>NW_011626920.1:1912413-2141842 GCF_000204515.1 Acromyrmex echinatior
GTTCGAGCTCGTTAGCTCGATGAACTTCGACCGTTCTGTGACAATATTCCCAGATATTCAATAAAACCGAGCCGACCGATGTGCCGGCTTGGAATTTTGCTTCCTCGCGCGGATTCGAGATAGAGATATTTTGGTATCTTTCGCGTTTTTTTCCATATGAAGAAAAAAAGCTGATTAAAGAGAATTATCTCAATTTAAATATTTGCGTCGAATTTCGTTTAGAATGAAAAAGCACGAAGAACTAATATTGTCGAATCAATAAGAATGAAGTTAAATTATGGAACGCATTGTTAAATAATTGAAACGGAAATTCATATTTGAAAACGTGCGAAAATTTTAGAATTCAATTAAATTAAAATAGGATAACTATAAGTGGTCTAATTTTGAAGGTAAATTTATTTATTTATGAGATTTTTATTCACATTTGTTTCGCGCATTTTTATGTTAGAACGTTACGAAATCGCAATTAAGTGCGAGCGACACTTAGAACGTGCAGCCAGTTTTTTTCTATTGGCATCGATTTAGTTAAGAGTATACTTTCTAGCTAGATTTAGCGAAGCATGAAGTGGCGTGGAAAGAAAAAGAGAGACGGAATCCGACGACACGCGGAGGGACGTGTCGAGAAAGTATCACAATGAAGAGACCGCATTCGGTCATAGAAATACCCGTGTGACTAAAACACACCATCTAAATACACATGTGCCACGGAAAGGGCAATTTTGTTAAAGAATTTAAAAATTTATCTATTTATATAGGATTTTACAATTGGCCCAGTGCTGGGTTATTATTGGTTGCCACAGTTCAGGTACTGACGAACTACTGGCGCAATATTGACTAAGTACTGGATGATAACTTGAACTCAATATTGGTTAATAATGATCTCATATTGACTAATACTAGCTGACAGAACCTTGATCGTCAGTTGACAGTCGTTGGCTAAGTTAGTTCCGTTGTAACTGCTGGCGACTCTAAATGAATAGATACAGATCTGAAAATAATTTTGTTGGATCTTCAAAATGATTTTGTGGAAATCTTAAGTATGCTGAGCAATGCTACCAAATGTTTTGATATTTTAATAATCAATTTTGTCATTCTATCTAATTATTTTGATGGTCCAGCAAAATTATTTTTATTATCTGTATCTAGTTGAAGTTTTAGATTCTTCAGCAAAATTGCTCTTTCTGTGTGAGTGTATGTGTGAAAAAGGGATTTTGCAGTGGCGGCAATGAGATAAATGTATCCCAGTAGCGCAAGCGCGCACACTCCACGACAAATAGAGTCGTTCTTACTTCGCTCGATTATATTACGGGTCTCGAGAAATTACCGAGTCGCTTACATGCACGACCGGGGACGCGATTAAACTTTCCGTCGGATATTTCTCGCCGTCACGAATAATAAGCAGGCTTGAATTAATAAGAAGGAAAGATGTCGCGTTCATCGTGGAGGGAAACGAGGGAACGCTAATTATAATTTGGACTGTCATTTTAGCAAACGGGATCGTATGATTTCGATTATGTGAAGTGTGCACGACGAAAAATGTGTGTCACAAGTGTGTTTTTACATTTTGATACTTTTGCGTATACAGTAAGAATTAATTGCAGTGAGATAATATCTTAGCCATAAGTATAAAGGCGTCAGTTTATTTTCTCGAATGAATACTGGCGGTAATAAAAGCTAAAGAAAGACTAACAAAATATTAATTCTTTGTCGGCAATTAGAATCTTTAAAGGCATCATCAATATTTTAATTGTGAATTTTTGTAGACAAATTAAATCTGTGAAAAATAAATAAAATGCAATCTGACTTTTATGATGATAAAAATTCTATTAGAGCTTTGATATACCAGAATTTTTTTTCAGAATTTGTAATTCAAAATAAAAAAACTACGCGCTTTGTTTCTCAAAGATCTCTATTAGTAATGAAAGAGTTAAAATTATTATTGTCACGCCAGCAGAGGATTAAAATTGTTATAAAAACAATAAAAATTATTTTTTAGTAAAATGTTTTAATTTATTTTTTGTTAGGAAAAACGTTTATATAAATTTGCAGGGGTGCTTGATACTTTGACCAAAGCTGTAATATTAAAACTTCAAAATTTAGCTGAAATAATATAGTTAAACAGTTAAATTCAAGAAATGTATTAAATTTGACTTTAAATTTACTAATTATAAATGCATACATTAATATAGATGCTGTTTATTTTTTATTTAAACAGTTCAATTATAGATGGGTTGATTAGACCGGGTGTGGCGAAAATGAAAGTTGGCGTATCTTTTTCTGAAGCTGAGAATAATCTGGGAATAGAAAACTACGAATACGATGGTATAATTCCTTAGCAATTAAATGATCGTGGCGAACAGTGATTACTGCTGGTACGTTTAATTTGCATGACAATGCAGCGATTCACTCATTGACATGCACGTTTCGTTTCGCTTCGTGTATTTCGACTACCGAGAAAGTATCGCGCTTCGGCAGATCGACTTTTAATCGGAATTCGTGCTTGCTTCATGGAAGGAAACCTAGATTTCTGAGAGACCGTTTACGCTGTGAATGTCGGGCTCGAAGTAAAGATTATCGTTTTACAAATGTCTTTGTTCTCGATATTTACGATACTTAAACATTTCATATTGTGATGCATAGATTCTTACCTCAATTTCTTAACTTTACAATAGATAAATGCGTATACATAATAGATATTGTAAACATGAGACTTCTCTAATTGATATCTTTTATTTTTGAATAAGTATTTGTATCGAATTTCTATATTTTGATGTCTCACGACTTGATAATTTATACAGCGATTTATTCATTTGTCGCAACTCGCGACCTTTTACACTGTTAAATATTAAAGGATCATATTTAAATCAGTTCCTTGAATTAAATAATATTTTATTATTTAACTTTGTTATATTTTTTTTATATTTAATTTTCAAGTGCGTTAAATGTAGTGTATTTTAATATAAAAACTGTAAAAAAAACAACCTATCTAATCAATCCATCCATGAATTGTTTAGTTTGAAAATAAACAGCTTTTTTTAAATTAATGTGTGTACTTAGTAAATATCTAATAAATTAAATTTGAGTCTTTAATATATTTCTTGAATTTAATTGGTTAACTATATTGTTTTAATTAATTTAACGACATATGTGGTTAATTTAACGATGTATATATCATAAAATTATATATATATATATATATACACATATAATTGGACATTAGACTTTAACAATGTATTTCATATAATGCGTATTTTTTTCTTCAATATTGATGCTTTCTGTCAGAAAAAATATTTCTTGATTATTTATTACGTTTATCCTATCTTGTGGAGAAAAGTATCGCTATCTTGATTAAAGAATGACATGATATTTTACGGCACTCGCGTGTTTTCCCGCTGCACGTGCATTATTTATGTTAATGCATTCAGAAAAATTCTGCTGCGATCGTACATACATACCTATCAGAACGTGCACCATTAGCATCACTCCTTGATAAGTCGTTCAGCACGTGTCAGATAACGTACATATGAGAAAGAAAACCATTCCAGTTGACCTTTAAATGTCTATGTGAAGCACTTTTTGCTCCATTCTCGCCATTTTGATTGCGTTATTGTTGCGAGTTGAAATACAAAAAAAAATGCGAGTAATTTATACATGCGGTACTTTTGAAAGAGAACATTGCTGTGGTTTATGAAATAGTCTTTCGGAGTAGAGACGAAGTAAAATTTTATTATATTGAAAATGATACGCTAGTTTTTAAAGTTATGCAGGTAATGTCAATTTTTTAATTTAGATTATTGAAACAACTTGATTTATAATTTAATCTTTATTTTATAAATTGCGAAAAAATCCATAAATCATTACATTCAGATTTCTGTATATTTATATTTATCTCAATTATGTAAAAAAATTATTTTATACATATATTAACGTATAAGATTATTATTTTTCTAACGTAATCTAACTTATAATCATTAATTATTAATCTAAGTAATTATTATGATCATCCTATGAGTGGCAACGATCGTTATAAAATTGTAGTGTTCCGTTCGGTACGTAATATCGGCGTCACCGGAAACTCAGCTAAACAGGTGTTTGCGCCAGCTGCGATTGCCCTCGCTATATTTCGTCACGAATCTCTTCCGTTCCTGTCTTCGTCTTTACCTTGTCTTAATTCATTCGCTTCCATCGTTGCTTCCTAAAAGGCTGGTAGTTATTCTCGGCGCTGCGTCATATAGCGAATTTCACCTTCATGAATTCGCTTTCCGTGAAAGAGGAGGAGGAGTTCCATCCTCCAAAAGACTGTTATCCGCATCTTGATAATTAATACCGAAAAATTATGCCGCTAACAATAAATATCATTATTTTAATCTAGAAAACTGATAGAATAAGAATGATAGCAATTCTGCACTCAGGGAAGTTTAGGTATTTGTAAGTATAATTATGTGTACTATAATGTATACTATAATTATGGTTATTACGTTTTAATGTTAGTAATAATAACTATATGTATAGTTCAATCAATGAATTATACCTGTAGATAACATCGAAAATGACTATGAACAATGTAGTTAAATTATAGATATTGTAATCATTTTTAATAATAATTTGTAGTCATTTTAGTGCCAACTATATATATTTATTAATTAGGACTATACATATAGTTATTATTATTAACATATAGCAATAATAATTATATAATTATGGTAACAATTATGTTAATGCTACTACAGGGTGGGCCATCTATTGGTACGTTTTTAAAAATGCGATCAAATGAGCATACATTGATATTTTTTATTAATTTTTTTTTTGTTGTGAAGCTAAAAGTATCCGCGTCAAGAATGAAAAACGATTTCGTTCATGTGGCTCCCTCTACTGGCCTTACAGTATGCCATTCGGTCACCCCAATTATTAATGACATTTTGGACTACCTCGGCGCCAATTTCACTCAAAACAGTCGTAATATAATGTCATCCACTAACATCCCTTTCTCACGAACTTTCCTCACCAATTTGCGTATAGCTCCTTCGGTGGGTGCTCTATCACGACCCATATTTCTTTTCAAAATTCGTACAGTTTCGGCGACACAGCACTGACTTTGAAAATAAGTTTTTAAAATTTCAAAACGCTCTTCAAGAGAAAACATGTTGTTTCGTGCCGCGGACGGTATGACTAATAAACTGTCAAAATTTCGGGTCTGTAGCTCGTTCGGTGTTGCCATACGACGAAATTCAAAAACGTACCAATAGATGGCCCACCCTGTATATAATTATGGTGATATGTAATTACACTGTTAATTTTAACTTAAAGACGTACCTATAATGGATTTTCTGAAACATACAAAAATGTTAATTATACACTGTAAAAGATTAATGTAAACACACTCTCTCTATAAGAAAAATTATATATAATTTTCTCTTACAATTAGTGTGCCACGTGGTGCATTGAAATTGTTTACAATTTCTAAATATGATATTATTGTAGATTGTAGCATCCTGTTATACTGAAGCGATTGGAAGAAGGAATGTTAAAATTTAATCCAAATAAGGTATTAAATATTCCAACAGATCCTTTGATTCTGCCGATTTGGTCCTGCTAACTCAATAAAGATAAAGAAAGAAGTTTATGCTAAAATTAATACTGACATTCTGTTACTTCGTTGTGGAAAGATTTTACCCATATCTTGTATGAATACATTTGGAACTAACCGGACGATAATTTTGGTTTTCAGCGTGGAACGGGACCGGCTTCGGGAGCGAGAGCGACTGGCCCGCGCGGCGATGTCGGTCCAGGCGGAGCAGGTGGCTGCGGGAAGTGGTCCTGATATGAGACACCATCATCATCACCATAACCACGCGCATCATCACTCCAACATACATTTCTCCACGAATGATGTTTCTCTTTCGCTCTTCTCCTGTTAGGGTGAATATATTTTTCATTTATTCTACTTTGACGATCGGCGAAACTACTCTTTTTTTTCGCCACCATCTATTTCTGCATGCGTTCGCGTACGGCGATATTGATCATCTTTTTTCGTAAATGTTACGAGCGCTCACTCGTTTCAGAAAGACGTAAAAGATATTCCTTCTTCTTTTTTTTTACTTCTATAAAATATTCATGAAGAGTTTAGTCATCCCGTTTAAATGTTAAATCACCGTTATTTGATATTTGCACGTTGATTTTTTATATGACTAATATTTTTAAATATAGCTACGTGAGTGTCGCGAACTAATCTAATTAACGCTGTATTATGATGAAATATTTTCGCGAATGTAAATTAAAATAGCTACTGTCTGCCAACCATTAATTTGTTATCAACGATAATATTTTTTTCTCCTTTTTCCTCTCTTTTTCGATAAAGAGAACAGCGTCATGTGTCAGTTAAATTGACACACCGAACATTTTGCGGTCTTTTTTCTCGGTGAGATGATGCCAAAAATGTTTCTATACGGGGAAATGAAGGTAGCGACGAATACCGGCCTGTCGATCAATTTCGCCGCACACGATTGCATCTCGCCGCGCGTCCGTTTAACGATCGTACCGAGTTCTAAAACGAGCTTGTGAGTTTATTTTCTTTTATTAAATATCATTTTATTAAGCACCACTGTTTGCTTGCTATTCGCGGTGATTGCAAAGTTGCGAATAATTAATGAGCGAAAAAATCGGGCTGACGTCCGTTTCTTACGATTTTTCTCTCTTGTCATATTTATTCAAGCAGAATAACCCAACTTCACGTTGTCTGATCGCTTAATGGATCTTTCTCTTGCGTTTTAAGAGCCATTTCGCCCTTTTTCGCCTTATCCTTCACTACCATCTAGCTAGTAATCGTAGGCACCTCGCCAAGTAGATTCACTGACCGCTTCAATTAACGTTAACCGATAGCTTCCCCCTCCAGTCTTGCTCTGTGTATATTCATGATAATACGAAGAATGTTTAATGAATTTGTTCTCAATCACACATTAACGGTACTCGATTTAAATCTGTGTATAAGGTAATTCGAATTTTTGCTTGCTTAAGTATATCGAGGACATAAAAATTACAAACTTTACTCTCTAAAATTTTTGGAGTGGTGTCTACAAGAGATAAGAAACCGTTGATCAAAATTGTATACACCAATGCCCTAATAATGTCCACTAATGCCCAGTAATATCTAAAATTTATACATCGTAATGCCCTCAGCGGTTTATCCCTTGGATATAAATTTAATTTTAAATAGTGACAAAGAGTGATAATTAAACCCCCCCCCCCATGTTGAAAAAGAGTAGCTCAATTTTTAAGTGTGAGATTTCGCTCTTTAGAGTTATATTCCAAAGATTTTAGAGAGTATGAACAACGGTTAAGCATTATGCCACAGCAATCCACGTATCTTCCGATATTGATATGCGGAAAATTTCAATTACTCATTTAAGACATAGCTTACGTGATTGCCATACAATTTAATCGGAACATTATCGTTTCTTGGAAAATCTCTTTGCCGACAGAAACACGATTCAGTGCGAACATTGTTCGCGAAGAAATAACTCTGTAGCTTGACGAGTCGCGGGCTGGAAAAACGAGTAATGTAATTATTTCTGCCAACCGAGATCTTTCGCCTTCGACTTAGAGAGGCTCCAATTCAACCTTTGCGACAGCCATTCAAGATGTTTTCGTTATTTATTACTCAGCGTTTACGTATTGCGTAACGCAACATGGGCGTTAGCGTATCCTAATGCGTTCATTTTGCAAGACATTTGGTTCGTCTCCTTCCTCAAATTTTCTGTTTGTGCATCCTGAATTCTTTGTAGAATATTTCTGGGTAGAATTCCTGAATAGTGTAGCCATCGATAGCCTTCTGCATTTTAATTTTAAATCTGGCACGGTCGATGCAAGCTACCTAAGGGCCTACCAGGAAAACCTCATACAATCGTTATGATCAAGTCAAGAACCCGTCGGAATTTGCCTGACTCGTAAACGTGACTTTTCATTCCTCTTCATTCTTTCCTTCATTTTCATCCTGGACTCTTATTCGCAGTTCTCCATTGGGATTACTTTGGAAACTTGTTTCTAATCTGCAATACTCCAGGTAGAGAAAAAAATGATTCTTTTTGGGGAATTCTGCCATAAGTATAAATGAAAAAAAAGTTTCACCTTGTTTTCTAGTGACTATCATGAAAGAGATTATCTTAGATCCGAGAAGTAAACTGCTGATCAAGATTGACATCAATGTCTATTAATGCTCAGTAATGTCCAATTTTTATGTCCACTAATGCTTTTATAATGCCTATTAATGTCCTGATAATGGCCATTAATGCTCTGGTAGTGTATAACCTCATACCGCTTATTATAATACATAATTCTCTTAAATAATGACTCTCAAATTGGATTGCATTGTTCATCATGTTTGAGATTCTTACGTAATTATTTTGATGATATAACACAATTATTTTCAGAATTAAGTATATCTAATAGCTAAATTTTTAGATACTTCATCAAAATTATTCTTTTCGTTCAGACTCTGTTATAAATCTCTATAGTTTTGATGATAGTAGTTTTGAATAGTAAGATTTTACGGATAATAATTCTTATACGTGCAATTTCCTTTTTACAGATAATTCGAAAGTAAAAACTTTTATGTCGAAACGAAAAGAGATCATTTTGTTTAAGCGACGATGATAATTGATAGAATATCTGAAAGCAACGATAATAACTGATAGAATTGCACAAGTTTCTGCGCGGTTAAAGTTCTCTATGATTTTATAACTGGTCTGCGACGTGATATTAAAATTGACATTTGAAATGTGAATGACTTCGGAATCGTTAAACCGTTTTTCGGGTAGTACTTTTTACACGGTAATAGAAATGCAAGCATTCGGAACTTTTCGGCATAAACCGCTTAAATACATAACAGCATTCTCTCATTACACTCGCGCAACACCGCGTCTCGACTTTGGATTGTTAATACTATTTTTTTCGCGAGAGTGCAAATGAAGTCCCGGCCATGTTCCGATTGGTCCTTTCACGTACTCAACAGGTGTTTTCTCGACTTTTAACCTTCCTTAATGAGCATTTTACGAGAGTGGTGAGAGAGATCTGATTCTCTCGAGCATCGCGATTAGCGAGGAATTTTTCCACTTTCAGCAGACACTCATGTTTACTCATTTTTATTAATAGAACAGAATCTTATTTGTTCTTTGACGTCAATAATCGTCTGGGTACGGAAAGAACGATTTTGCTGAAGTCTAAAAATCTAAAAATTTAGCATATATATCTGAAAATAATTTTTATGGTCTAACAAGTTATTTTCAGATCTGTAGCTGGCTAAATTTTTAGATACGACACTGTAAAAGGAATCTGCAGATTGCATTAATTGGGATTTTGATGGAAAATGTGTGTAAATAATTTAGAATTTTATCTTTAAATCTATACTAATAAAAAAAAATCTTGTTGCAGTTAGAATTCTTGTAGATTCAACCAGAAAAGTTGAACCTATTCATACATTTTAGTTAAGATAACCAAATCTGATTCCTAATCAAAATTTGTTTGTATTTTTTGTTAGTACAACCAGAATATTTTTCTCGATGTATTATAATTCTAATCGAGATAAAACCAAATATCTATATCTATTTATGACAGAAATTTTAATATGATCAGAATCTACTTCGTTTTTAACCAAAATTTTTTTCTCGTTGTTAAGCAAAAACGTTCTTTTTGTATGCCAGAACATAGAATTGATACTTTAATTAACTCTTCATGTATTTGATTCGCGCACTTTTATTTACATTGACGTAACAACTTTATTTGAAATTCGTTAAATTAAACGAAGAGATCAAAGGCAAACGTGTATACATCAGTTTCTAAACACAGTTATTACAAAGCTAGACATGCCATCCGTTTTTTTCGCCATGATTGAGAAGCTGCCTGATCGGCTCCTCTAACAATCATAACTGTAACCGCGCGTTAGTAACCGTACGATGAGTTGCGAAGCCGCTTAGCGTCTTTGTCATCCAAGCGGAACGTAGAAGCAGAAACGGGAAGAGCTTGGAAGGGTAGACAGATAGAGAGAGAGAGAGGGGGGGGGGGGGGGGGGGGGGGAAAGGAAAGGAAAGCGGACTGGGAAAGCAAGAGGGACGTAGACAGAAAGGAAGGAGAGAAAATGGCGCCGGTTTCTTACGAGTTCGATCAGCTTTTATGACTTCGGGCTCTCTTTCTTTCTCCCTTTTTGTTTCTGTTCGTTTCTGTCTTTCCTTTTCTCTTTCTTTGTCTCGCTTTTCTCTTTGAAGCAAGGCGCAGCCGCATAGAAAAGCGAATTCCGCGACTTTTCTGCAACGCGTCACGTAGCTCGTCTACCGTATGGAATACCGTATCCGGGTAGCGTTGCGCGCACTCCCAATATCGGAGAACGTGATGCGTTGATGCACCGCGCGCGGCCGACGTGAAATATCGACTGCAATCTGTGGGATTATTCACGCGTCGCGAAAATATGTATGCTGTTTTGCTGCGCCTTGTAAGAATGTAGTACGTAGCTCGAATTGATTAACGAGGGAGCACAGTGTCCGGATTCCGATGGTCCAAATAACGTAGAAGTCGAAAAGACGTTTAAAAGATGTCCGAGAGATTACGATGCGCTTCGCAGACTTTCACGCTGTATGGAAAGTCTTTGAAAGTTCTTAATCCAACATGATATTGTAGATATTGTAGATTTTGAATTAATTAAATAAGAATCAGTATTTTTTTACGCAAATAATCTAATATAGAGTGATGCTCGAAATTATCATTTAATTATCCAATTTTCCAGCTAATTTTTATATAATTTCCTATCAGTTCATTTTTTTAAAAATGAATGAGCAAATGATGACATTTAATGCGTCACTCTGTATAATGTAACGTGAAGTAAAGACATACTAATGTTGGAAAGTCGCGATTTCATTTTTAACATTTTATTATTTTTTTTCTTCGTTGCGTTATTTTTCTACTTTACGTACATTCTCGTTGAAATAGAAATCTGCATTTCTATGTTACATTTTTATGGAAATCATTATCACTACAATCCCGGTTCGCAGTGAAAATTCCTTCTACTGCGCATGCGCGATAGTTTATCGCTATGTTTCAAGCTCAGTGTTTAAAGTTCGTTGAGATTAAAGCTCACCAGTTGGGAGATTACCCGATCCGATAAATAAAGCGGTGTGCACAAATCGACCTCGGAGAGATGCTATTAGTTGTATTTTCCTAGCAAAGTCTGATACTACGGGTAGTATCTCTAATAGCGACATTAGTCGATAAAGTGCAGCAGTATTTTCCTGTATCTTTTCTTCGATGCGATCGAAGAAAATTAATTAAATGAGAGCATTGAAAAAATATTTCATTATATCAACTGCGCGAAAAAAACGGCTTTAAGGAAGTAAAAAGGATCTAAAAAGTTTGCTAGATATATCGGGAAATAATTTTGTTGGATCATTAAAATCATTATTTACGTATAATACTTAAACGTTGATGACAATGCTCCAAAAAAATGTTAATATTCTAGCAACTAGTTAAACATTCTGAGAAATATTTGGTATACGTATGTGATCATTTATTTCGTTCAAAATTTTAATCAAATTTTGATTGGAATAATTTTTAAATGAAAAAAAAAAATATAAAAAAGTTTTTGTTAGTCACATATCAACAAAAATAGTTATACGTGTCAAATTTCTTTCAATGAACATAATTATATTTTGATATTAATAAACCAAAACTATTTTTTTTTACTTATAGTAAGAAATTCTTCGAATATTCAAAACTATTATAAAATAAAAAATTTACGTTTTAAAAGTGAGATGGTAACTTCAAAGAAATTCTCGGAAAGAATGATTTGTCGAGGTAACTAGAAATTTAAATATAAATTTGAAAATAATTTTGTTTGAGTCATCAAAATAATTATGTAGGATGCTTAAACTGGTTGCTAGATACTGATAACATTTTTTGCATTGTTATCAACGTTTAAGTGTTTTCATAATTCTTTTGATGATACAACAATATCATTTTCAGATTTGTAACTAAATTTTTAGATACTTCAGCAAATCCAGTCTTTCCGTATGAACACTTGTGCTCATTGAAAGAGAATGATTTGCATATCACATTTGAATCTGAAATCCGGAATATACTGGTTTCAATGACCAGTACTCTCCGTCTCGATCGGCACCATCCGTCGCGAGATATCGTTATGGAGCCTCGCCGGAGGCTCGCAGATGGAGGCACTTCGGCACGCAAGTCATCTCTCAGCGCGGGTGGAAATAAAGATGCTGTACGTGCGGCAAAAGAGGGACGTTATTGCGCGAGCGTGGAGCTCGACGCTGCACGCATCGTGGCTGCAATGTTAAGTGGAATCGTGCATATTTATTACCGGGATTAACGGCGCGCATTTGCATCCTCGTATCCATGAAATCCACGCGCGGAGAAGATTCGGCGGTGTAATGTGGGAAACGCTGCGAATATTCGGCTACGAAAGAGGGATTATGATTGGGCTCTTGTGTGCGCATCTGCGTATTTGTTGCGACGTACCACATGCGTAATAACGATCAGAATTTCCTTGCTTCCGAATCTACTTACATTTTTTTTTTATCGAGCGGCTTAATCCTCTGCCAGCAGCTGGGGTCTTTAAAAGCACCATTGAGATTTTAATTGAGAATTTTAGTAGATAAATTTAATTAAATCTATAAAAAATAAATACAATTTTTGTGATGATAAAAAACTCATTATTGTTAAAGTTTTGACAAATATATCAGAATTTTTTTCGATTTTTATGTAATCTGAAACAATAAAAAATTTGCTCTGTTTCTTGAAGACTTTTATTACTGGATGGAAGTTAAAATTTATGTTACCGGTGGAGAGAGTTAAATATGACAGCGTAGTCTAAAAGAGGTGTAGTGTTTTAGTAGGAGAAATTTTTGGCTGAAGAACGGCTATTGCAAAGTGAAGTATAACGCAAATAAAGAATATGAGAAACGCGCACTTCATAGATATATTCTCATATTTTTACCACTCGAGGTAGTTTTGTGATATTAATATTTCGAATATTTTATTTTGATCGAAATATTGTTGAAGTTACGATACAACTGATATCGATATTAAATCGAAGTTTGAAGAAAAGAAAAATTCGAGATAAAAACACTTAACTTCATCGTATATTATCATATTCAGGAAATGGTATTCTCCGTTTATGTGCACTGTAATGCTACCGTATAAGCTTGGATCCGTCGTTTTTACGGACGGTTCTTATTTTATCTCCGCTCGCGGACATGATTTGTCAAGAGCCGCTCTTTACACACTCGTGGATGTCAGCACGCGCGATAAAGTTATTTGTCGTTCTTCTGCGGGAAAAACGCATTCTTCGTAGCACAACGAAGAATGCGTTTTATTCCTTTGCACGGCAGATAAGAGAGCTCGCTCCCGCGGATTTTCCTTTCTTTTCCTCCGTGTTCAAATAGAGACGACCAAGTTGAATTGTCTTTCTATCTCTCTTGCCGTCACCTTTGAAACTACCGCAACGAGAGCGCCACTTTCTTATTTGCACGAGCACCGCATTTTGCCCGGATTTAAGAGCAAGGTACAATGGAATATAAGAACGAAGGATGCACTTGGAAAAACCTTACTAGTTTGCTCGAGATTCAATTTTATTTAATTAACAGTTAAGAGCTGAAAATAATTCACATTTAGTACGGTTAATCTAGAGTGTTTCTTAGTTTTTTAGTTTTTAATTCATTTTAATTAACTAAACTTAATTTTTTATAGTTAATTTTTTAAATTAATTTTAACTAACTTAATTTTTCTTAGTTTTAGAATTATGTAGATCTAATTTATATTTAGTCGGTTAATCAGGAACAGGTTTGTCCATTCATTGAGTGAAATGAATGGAAAACAAAAAGAATAGATTATTAGAGCTCTGTCCAATCAGTGATTGGCTGTTCTAATTCTTTTTGTTTTCTATCTTTCTTGCTCAACGAAACGATGGAGAGGTGGAAGCGTTCAGCTTGCGAGCTAAGTTTTAGACAGATTAATTTAGAGTGTTTTTTTTTTTTGTGAAAAGAACTATTTTGCTAAAGTATCTAAAAATTTAGTTAATTACGAATCTAAAAATAATATTGTTAAATCATCAAAATAATTGCGTAGGAATCTCAAGCGTGTTGAGCAATGCTGTAAAAAATTTTGATATTCTAGCAACCAGTTTGAGTGTCTTGCACAATTATATTGATAATTTAGCAAAATATTGATTATTTCCAAATCTGTATCTAGCTAATTTTTTTAATTCAGCAAAATCGTTTTTTCTAGGATAGTTTCTTAGTTTCAGAATTGCACAGGATTAATTAAAATTTTTCTTGAGTATAATTTATAGCTACGGTTGTAAACGGTAACTGTGCATTTTTTCGAGTCGCTATAGTTATTCCATTTTGGTTTAGGTATATTACAAAAATCTATCTACTAACATTTAGCGAGTAAATCGATACTCGGATCTTTTGTTCCACATTTTTCCATTAAACTCGCAACTGTTGGTACACTCGAAATTCTGCGGGACGAGAGCGATCGATTGCGACATGCTTTTTCTGTCGGGACGGCTTTTTTTAATTCGCGTCGAACGAGGGGGGTGACCGCTCTCGTTGATTACGTGGTCACTCTAGTGAGTTGCACAGTCTGCGTCCTGGTTGAATCGTAATTCCCTTTACACGTTCTTTGACAGTATAATTAACGATCGTAAAGATATTTGATAAGAAGACGGACTTTTTTCGCGAAAAAATCCTAGGCAACTTTCCTTCGCGCGCACATAAGGAAGCTGAATCCACCCCGGGCAGAAAATTCAATCGAGCGGATAGCGAGTCTTTTTCTCTTTCTCGACATAACAATTTCTATCCGTCTCTCTCGATTTTATCGAAAGCTGGTTTCATCGGAACCGCCTTATATTCCGTGATTCTGCAAACTTCTCGGATTCCTTGCTTTTTTTAAATGGCAATATTAACAGTTATACGTTGTAAAAAAAACGCGAATGCAAATTTATAATAAAATTAACGTGCTCGCGAAATTAAAAGAGTTGAATATTGTGGTAAACGAGAGAAATTCCAATAGAAAAGAGATACAAATTTATATAAATCATAGTTAAAAAGATTTTTCGATTAATATTACCTATACTACAACTTGAATGAGCCTCGTGTTGATTGAATTAATAAATTTTGAGTTAAAAACTTACTCCACAAAAAAAAACCCCGATTAGTTTTCCATGATAAACAAGGATTTTGCGTCAGAATTAACTTCACAACGTCGAGAGTATCTTTTGATGTTGTGTTAGCAACGAATATTATTGCCCGTTAGAAATGAGAATCGCGGATATTTTATTGCGCAACGCAGTACGGCTGTAATGTCATATTTATTACATTATAAAATAGGAGACATGTATCGCGAGAATATCTCGCAACCGTAAAAGCGCATTTACGCGTCTAGGATCTCGCGAGCGCAGATGCATTTATGTACACGTAAATATATATACGGTGCTGCCGTCACGTGCCGATACTATTCTTCCGGCATGACGTCGCGATATGCTTCTGTTAAACGCGCCGGAACTAAAGGGGCAAAGAAACCTCGCGTCGCATCGCGGCGAGGATCCGCGAGCAACAACGTATCGAAGAGATATCCTCCCGTTTCCTTCGTGGGCGAACGGTGGAGAGATTCTGTCTGTATCCTGTCGGATATAACCCGCGTCTATATATTGACTTTACGTTCGGGCGGAGCCGCGTCGTGAAAACCCGAATAATATAAGAGTACGGAGAGAACCGGAAGCTCGAATTATTTTCTTCGATAAACGACCTGGCGGAAACTTCAGCTTGACGTACCATCGCGGACGATTTCGCGAATTTCTGTACTTTATTTCTGTACTTTATATTATTGTGCTCTAATATAACTCATTTCTTCTTCGTCGAGCGACTTTGCGGAAAATTAAAAATGTCAGATCTTTTCCAATTGTTTGACGAGTTTTTCAATGATAATAAATCTAGGTAAAAGATACATTTTTGAAAATATGTTGGTGTATTTTATTTACTGTTTTTGTGTTTATTATTATTTTTTTTTTAAGTTAAGAAACTCATCTATTATTTACATAATTTAGAGTTAACTATTCCTTTGTCTGGCTCGAATATTCGAGTGTATCTTTACTAGAATACAAAAGTAATAAAAAATGTAACGATATATTTTTTGTCTTTTATCATTTTTGTGCTCTAAGGATATGAGATTCGAGCCAATCAAAGGAATAATTAATTCTGAAAATTATGTAGATGACAAATTTGGAGTATTTTATTTAAGATATTTTTTGAATAATATTTTAAATTGAGAAATTTATCGTAGTTTGTTTTTATTTGAATTTTGAGAAAGTTAATATTTGTTGCAGATATTTCTCTCTCTCTCTCACACACACACACACACACACACACACACACACACACATTAATATAAATTCCACTCACACGACTAGAAAACGTTATGAGTTACGCAATGCGCGCCTTTTATCGCGCCTGAAAATAGCATCCCGGCGAATTAACGGACGCGTTTAACGAGTCGTTTCTTCCCGTTGAAATCTCGATTACTAGCGAGAAGCATCGTTTATTAATACACCGTGGATGAATGGGATGAATGTCATTGCCGCATTCGCGCGCACAGGGCCGCGCATGTAATTAAACATTCTGCACTTGTAATCTCGCTTTTGAAGTGATGGTGATTAAACTCGATCTCTGGGATGCGAAAAATAATTAATACAACTGTGACAAAGGAATCGATGTGAATTTTCGTCTTTTCAAGCCAACTGTACTCATTTTTTACATTTAATTCAGTTTTTACGCTATAAATTTTGGCTTTAAAAATTGGCCCAACAAATTATATCATTTTTTAAATTGCACATAATTCAATTTTAGAAAAAATTTTATTCTGCATAGAAAAAAAATATTAAATGTCTTGAAAATATAACGATTTTATGAAATCTTACAATCAGATTCTATGTTGTATGCAAAATGATTCTAATAATATTCTATTATTATACATCAAGGATGATTGACTCAGTTGCACGTAAAAATATAATCTAAATATAATGGAATTATATTGACATAACGTATAAAAATTAGAAATGGGAAATATAAAAATTTTGATTTGGGCATAACGATACAATGAAACAAATTTAAAATTTGTCAGATTTTTAATTCCGAATCATAAATTAACGTGACGCACGTGTAATGCAACAGTGTTGTTTTCTCAATGATCGTTCATCCTTTATCCTGCGAAATATCGCGCTTTCAGCCATGTGTATCGAAACATTCGCGATAAGCTCATGTATCGTGTATACCAATAGGCGGATTACGCAATTCGCTCCGCTCGGTTTTAATGGCAATACATACCGAGCGAGTGCAATGACGACGATGACGATGACGATGCCCGGCAGCGATGATGGCAAACAACGATCATTTCCCGACACGTATTGGTAGTCGGGAATTCATTAGGGCTTCCTGCACTCACGCTAAAACCAATCGACCGATCGCCATTGCTTTCATGCAAATTGTCTGATCCAGTTGTTACGCCGACATATACGCACCGATATTCCAAAACTTCGTGGAAGGATTTAACATGAAACTGATTTTATTTGCAAAAACACTTTTCGATTAATCCTCTTATACGGCTTATCAAAAGTTTGTTAAGAGTCTTTATTATTTAATGTTATCGCCGCAGTATTATAAGATGCATTTAATTATTTTCCTTCGTTATTATTTTATTCATTTAGTAGTTTCGACGACGTTCGAAGGTTTTTCGGACAGATTGAGTATTGCTAAAGATTATTTATGCTTAATGTATCGTAGAAAGATTATGCACAGTAATTAAGTTTAATCACCGTGTAAATATTATTTGTGAGATAGTAATGACATATAATACACGTATGAATATACATTGAAGATCGTTGCAATGGAGCGTGCGATATACCGCGATAAATTGTTATGTTAAAGATCTGTTTCACACACAATGTGTTATAATCCTAGGCAATGAACAGAATATATGATTACTTTTTTGTTTTATATTAATTATTCTGAACGAAGCGATTTTCTCGAGAATGTAATCCAGCGTAAAAAATTATAATTTTCTGAATGAATTTATTGTATGAATGTAATTTATTATAGAACGTAAAACAGTAACTTAACTAGTTATAACGTTAATTAAGTTATTATCAATCTGTATAAACGGAACCAGTGAAGTTCATACCGGTTTTAATTAAATTACATTGTAATTTAACGTTAATTACGTTAAATATGTTAATACATATTTAATGTTTTTTTTTTCAAATGTATTTTACGCATCTTGTTTCTTCCTTTCGTATTTTTTTCGTTATAAATATTTAATAGACCCAGTTTCACAATTCACGGTTAATTCTTAATCGTTAGTTGTGAAACTGGGCCTTAAAGTAAGTTACCAATATCAATTTAGCACACTGCAGAAATATAAAGTCATACAATTTTTAAAAATAAATTAAGTTGATAGATTTGTGTGACTTCAAGAAGAATAAATTCAATAAAAGTAAAATGCCTGTATTAGTCTCCATGGTTGTTAATGAGTAAATTATATATTTATAAGTTGGTAAGATATCATGAAATTACTAAATGAAGTTAATTGCAAAACATTTTGATTCTGGATTTGAGTCCTCTTCATATAAATCAAGTGCAAATCTGTGTTTGAGTTTGTACTTGATTTCCACATTGAAGAGGACTCAAATTCAGATTCGGAACGTTTGCAGTTATTTGATAATTTGAATTATTGTATATCTTGTTAACTTATGAATATATAATTTACGCATGAATAATCATAGCTCGTAGGATTGTCACAAAAAATTGGAAATCAGGAAAGTGTCAAGAAAATTGAAAACGTTAAGGAAATCAAGGAAAAATGAGAGAATTTTGCACAATTTTCTAGAAGATTAAAATTCTTGGGTTTAAAGAAGTTTAATGTATACTTACATCACACGTACGCAGTTGTGAAATACTATTAACTTAGTCATCAACATCAATTACATTCAACGGCAATTTACATTGCTCTCTGTATTAAATTGCTTTCTCAACAAAATATTTGACGATTTTCAAACAAGCGAAACTTATAAAAAAATTTCAAAATATTGAGATCATCAGGGAAATTAATTATGAAATTTTGTATGGAAATCAGGGAAATATATGTCATGAAAAATTTTAGAATGAAGAATTATGGCAATCCTGATATTTTACTTTTCCGTTGGATTTAAATATTGTTAAAAAGAAAGAGATTAAAGAGTCGCGTTTATCAGCTATCCTCGTAAACGATCAGTCACGTAAAATTAGCGCCAATATGGCGAAGGTATTTAGCAATCTCAGTTCTCTTTATTTCATCTCGTTTTCGCATTAACGTTTCGCAAGGACGAATAGACTTTGGGCACGCATTATCCACTAAATTCGCCAATCGCCTCGGCAAAATCCGGCTCTCGCGATTATTCCTACGCGGCGCAACGCGGTGTTTACATCGCGCTCTTGCACCAAGCGGAAAGCGAAGCCCCCGCGATTTGTAGGTCGTTTGATCGCATTATACCCGACCTCGTGGCTTTACGTAATCCAGACGTGCGCGTTCCGCGTGTCGCGTGTGTACGTGCAGTACATCCCGTCGTCGCCACCGTATGCATCTATCGGTTTGCCAGCGCGTTTGTATGCGTGTACACGTGCGGCACGATCACAGTCTGTGAGAGAGAGAGAGAGAGAGAGTGGATGTATGGGCGAGTTGCTTGCAGGGTTTATGTGCGTGTACATTCACACGCCGCGCCGTTCCCGTCGAGCACAGATACTGGCGCCTACGTGAACACGCCAGATTATAGACTGGCTAGGCTAGATATCCGCGGGGACGAGTGCATTCTCTCCTCTTCTCGCTTCGTTCTACACATGTACGAGCATGAAAACGTGTGTGTACGTACCTCCGCCATACTATCGGTCCTCTCTGTCTCGTCCTTTCTCCTTCTCTCTTTTTCCCCTCGCGAACAGCGCACAATGAGACGCGGGGAAATAAGACGTAGCATTACCACCGCGTATAATGAGGTACTAACTATAAGAAGCAATCAGGCGGCGAATGCGACCGTTGGACAAAACAAAATGAGCGATTTCAAAAGGATATTCTTCTCGGCTGTGTTATACTCGGCTTGTTATACTAGGACTGTACTCTGAAGAGCGCGAGTACTCTCGGACCCGTCGACGAAGTGACTTTCTTTATACGATGGATTTTAAGAAGTCTGGCGAATAAATTCTTTTTCTCGAAAGAATTTTCTGATAATTAATAGATGGAAGTTAGATAATAGCACGTTCGATAATCTACCATCAAGAGCGCAAGTACTTTTCTTTATACCGTGAATTTTACACAAACAAAACTAACGAGTAAGTTCTTTATCGAAAGAATTTTCTGGTATAATTAATAGATAAAAAATTAGATAATAACCCATTCATTAAAGTAACATCAAGAATGTAAATACACCCTAATCTTCAACAAAGCGACTCTCTTTAAACATTTGATTTGCGTAAATCTTTTTTCATCAAAAGAATTTTCCGAGAATTAATAGACAGAAATGAAATAAAATAGCCATTAGGTAATAACATCGCTTACCGGTAATCTAGGATCAAGAAGCGAAAACGTATGAATTAAAGACGGCGAGAGGAAAAGCCATGGGAAGTATGGCACGTAGCGTATGAAATATAAAACAGCTCGGTGCTCTGGAGAGGAGAATACGGGAGATCCGCGCGAGCGCACGCGTCATGCTGGGGAGGCTTTTGTCGAATCGCAGTGTCGGTGGATAGCAGTGGGAATATACGCGTTTACTCGCACAAGATCGTCGGATTATATTGTACGTTAAAGGCTGCGGCGTGTCGAGCTCCGCACGACAAGCGTCGTCGCTCCTTCGCCGCCCGAAGTTGTTTCTCTTTCGCTCCGGCTGCTCGATCGAGCGTGCCGCGTCTCAAGGAGAGATCGCTTTATACATTTTGCCTGACTGCCCGACTGCCCGTGCAATAATGCGCTTTTTCGCTCGTCCTCGTTTAAGGCCGATTCAGCGCAAAACGCTATCCGATATGCGCCGTCCTGTCGTCTAGCAGCGTTAAACGCGATCCATTCAACTTTTTGTAGGGTAACGTGTGACACTTATCCATGTACAACCTATCGAATTTGCATAAAGCGTACCTGCACGCGTACGGTGTAACGTACGATCGATAGCACTTGCATCGGTTGGTTAATAATAGTGACTCGTGTGCTGATTACTTATAAGGAAACATCTGGAATTGTACAATTCTGATTTTAATGAAATTTTTTTATATTATATATTACATAAATAGATGAATTTAGAAAGTATCAGTTGACACGGAAAAATAGTTTCAAAGGGTGAAATCATTTCTTATAGATAAAGCGATTTTAGTTTTTCTCATATCTCAGAAACTGTTTGAGATGTATGATATAAAAGTTTTATAATAAAATTATCTCTATTTATCTACATTATTAATATTTTTCAAAAATAATTTTTGTTAAATTTACAATATTTTCCAAAACTATTAAATAATTTAATAATATTTTCTAAATTCGTCTTATTTATGTAACTTATGTATGTAGCATAAATAAAGTTTTATTAAAATTAGAATTGTATAAATCGAGAGAGAGAGAGAGATTCTCTTGTTAGTTGATTTTATGAGCAATTTTTTCGTCCTTACCTGCCATTTATATTTTTATTTATCGCGGGGCACACACGTGTTTTTTAAATATTTAAATTGTATAATGTTGCAAATGCATTTGCATTTTTTATTAATATTCATGATCTAGTCGATAAAATATGTTCTCTTCGATGCCTGACGCTAGTGGAAGGGATAATATCCGAGTGATTTCGACGGAATTGTGTGTGAACAACGCGGCGCGCGGCGTTATACGATTATTCGGATAAAATTTTTTTTTTTACGAGTCGAGGCGAAATAATTTCCGCGAGATTATCGCATACGCACACATATGTTTCGAACCACTGCCTCTCGATGTACCGCCGTTGCACGCAAAATCTGAGCACGCCAGATACACGAACGGAGAGAAACGCGAGAAATGTCTCTCGATAAAAGCCGTAATAATGTATTCACAAAGTCAATTACATGGCATTCATCAAGGCATCGTTCATTGTGAATTTATGGGCAGGCGCATCACGAATTTATACACAGGAAAATAAAGATACGTCTTTACGAATTATAGATGTAAATCGGCATTTAAATTTTAAGACGTAAAATTTAAGCTTAAACTTTAAATCATCAGAAATTGACTAATCATAGTCGATTATTCTTTTCACATTCGACGTGATTGGTCAATTTCTTACTTTTATTTTTTAAACTAAGCTTTATCCTGCATACTGTAGACCGGGCCTTATTTAAGAACCTTAAAACTTAAGTTCCATGTCTTAAAATCTCATTATAGACGCTGCTTATTAGATATAAGCTGGACATTTTCTGATCTTAACTTAAAGCTCATGGCATATACATAAATATAAAGCAGTAAGATATAAGCAGTAAGAAAATCAGCCAATTACAATAAAGTATGTAAAATTATTATCTTATATTCTATATTATTATTATTGGCAAATTCGCTTTGTTGCTTATTGCTTATGATTTTTTTATATTTTTCTAACTTAATAGATGTTATACGATACCATCAGTCATTTTTGCTGATATCACTAACCTTAACATTATTTCGTGACTGATTAGAGAACCTCTTAGTTTATGTTGCTAACACAATCTCCAACGTTACACGTTTCCATGTACAATTGACTCCTAATGGGCATGTATTATAAAATTATTCAGAATGGATTCCGATTGAAATTATTTAATTATTTTTTAGATTTCTATTGTGTTTTATAGAGAAAACGGAATAATTCCGATTGTCACTTATTCTCAACAATAAAAATAATTCCATAATACATGCTCTAATCAATTAAAGAAGCGACAATAAGCACGTATAATACTTACATTTTCTGGGCGAATTATAAGAATTTTATTCGTTGCGATTGTGGTCGTGTGTATGTAAGTTCATCTTTGCGAACACCTTTTTGGAATGGAACAACTAAAGAGGGACATGACTCGGCTTTGCGGTCAGGTAAATAGATCCGCAGCAGAAATAATCGCGTTTTCTCTTTAACCGAGAAATTCTCACGGAAGAAGCGCGAGAGAAAGAGTCGATCCTCTCGCGAGCACGAACTTCGCCGTCTTCCCTCGCTGTCCCACGATACTATCGGCGATTCCCGCGCGCGTTTATTTCGCTCTGTCTCTCGCTCATTTGTCATTCGCCATTGTACGCCCAACCGGAGAGAATCCTATCGTTGGAAGGACCATATTTACCGGGGCAATTTATGATGCGGACAGGAGCGCCGGGAGGAGCGTTGGTATAATATGGGATCGATCGGCCGAGCGGAACGTGTCGATTTTCTCAAACGTCACTTCAGAACTGGTAGTCTTGAAAAACTTATCGTTTATTGATGCAATTGGATTGCACCGGGAAACTCGTATGCGAGATAGAGAATTTTTGAAATAAGGGAACATGTTGCGCTTATCAATTTGTTACACATCGCGTTTTTGCTCTTTTGAAAAGTGTCTTGTAGGTAATTAAAAAGGTGATCGAATTTTAATTAAGGATGCATAGTCTCTGCAAAAAGTCGAATTGGACGTTTTCATATAAAAATGAATCTTATGTACATATGAAAATAGTTTTATAAGGTGAATAATTATATTTATATTAGGGGAGACCGTTGTAACCATTTTTAGAAACATACATATATTTCTTTATGACATATATGTTTATTTCTTTTAACGCACATGAAACAACTATTTAGCTTTATGGTACTATTTGCAAAAAGGTGTAATTTTAGACTGTTTACGAGTAAAATATAAAAAATCTGAATTAGTACATCTGGTTCCGATTTGGGGCAAAATGAAACAGAGCTAGGGAAAGTTGTAATGTTCTAAAAATAAATTATCTGTTCTAAAACAGAAATTTCACTGCTTTAAAAACAAATTATCCGTTTCCAAATATAAATTTACTGCTCTAAAAACACAAATTTAGTGTTTTAAAAATAAATTATCTTTTCTAAAACAGAAATTATCTTCTTATATTATTTTTGTCTTTAAATTAGTAAATTTATTATTAAAAAGCAATGAATTTGTGTTTTTAAAACAGTAAATTTGTGTTGCAGAATATTGATAATAATAAATATTGTAAACAATAAACGCTAGTTAAGAATTGAAGGTAAAACAATTTTACAATCTCTTGTGAAACATATTTCTATTGCGTTATGAGTTCCTCTTGTTACTAGAAGTTATGTGAGAAATATGGAATTCCCAGATTCACATATTTTGTTTATTGTCAATATTCTTTAATTTACATTACATCTTTATATTTTAATGTACTGATGATGGTCAAATCTTGACCGAAACGTTTACTTTATCATAATATTATTTTAAATATATGACTTTCGCTTAAAACATCTAGTGCTGTGGCTGTATGCTCCCTATTATTTATATTTTTAAGCCACCTCTAAAAGTTTAAAATTATATGAATTGTTTTATACAATTGAATATGTTTAATTGACGTTAATTGCACGAAATTAAACGTAATGCATTTAATATATTTAACTGAAAAGCTAATTGAACGAAATGAAATCGAGGGAAAACGTGTTAGTTTTGTAACATCCCCAGCTTCGTTCTTATTTCCGAGTCATTGAACGACATTGATCGTGCAAGTTTCAGATGGATATCGACGTCTCTTTGACTTGTATACGCGAAACGAAAATGGGTATTTTTTTTTATTTTTTTTTATTTGTTATTTTTTTTTTAGAACATCGACTCGCATACGTGCGGCACGTCGAGGAAATGACCCGTTCGTTTCTACGTATCATAATGTAGTATACACATGCGAGCATGTCTATAAATTTCTGCGTTGTCAAGTTAAATCGACTGTTATCGAGATAATGAGATGCCGATATCCATCTGAAAGTTAGATGTATATCTGGGTGTTGAAGTTTTTCAAATCGCTTTTAATAACCTTAACGCCTTATGGGAAAACTATCGAGAAATCCTGAAAACGCCATCCTCCATCTTTTCCTGCCCTTCCAGCGTTCCCTTCGTCCATGCGGCTTTTAAGTTTTGGATTTCGGCGAAGGGGGGAAATGCAGAGCGCGTGCTCTCTTGGCCATCCTCTCTCGTCGCCTACTACATTATTCAGATCTGTTCCGAGAAGAATACCGTTGAATTTTAAGGGGGATGAAGAAGTCGGCGAACAGTTTCGTCCTCGCCCCTGTCTTCACCACTTTTAAAGCCGCTCCGATTTTCGTACGGCTCTACCTCGCGTGATTTACATATGTTCTGTATCTCGCGAATTTGCATTGCGCATTTTCGTTTTGCGCTCGATCTCCCTCTCATTCGATAATCCGCCGATGACGCCATTGTCGCGCATTGTCCGCCAGTTTCTTTCGCGCCGCGCCGCTCGAATTTTCGCACATTTCGCAATTTATGCGGCGCTCGCTTTCGCCGTCTTTGCATATTTGGCCTATCGAGTAGACTTGATACCAAACGATAATTAAGGATGTATGTATACTCTCTAAAACTTTTAGAGTGAATTGTCACTCTGAAGAATGAAATCTCACTCTTGTGCCCATTTTCATCATTACAGATTAACTTTAATCTTAATTCAACTTACCCTTTATTTTTTCTAGTTCTAAAGATTAAAAAGAGATGAAGTAGTAGGTTCAAGCAAGATTAAAGTTAATTTACACTAGTGGAAACAGGCATTAAAGATTGAAAATTAAGCCACTTTTTCAACAATAGCTCAATTTTCAAAGATTCCACTCCAAAGAATTTAGAAAGTAATATTACACTTCGAAATAAAAATATAAAAAATATAAAAATATAGATTGTTCTATTATTATGTAGATATTTGTGTAAAATTTGAGTATAATTCTTTTATTGGTTTAATTGAAAGTTATTTAATTTTTTCTTTTTACCTTCATTCTTATGTAAAATTGTGTTTTGTTCAACTTATTTGCAAATTTTTTGATAAGATAATAACATCACGATTTAAATCACTTTTCACGTATATTAATAAAATTAGTAAATATTTGTGCAAAAGTTTGTTTGGATCCAATTATTCGTTTAAAAGTTATTTACGTAAAATGTACAGCAAATATGATTATATAATCATTTATATATGATCATTTCGCAACATAAAACCATATAAATCAAATTATTTGTTGTTTTGCAATTAGTTCCACGTATTTATGACAAAATTTTTTAGGTAATGTTAGATAATATTACTTTTTTTTAACTGACATTTTTTTGTACTGATTGTATATATTTATGACCAAAACATCATATAATAGAGTTACAAGTCATTACGTCTCGATGTTTCACGATTTTACATTGTCATTTTTAATTGAAAAACTTAACACAGTCCAGTTTTTTGAACATTCTCGAAACTTGGTTTTAAAATTGAGAAAGTTAAGTTTAATTTAATTTTACATCTTTAAAGGAAGTTGTAAGAACTTGGAGAAAATTGGTGTTAAAGTTAAAAGAACTTAGATTTATATCCATCTTTTTAAGCTTATAAAAAAAGAAATGATTCGATAGCTACATTAAATCTCTCAATTGCTAAGATTTTTTATACCGGCAAACCATTTACAGGGAAATTGGGGAGGATAAATCGTTATCGTTATTAACGAGTTAAATAATTATATGTATATCGTCGCATAATGATTGCGCGATAAATCGCACGCTCGTTTAGTAGCGCGATAAAATCACGGTGGGTTTTATAATTAACCACCGGCGATAATCAGAAAGTGTTTATATTACTTTCGCGCGTTATAATAATCGTTTAGATGAAAATGCATTCGCCGTTTCGTTGCCGCGGCACTATATAATAACGTCATGACGATTTAGTCGCGACGCGAACGATTTCCGTCATAGAGACGCGTTTCACTCGAAGGACAGCCAATTATTGCACAACGCACGACATAATTAATTAACATCCCTTTTCACCGTTCCCTTTTCGCCAAAAGCGTTTATGCGTGAAACACACTTTTCACGTGGAAACAATTCAGCATGGCGCTTTCGATGCAACGAACGCGTTAATTAAATGTATAAGCTCTTGATTTGCTCTGTTACGACAAAATGTGTATGGCATTTAAAATGCATACATTTACGAGCTCGTCCTATTGAATTGTGTATAATTGATCGGGATTCCACGCACAATGCAATTATGTAATACATACAACGGTGATGAGGTTTGAAATTTTAATCCTTCATTATATTTAGTATACCGCACTCGAGACCGGGAAATATCGTGATTAAAAAGTCTTTGATGATCGATATGGAATAACAATAAAATTTAATAAAATTGTTCGCAATGAATATTATCCAAAACTTGCCGTTTCGATATTTTATTTCGTATCCGCGGCGTTTTATCTTCACGGTATCGTTGTCGATGGCTTTCTGCACGATATTGGTAATGAAATCCTTTCACTTTGGCCAATTCAGGATTAATATTTATCCTCCTCGTCGAGGATTAATATATTTATTACGATTAACCATTCGTACAGATACGCGTCGGCATATTTGCGTATGTAAGTACATGCGTTAAGTTGAGATTTACGATCAGCTGGAATAGTTGATAGAATATGGTATAGAGGCGGGTTTTTTAATGGTGAGTTTACAACATTGTCATTACATGGGTTACGTTTCCGCGTCTGTGTGCGCGCGCGTGCGTGCGTGCGTGCGTGCGTGCGTGCGTGCGTGCGTGTTTGCGCGTGCACCACGCAAGCTGCCATTTAGCGCAATTTATTAAACTGTCCCTCTCCCACATCGGTCCCGGACTGTCCTCTTCTCTCTTTGCACCCCGTTCTCCTCTTACTCCACCGGTTTCCCTTCTTCATTCCCTTTCCGCTTTGACCGCTTTGACTGCGCTACGCCGACTGCACAGGATGACGAGGAGAGGGAGAGGGGGGTGCGCTCGGTGGCTAAATACACATACAAATGTGAAGTCGGGCACCGACGTGCACGCACACATTCACGCCGGAGAGAGCAAGTCTGGGTCTCTCACGGCGGGGGGGGTATGACGGAATCAATACCCGGTGTGTGAGAGGGTGGGATAACGGATATGCGGTGGCTTGACGAGAGTCGTAGATAGTAAGAGCCGGAAATAGAGAAAGATGGAGAAGGATAGGGTGCAGATGAATGGAGGATAGGGGGAGACGAAGAGACAGAAAGAAACGAGATGGAGGGAAATTCGAGGACTACTAGAGGAAATAAACAATGGTTCAGTAACCCCCTCCCCCCTCCCTCTCTTCCCGTTCGTTGTAGTATATGCTACCGGAAAATTACCCGAGATACCCGAATAATGGCGAAGTGTGCGAGTGGGCGAATCTCATCCCCAACTCCTCCCACGCGGGAGGATATATTCTTCCTGGCATTTTGTTCTTTTCCGCTTTTTTTTTTATTCCTATTGGGAAATAATAATCACAGGGCATTACGCGGCTGTGGTATACTTCATGTACTTCTATTCTCTGTGGCTTTATAAGCGCGGGGGTGGGAAAAATAAAAGCCAGTAGTAAAGCGCGTAGGATGGTTTGTTAATTGTACGTTAATTTAAAATTTAAATGGTGTGTAATTTCGATATCGAAACTGGAGGTTTTGAATCTTGCTGGAAAGCAGATCTGCCGAATTTTTTTTCGATATACATTTGTTTTCAGTTTCTTTGATAGAAATGCAAGGGATAAACAAAATAATACAAATACACGAGAAATATATTTACTTGTTTTATTAATAACAAATCGTTCTTGGTATAAATTTTATTCTTATTAGAATAGAGTTATAATTTATTCTGAGAGAGGACGTTAAGACTAAGAAAGATGTTATAGTTTTAGAGAACAGAGAGCAATTTCGGAAAATAGAGAGAAAAAATTTTTTTCCAATATTATTTATATAAGCAATTGAAAGATATTCCATTGAAAGAATAGTACAACATTTCTTTGGTAATTATTCAAGCAATTATTGAACAATTATTCAAAGGATAAAATGTATTAAAAAATGATAGATGGTAGACCAATCTTTTATTAATAAAACAAGTAATAAAATTAATAGTTTATAATATTTTCCAGATATTCAAATTATTTTGTCTATCTCCTGCATTAAAAAAAGTCTGGTTGCATTAATTGGAATTTTGGTTAAAAATGAACAAATCAGAATTTTCTTGATTGAATCTATTATAATTCTAGTTGTGATAACCAGAATTCTGATTGATATCAAAATTTGTTTCATTCATTTCAACTAAAAATTTCTCTCGGTGTATAAATGAACAGAATATTGTTTGAATATATAAATCTGTAATATTAAAGATCTATTAAAGATTGCTTAATTTTGAGAAAGCTACGAATGGTAAATCGATACTATGAAAACTGGAGCGCGCCTCGTAGTGTTAATCACATTAGAACGTGAGTGGTGGAGTTCGCGTCTATTCTTCGAAGAAAAATGTCATAATCAGGAAATTAACAGGAATGATATAGATGGTGGAGAGAATCGTGTCATTTTAATAATAAAATTAACTTGCTTGAATCTTTCGCGTTGATGGAAAATAGAACTCTGAAGTATCTCTTATAGAAGAGATAAGATTATAAAATCTATAATACATTATTAAGTATCTCGCGCACTTTTACAGCGTTGACTATTTATTAACTCGACTTCTACTGACGACGACACACGTTTGTTAGGGATCAAGACAATAGATACCGCGTCTATGTTCATGCATCATTCGTTAGCAGTTAAAAAGGAGTAAGATAGCTCGATTAAATTTATGATGTACTTAATGTTTCCCATGAGAGCTTCTGCAGCAGCGATTGCACCATTGCGGCACTCCTTATTCCTCGATGCACTCATCTACTATCTTTCTTCTTGTATTTTTACTATTTAGTTGATTCGCTTATAGATTTATGCTCAATTTGCGTCGCGATTGACTTGAATAGTTTGGTACGTCTTAAAATTCTCCCTGAAATAGGGGATGCGTGCTATTGAGGGGGTTGTTAATTAATCGTACTCCTGGCACGAGTCCACTGAATTCGAATTTAACCATAGCGGTCGTTTAACTCAGTAATGTCCGCCGTGAATTTGGATAATTTCCTTCCTTCGTCTATCGCACCCTCACATCCTCTTTCACCCTCTGTCGCGTTTAGTTGCGCTCATTGTCATCCCGACACGCGATTACTTCTTTGTCTCGAACTTGTTTTAACTATTTCAAGCGGCGCGATAATACCGATCGTAATTTCGATCACATTGCTTTTAAAATTATGCGAATATTTAACTAAATTTATATTGAAATTTAGTTTATCTCGTGATATAATATAATATTTTCGTGAAATATTTTAAGTATTATTTTAATCATAGATCTATCCATTTATTTTGACGACTTACAATATTTATTTCATCTTGATCTAATTTTATTTTTCTCTTTTAATAAAGAGATCTCTGTAATAATCGTACAGGAAAATGCACTTGAATTCTCTTTGTGTTATCAAAGCTTTATTTACTATATTATACAATTTGCTTTGAATAATGATTAAATATGTAAATACATTGAACCGAATGAGATATTAAGCTTTCTCTATAACTTCGTATGTGTGAAATCCGCATTGAAATGAAATTCTCTCTAACGCAATTATTAACTCGATTGTACTTGCTGTTTAACTTTTTATTACTCCGGTTTAGTGCTTCTCATCGATTTTGGTGTTCGATATAGCGGCGCGATGAGAGAACGTTTCCACGCGAATGCATAGTGAGTTTTCCATCGACGGGACTTATCTTTCCACCGACATTTTCCGGTGTTCTTCGCGCTGTCTCTCTTCCTCTTTTGACAATCGTATTAACGCGATGTCGACTTTATGCCGAGCTTTCGATATTTCCACCTTCGGCAGTCAGCAGATATGAGAGATCGGGGCGGAGCGGTGCACATATTATAGTATATGCGAACGCAGTCGAAGGCACGTGCATCGTATGCACTGGCTTGGTAGCGCAAACGTGAATATAAAAGTCAATGCACTTGCGGTGCTACATCGGGGAGCGAGGAAACAACGTCGTCTTTATGGCACTCGAGACCCGCGGCAACGGGATTAAATCTACCAAGACATCAATTGATTCTCGAAGGACAGAAGTCAGAGATAATTTTATTTTATTTTATTAACAAGATGCAGCGTGAACGTAATCTACGAGACATTACTTGCAGAGCTTTTGAGATGTTTGCGATTGTATGGTTATGTGAGTTTTAAATTTTTTAATGTAATATTTGAGTATAATATAATTTATATGTACATTTACAATTACACAACACACACACACACACACACACACAAAACCATTAAAAAATTTGGAAATATATATAAAGACACCAACAATAAAAATTTAATTATAATTCTTCAATTAGTATGAAATTACAATTAACAATGATGAAGAAAAATTTTTGAAAGAGAGAGAAAGATGAGGAACATAAGTTTTGAGACAATGGAAATATACAAAAAGAATAGAGGACAGTTGAGCAATTTGATACTTAGTGGACGCACGTGATTTGAAAAATCAAGAAAAGTTGAAGTGCACACCAAGCATTTTGATAGATGATGAACGAGGAATTGATACAGAATTAAGAGAGATTTTAAAGGGATTGAAGATGAAAAGAGAAGCTAGCAGTGAGGAGAGGTGATTTATATGGACTTAGATGGAGGGCATTGGAGAAGACCTAGTCTATTTTAAATCGTTATTTGAAAAATCAAAAAATTGAAAAAGAGCAGAGCAGAAAATTAATCGGCAATAAAAATATTATTGAATAATGAGTCAAGAACGGAATTTTGAGATATACTGGAAGAAACTATATTAGCGTTTTCGACCACAGCATAGTTTAATCATTTCAAAAGCGATTAATGACGTTACAAGTTCTATTTTGGATTACTAGAGATTAATTCAAAGCTTGACCTGTATTCGAAAACACATTTCAGGTTTACGACATAAGTTTATAGCAAATTGTATTTAATCTCTCTCAGAACGACTAAATCCATTACGGTCGAAACCTAATATATATAGTTTCTTCCGAAAAGCTAATATATGTAGTTTATATATCTAAAAATTCCATTCTTAACCCCTTATTGTTCAATGCTTTTTTTTATTGCTCATTTATCTTCCGTTTTACTCTTTTTTTGAATTCTACATGTACGACAATGATGTCACTCTAATCGGAACGTTATATACAATACATATAGAGGAAAAAAAAATAAGAAAAGGCTTGTATATGCAGACTCGTAAGAAAACGATTACCTTATTATTTCTTATTACTAAGAAAGGATTGTAGGAAATTAAAGCTGGGAATTGTATAAAATTAGATCGTAATTTGCTTTCTTTTTTTTTGCGAGCGATGTCTATAAATGAGAGTAAGTATAATCGCTCGCGAAGAAAGTGGCAAGAGGAAGCGCATTGTATCATTCGTACGCGAATGTGCGGTTTGCGAATCGCTGTTTATGCGCATCGGTGTTGCCCTGACAATTGATATTTGACACTGGATGCACCGACAATAATGCAAATCAGCATTCTGTTCTACGACGAACGAATAACGGTGCGACGTAGAAATGCACCAGCGAGTCCGAGGAACTCGAATTAAACTCTCGACGCAGTGATTTACGCGACATAATGACAGCATGTAAAGGAAACGTAATACGGTTCGTGGCAGCGGTGAAGGAGGAAACGATCGGGAATTAGGAGCAATAATGTAATGATAATAAAGCGTCGCTTGATCGTGAAGGACGGCGACGTTTTAAGATTTACCGAGAGAGAATAGCAGCTTCGGGATATGAGTATACATATTAATCTGATGCGAGAAAATGTTATTTCAAGCATTTGTGCTTGGAATATCGATTATTTGTATTCGTACTGCATAATATAATAGCTTATGAAACTCTAGTAATGTATTTCTGAGTAATGTATACCTATAATATAGTATTAAATATTTCTTTAAAATATCTCTTTAGGATTTAAAGTAATATTTTGCGATATTTTATTGAAACATGCGAGATAAATGTTAATGCTTTGTTTTTTATCAGGATTATACAACAGTAATAAAATTTATTAAATTCAAATTAAATTAAGATAATATTAAAATAAATAAATAAGTAATCTCAAAATAAGTAAATAAATATTAAATTAAATTGATATTTAAATTAAATTGATATTTAAATTGGAAGGATTACGAAGGAATGTGATATATCAAAAGAAGGAATTGAATGAAATATCAAAGAATCTTAACTTAATGTATGTATATAGTAACTTTATTATTGCTAATAAATATCTTTATCAACGATAAATACCGAAGCTGAAACAGAGGTATCATTAAATATGAAATATCAGATTGTCTGAACGCATTATGCATGCAGAATATCACATTTGGTTTTTAACGTTGATAATAATTTATGATACGGTTTCGTCTTTTTATATACGTATATTGCTTTGTCTCTTAACCGGTTTCGGTTGGTTTCGGGAAACTCAAGGCTGCGGCCGCGGTGTGGAATACCGGAAGAATGGACGGACGGGTGTGCGAAGGACAGCGATGAATTATGGCAGGAGTGGAAAACCTCGGTCTATTAGTCTATCGGTTACGGAAATTGATTCTTATTACTTAACGTGAACACGCGCGCGTCACAGACGAGCTTTCCTTCTCTGATCCCCCTGCCGTTAGGTAACTTCTTTGCCGCGATGTCAATTGCGCATTTAACCGTCCGCGCCGGCCAATTAATTCCATTGATAACAAATTTCCTCTAAGCCCGTTAGTTTGACGTCGCGAAGTAACGGCCGGTTCGCGACTCGCTCGCGGAGTATCGAGCGACTCGGGTCGAGACGAGGTGAAACGACAGTGGGAAACGCGGCGCACCTAAGGAAAAATGAAATATTTATTACGAAAAATGTTTTAATAAAAGAAAAGATAAAGTTAAAGCTAAACATTTCGTCTATCACTATATGACAGATTTAATAACATTTTTACCGCGTAATACATGAAATTATTGTATTATAAAAAAGGTTTATACTAAGTTGTATTATCCGACGCAAATGAATTTTTTTATAATATAATAATTTTACGTATTACGCGATGAAAATGTTATTTGTGTAATGCGGCGCACTTTGTATATTATTAATATACAATTTATACATTAAAAAATTATTGGGATTAATTTTTTTATTTTGTGTTGAATTTTAATTTGTCGTAAAAAATTAATTTTGAGAGCAAATAATTGCGGAAGGCTTATTATGTAAAGCAACAAGTCATTGATCTAACCTCAAAATACAATCTCAAAATTCCTGTATTTTTGTTTTATTATTATTGTTTTCCAAACGTAAATATTTGACGACGAAATATGATGGATACGTAATATTAATAATATTTTTTCAACAAAAATACGATAATTACTGTGATAAGCAGGGTCTGCACTACGTTGCCCGCGTACATCTTTTTTTAAAAAATTATTAATTATTATATTGAAATAGATTATTATAAATGTAAAAAAGTACATGACTTGAGAGATTAAAAATTAGCTTTTTAATAATACCTTATTGTCATGATTTGATTTCGAAGAAATTATATGGATTTATTTGACATGCAAATCTTGTAAGAAAAGTATTTCAAATTAACTTTAGTCGATAAAAATAAATAAAAGGAATTGTCGTAAATTTTTATATACGTCTTAGTTGAACATATTTCCATTGAATGACACTAATTCTTACATTTGTCGCCGTATTGCCCGCTGCGCTGCGTTATCCTATTCTTTTCTACAAGTGATATTCTTTTTTCGAAACGAGATATTATAACAGCGAGCGAATAAGGAGATGAACTGATTTTTTAAATTGAAAACGCACGTTTGTCGATTCGATCTACTGGTGTTTTTCACTTGTCTCGATTTACTGTCTGCTAATTTTTTATCGCTTGCTATGAGTGAGTTGTAACAATTGCTCTATACTTCTTCCAGGGATGAGAATTTTTTAAACTCTAATTCGATTTCTCATTCTACGTTTTTATGTATCTTTCCACGCTAAATATTTTCTCTATTTATGCAAATGTATCATTGATAACGTTTTGATATTTGCGCTAATATTGTTGGTTCTAAAAGTATCACGGAATATCTTCGAAATTTGAAGGAAACGTCACCGTGTATTCTATTAGATGTTGGAATTAATTCGTAGCGTTTTACAAGTGATGGGAAGTACTTTCATTAATGTATTTTTTAATGCTCATGTGAAATAAATAACATTCTTTCATTAAAAACGCTACGAATTAATTCCAACACCTAATATATTCGGATTAAGCGAATTTTTAATCTTTACTCTTACAAAAAAATATTCTATTGTTAAGAAAAGTGAATACTTCCATTTATTTTCTTTCTTTTAAATGACAGTCATCTTTCACGAAGAATATTTTCTTGATAATAATTTTAAAATGTACTTATGTTACAAATTTCAGAAAAATTCATTATTATGTAATCAATATAAGAATTTATTTTCTTTTGAAAAAATTGATTATATAAGCGACTTTATATAACAAGCAAATCGAATGTTTTAATAAACTTGATTGGATGAAGTATAAATTTATTTAGGATTTAGAATGTATTTTGAATAAATTTGATGGTTATGATAAATTTGCAAATATATGAACTTTTGAAATACTTGAAACAAGTAGTTACTATTTGCGTACAGCTTACATATTTTTTTGTGCATAATACTATCACACATTTAGACTTAATCGAATTGAGAACTGATTCCCTTAATAATACATTGAAAAAAATGATTGGATCGAATAGTATTAATTCTAGTGAAAAATGAATAAATCACAATTTTCTGATTAAATCTATTAGAATTCTAGTTAAGATAACTATATAGAATTCTGATTGATATATAATTATTTAGATAAAAATAAGAATTTCTAGTAGATTTTATCAAAAATATTATATCAATCCTATTATCTCAACTAGAATTCTAATAAAATTTCGGCAGAAAATTCTGATTCATCTATTTTCAACCAGAATTTTTTTTCACAGTGTATATTTATATAATTAAGGTAAATTAGATTGAGCCTCTACCTTTTTCGAGCCACTAATTTGCAATTTTATTTAATTCCCTCTGGTCCAACCTCATTTATTCGCCATTAAATATAGTAATGGGGCCAATGAGCTTATTGTTGTAGATGTATCGCGTGTCAAAGCGGTATGCATACTATCTTAACGCTATTTCCGTCACGAGTCTTGCTTAGAAGGCCACGGCGACTTCTAACTATAAATATAGGTACACGAGCAGCGTGCGTGATCGTCTCAACGTAATTTTGTCCTTCGTCCTTCTTCGTCGCTGATAGACGTCTAACGTCTGAGGGTTGCGCAAGGATTCCGGTATGAGATTGCGAGAGATCGAGCTCGTCCGATGAGAAAGCGAGGGTAGGGATGGAGGGTACGACATCCCAAAAGGGCAGACTCAGGGATGAAAGAAGATTCCGTAGTCGTGTCTGTGCGCAAACGGGGAGGATGGGGAAAGAGGGCTGTCGGTGAAGAGAAGAGTGGATGGCAGACGTTCAGAGCGCGAAAGGATAAAGTGAACGCTGGGTGGTTAAGGGGATGAAAAAAAGGACGAAAGTTGCCGCCGCCATGAGCAGAGTAGATCGTCGCGAACCGACTGGAGGCGGCGATGAAAAAAAAAAGATAACGCTTGCTCGTAACGAGAGAGAGAGAGAGAGAGAGAGAAAGGGGGAGGGGGTGAGAAGAAGTTGGACGAGAAGAATAATCGCGCGACTGAGTGGAACGATAGATGGCGAGTGCTAACCACGATGAAGCAGTCACCGTCGTGATTAGTGACTTTAACGTCTTGCGAATTACGACACGATTCCTCGAATGAAGGAATTGAAATGTCAAAGGGTGTATCTATTAAGGAACAAGAAGTCAAGGACTCGAAAAAACTGACTGATTTGTTTCATAAATGAAAGATTTACATATTTCCGTTATTTGGATATTATATGCGTATTATTATCAACCAAATGATACCTGTTACTCATTAATTATGTAGACATTGCTAATAATTAACTGATACTGTTGCTGTGATTAATAGCAATAATCTTGTTACCGCAAAATTATTGTTCTATCGTGGCTCTGTCGCTTAATCATTGATATTGGTATTATTTTTGATATCATAATTATAACTTTGCGCTTAACTCGTGTTATCTGATCTTGCTTTACTCGCGACCGGCGCATTTTCCTCGCAGCGATGAACCGCCTCGACCTTGTAACGTGATCGGTGTGCAGTTACAGTCACGGTCGCCCGGTAGAGTTTGCACTACTTCGGTAGCAAACGCACGGTGGCGTAATGATGAGTGGGCCGTTTGTCTCTCTTTCCACTCGGCCCCATGATTACTAACCTTCCGCGGAATATCTTCTGCGCTTTACCTTCGACGTTTCGGAGTGATTTATCACACGAGCGGCCGTATTCCGGCTTCTCTCTCACTGGCACAGCCGGGTCGAACTGTTCGTAATACCCCCCTTCAAGCGTTTACATTGACGTCGCAATACAGACGCAATGGATTTTTTCCCTTTCCCTCTTTGTTTCACTTTGATCGAAGTTTCGGCAATTTGTATGTCGGAGGGCTTTGTTAAGTTTTAAATTTACTACTGCAGATATATTAAGAAATATGCATGAAAAGAATGGTTTTGATAAAATATTAAAAAATTTAGTTAGATACAATTCTGAAAATAATTTTGTTAAACTATCAAAATAATTATGTAGGATACTCAAACTGATTGGTGGAATAACAAATTTTTTTGCAGCGTTCTTCATCATTCTGGAGATTTTTATGTGATTATTTTGATATGATCCAGTAAAGTTATTTTCAGATCTGTCTAATTAAATTTTTGGACAATTCAGCAAAACCATTCTTTCCGTGTACAATAAAAAAATATAAATGTTCTATACACCGTAAATTCTCAGAACATGTAATTCTCAAATTACGTCCAGTTTGAGTTATTTTTCAATATATATTGGTCGCCGTTGCTTCTATCCAACATGTCGTTGATCTGATTCAATTAATGGAGTTAAATATGAGTCAAGTAATTTATAATTTATTATTTACTAAATGCATACGTTAATATGAAGAATGTTCACTTTGAAACTAATACAGAAATGAATTGATTTACATTTTGACATAGACAGAAATTGAAAATAACAAAATGTTATTTAAGGGATTGGGTTATCATTCTTTAACATCTAACAATGTAAGAAGTTGCGTTTTCATCAGGTTGAGATCATTTGAGGTGCATATGTATACATACACATACATATATACATGTACGTATAAAAGAACAGACACATGATAATTTTGGTTAGCGCAGCAGCTACTTTATACCCATTTCTTGATTTTGAGCACGTACGACGTCGTTTATGTGCGAACACGGAGATCGCTTAACAGGTGATACCGTGCGGAAATTGTGGTTTAGTTTCGCGATACCGATAGCAAGACTCATCTTCCGAGCTTAGCCCGGGTTATAGAGCTGTTTGAAGAGCGAGCGGAGGGGCGAAGGCGAGGTCCCGACATGTGTATCGAGATGCCTCCGAGTGCCGTCACTGTTTAGTGTTGCACGATCTTCCATTGGGGGATTCTCACGAGGCAAACTATACGTCCGAGTGGTCAGATCGCTCACGGTGTGATCCCCTCCACAAAGCGAAATCCGAAATTACTTCGCGCTCTGATCATCAAACCCATGGCGTTTGCGTGGCAGATTGCTTTAGCCATTCCAACAAGAATAGTAATGTGTGCATGTTTGCAATAGGCATTATTACGTTTATACTAATCAATTTGTCTCTTTGCGTGAACAATCGACTATGTCATCTTCATTTGAAGAACAAAAAGATAAATTTGTATAAAAAAATAACACGCACCAATGATGAAGTTGTAATAATTTTTTTGAACATGCATATTAAATTTTTAAAACATAAATATAAGAGAGAAAGATAGATAAAGCTATTTATTCATCTAAACTATTTAATTATTCAAATATTTATGTAAACTATTTTTTATGAGCTATTATTCATATAGGACGAGTCTTCTAGAACATAAAAATGAAAACAAGAAGAAAGTGAAGAAACGAAAAATATACAAATAGCAAAAAATGATAAGAATAATAAAACAAAATTAATATAAATAAAATTAATATTAATATAAATAAATGAAATATGAAAATGAAAATTATGCATCATACAGAAAATTACGTCAGTTTTATGATTCGTTAGTCGAGCATTAATTGGTCGAAGTGTGTAACAATCTGAGCGACGAAATGTTTGTGGACCTTAGCTGAAGTAAAGTTGTAAATTAATTAATGAAGAGAGAGAGAGAGAGAGAGAGAGAGAGAGAGAGAGATCGCTAAAGCTGTTAAGCTGTTATGTATGTCTCGAGGCATCTCCCGGCTCAAAACACTCGTGCTGAGTGAGTTAACTCACCCTTGACAAGCTGAGAAATCTGTCAGACTACGGCGATGCGGCTTGTAGAGATGTCGTTAGAAGCAAAGTTATAAATTAATTGGAGTGCGTGCAAGTTTCTCCGTGTCCACGATTTTCGTGGAAAGTGACCGTAAAATGACCACGTCGTCCGCGTCCAGCTGGACGAGAGGAAATGGTGGTCACGATTCTGCTACTCGGTGCGAAAATCTTGTAGCTGGTAGAGCTTAACATTTATGTCTACTTATACGTTATAAAACGAGAAGTTACAAGCGTTACGCAAGCGACATGTGTAAGCAGGGTTGTTACAAAACTGGAAAATCAGGGAAATGTCAAGGAAATTAAAAACAGTCGGGGAAATCAGAAAAAAGTTAAGAAATTTTGCAAAATTTTCTGGAAAATTAAAATTCTTTAAAGAATTTTAATGTGCGTACATCATATCTACGCAATTTTGGAGAATTACAAACTTAATAATTAAATGCAAACATGTCAGTAACATTAATAGTAATTTACATTGCTAAATTACTCTCTCGACAAAATATTTGATGATTTCTAAATCAGGACGAAATTACAAAAATGTTTCAAAATATTTGTTGAAAGGGAAAATATGAAATTTTGTCTGGAAATCAGAGAAAAGTTGTAGAATATATAATATTTTAGGATGAGGAATTGTGCAATTTTGGTAAGACTATAGTGCGATATGCGAATGTGCTTGCTAACTTTTCGGTTCGACAGCTTTGTATGTCTGTACGCAGACGTTCGATATTGAACAGACGTTTCGTTATTGGAGATACGATGCGGCCGTCAGTACACAGTCCCCAAGCGTTTGTTCAAGCATCCTCTCCCCCCTCCCCCCCCCCTTCCGTCAAATTTTTCTCTTTTTCTTCTCGTTGGTCTGACTGTAATATTATTGTTGTTCCATTGATGCTATTCGGCGATCTTTCTCATCTGTTGATATATTCGTCGTCATCCAATTTGATAATAAATATTGAATTTCTCCCGTAGAGAGAAAGAGAGTGTCTCTCATTCGATTTTATCGTGACTTCGTCAGCTATCAGTAGAATAACCTCGCGATAAAAACTTTAGAAATTTCGACAGTAACGGTCCGTGTAATGTCAGAAGTCTCTCGATATATTTGATAATACTATAATAGAAATATTTTTTATTTATCAGTAACACGCGATATGGCGTGAAACTAACGTTGGTAGACATGTCAACGTGTCTCGCATTAAATTATATGGATAAAGATCGGTAGATTTTACCGAGCCGAGAGATTTAGCTTGAATGTAGTGAGAAATAGAGAAAAACCTTGTTTCTGTGGATTATTCACCTTCATCTTACGATCTGCGAATCTACGGCACCGTTGTCGTCGACGTTGTAGTCGTCGTAGTCGTGTCGTTTCCGTTGTCGTTGGCCGTTTAATGCGAATTTCACATGCATGGAGCGAGTCGACGACGACAACGGCAACGACGACGACGATGGGTAAAACGCGGGAAAGCGATGCCAGACACGTATCATTTTAGAATGGAAAGGGGTTTACAGAGGGGCGGAAAAGGGGGAGGGAAAAAGTACCGCCGCGCAGACGGCAGCCCTTTACGTGCAAAAGCTTGACTTCTTTTTTGCACAGCCCTCTTTGCCCGCCGCTCTCTTCATTACCCCTTGATTTTTTGTCCCGCCCTCAGTCCGTCGACTTCTATCTACCAATTTTTTTTCCTCTCTTTTTTTTACACCTTTTTCGCCATTCTCGCAGTACGAGAGGCACGAGAGGCAGGATTTGAGGGAATGGGCTTGAAACAACGAAACGTGTGAAAGGGATGATTTTAATACCTTACTCGCGAGACGGTCTAAGATGGTTTTTATTAATTTGTTTCGTGTTTATGTTAATTTGCTCAGAATCCGTTAATTTGCACCGAGTCTATTTTCATTGGACTTTGCCTTTTTCCGCATTCGCGGCGCTTACGATTGGCTAATTATAACTGTTTAAAGTGCTGATAAGCTCTTTTAAGCGCCATTAAATATAGCATTGCAGTAGATACAGAATTCTTCGGAAATTTACCATGAGATTTTCGAAGTTACACTGTTAAATATTAAAGAATTAAATTTAAATTCTTTGAATTAAATAACATTTTGTTATTTTTCACTTTTAAGTGCGTTAAAATGTATTATTTTAATGCAAAACATTGGATTAAAAAGTATCTATTTGATCAACTCATTTCCGTGAATTGCTTAGTTTTAAAGTAAGCATTTATATTAACTAAGTGTATACTTAGTTAGGAATTAATACACTAAATTTCAGTATTTCAAATTTAATACATTTCTTGAGTTAAATTGTTTATTCTAGTTAAATTAACGATGTATCGAATAGGAAAAGTGGCGACTTATAAGAACGATAAAAAAAATATAATAATTTAAATTGGATATATAATTTCTTTTATATATATTATATTATGAATTTAAAGTGCAGTTATCAATAAAGAGAGAAAGAATTTTTTTAGAAGTACAATTTATTTTAATGATATTACATGTATATATCGCAATTAAATTAATTCAATATGCTATATTCTTCCACGTGCACTCTTCTTTTTTGAAATCAAATAATTAACTTAACATTAATCTTTTATATCAAGTTTATACTTGATCATATATAACTAAATATATCAATCATGGGATTGAAAGTCGTGCAGTTGCTAGTAATGCTGATTTTATCACGACTAAAATAACAAACACATATCTTATCTTGTCGTTGCGTTTCGGGATGATAGTCTCGACCAGTTGAGATGATAAATCATTCGCACAAGTATCTATGCATTAGCGTACGATGAGTGTCGAGATGCAGGCGTGCAAGTCTGCATCTAGAATTACAGGAAATATTGTATATCTCGAATATTTTTATTATCCTATCGTAGTCAACAACCTCCTCGTAAACATGATGCGCGAATCGTTATGCGATTCCGCGGAAAGTCGCAATAAAGACGAGCAGAATGGCGGAGCGTATTACTGGCGCGTAAAAAGACGAGCGCGTAATCTCTAATCTGTACGTAGAAAGAACAATTTTATTAAAGTATCTGAAAATTTTTTTTTTATTTAGATATAGATAAATTTTTAAATTAAAAAACATAATTTTGATGGACATCAAAATAATTTATATAGGAAATTGAAGCATAATGAGCGATGCTGCAAAACATTTTACTATTCAGCTTAAGTGTCCTGTGTTAATTATTTTGATAGTTGAAACTAAATTATTTTCAAAGCTAAATTTTTAGATACTTCAGATATAATAAATACGTCATATACAGTATTAAGATGTCATGAACCAATCACAGTCTTACTAGCATCTTAAAACATTATTTAAGACGGTCTTTAAATACCTAGAAACTAATTTACGAATTTCATCTTTAATATTATCATTCAGAAAACAAGTTTTAAATTATCATTTAGTCTATATTGATATATGGAAAAAAAACATTTATATTATATTTTGAAGGATCTAAAAATTTAGTTACAGATACAGATCTGAAAGTAATCTTTTTGAATAATCGAAATGATTATACAGGAAATTGAAATATAATGAGCAATACTGAAACAAGTTTTGACATTGCTCAACTATCCAGAGTGTCCTAGATAATTATTTTGTTGGAATCCAACAAAAAATTATTTTCAAATTATTTTCATCTTTATCTAGATAAATTTTTAGGTATATGGAAAGAACAGTCTTACTGAAGAATTAAAAAATTTAGTTAAATCCAAAAATTATGTAGGACGCTCAAAATGGTTGCTAGAATGTCAAAATTTTTTTAGCATTGCTCATCTGGCTTGAATGTTCAACATAATTATTTTGAGTCCAACAAAGTTTAACTAAATTTTAAGGTACTATATCTAATTAAATTTTAAGACATCTCAGCAAAATCGTTCTTTTCTTCTTCGTCTTCATATTAATGCGCTAACCTAACCGTCATAAGGACGGTTTACGATAGCGGGATCGAGATTTCGGGTCCTTCACTGCGGCAGCTGTTAGATGAAGAGGCGCGGTGGTGTTCGGCAATCGTGCACACCGATGGGTCAGCGAACGGGTTGGCAAGTGCCGTCGCCGCCGAGCAAGAATATATATCTTCTCTCGACGAGCCGTAGAGGCCAAAGTAGAGGCCAAGAGAGGTGAAGAAGAAAGGAGCTGTACGTGCCGCGCGGCTTACGAAATCTCAAACGAGACATCCACCTGCCTTGTCCTCGAAATTATTGCGGCTTTTTCGTCGCTCAGAGCGAATTTACACGCCTCGCGTCCGCACCGTTACGGACGAATTACTCGTCGGAAAAGTGAATAGCCTCCGCAGCGAAAGACGGTCAGACATTTCGGACGACAAGTGATACAGAGATAAAAGTAAAGATAGGATAATCGTTATTGTTATCTTTTTAAGACCGTTTTAAGAATTTCTCAAGTTGCTCGTTACCATACTCGATTTATTTAACTTTTAACTTTTTAAGTCGGGTGGAATATCATTCCTCTGGTTTATTATAGTTTTCTTTGAAATCTTGTTTTGAAAAGAAAAATAAGAAATATTGCCCAGAAGTTTTAAAGTTTATTTAATTTTATATTTCTTTATTTCATAAAAATATAACTGTAATAATGTAAGTTTAATTGTAACACATTAATAAATACATTAGTAAATAAACATAATTGCATTAAGATAGGAAACAAGACCGTTTAGGTTAAATAACATTATTATGTAAGATAATTGCATTAAAATTGTTATATAAATTTAATTTTAACACAATATATCTACCTGTAAAAAATATAATTATCAAATTAAATTTTTTTGGTACGTTCTGAGTATTCTATCTTCTAATTTATGTATCTTGAAATTATCTACCTATTTAAAGGCTAAAAAATTCATCGATAAGAGTAATAGTTTATCTATTTCGCTTTTGATTCTAAAATTAATCAACTGTGTCTTAAGACTTTTCTAATCTCTTTAATTTATTACTAATATGCGTTACCCGACAAATTTTGTCGATCGTTTTGTATTTAATATTTTTCATCAGTGCAGGCTACTGTGTGTCCCCACTATTTCCGTTAAAAATCGCAGAAAATGACATCCCACCCTTCGCGAACGGTTCGCTGACCCTCGCTTCGGGTTCGTCTTCCTCTCTTTTTTTCTTTTTCTCTCCTTTTTCGTAATACTAGCCATTATATTATGCGAATGTATGCATACTATAAAAGGGAGAAAGTGGGAATAGGAGAAGCGAGAAAGGTCGTTTAAATCCTTCTTCATTCTACCGCGAGTCGCAACCCCGACCGTGTTTTTATCCACCCTTTGCGATGCCGAACTTCTGCCGCATATCAAACGCAAACACGAACGTTGAGAAGAACAGAACGAGTCTTTAAAACATTTTACAGTGTCTTTTTTTTTCAATTAAATCGTTTTTAATCTTTCGTGTTTGTCTTTGCCTTATCCTTTTGAGCTTTTTAAATATTCGATATTGTATTAAAAGAATCTTTTCTAATTGAAAATATTGATTAATAATTGCACAAAAACATCATGATACAATTAAATTATTTAACGAATGAAAAAGTAGAATATAATGAATACAAAATGAAATGGAAGTAAAAGTCGGTTAAATTAAATAAAAAAAAAACTTGAGATATCAAGCATTTTGGAATATTTGCGTATAAAAGTTTACTGCACCGAGCTTTACAAGTATTTTTTGTTTGGTGAGAATTCTGTGTAATATCTTTCATGATTATGCGGGACTAGCGAATAGCTGCAGCTTTGTCGAATTTTTTTTTTAGGAGTAAGAAGCTTAACTTAGACTCGAATGTATCCAGGTTTTTTTTTGAGCTTCTTTCAGTGAGAAGTTGCGCTCACACAGGTCGTAATGAAATCTATTGTGCTGCAATGGATCTTTAGCGGTGCTCGCATACATAATCGATTGCTTTGTGTTTCAGTCGCATTCAAACGATATTCATGCGATTCGTAATGATCGGTAGATCGTAAACATAATTGATTTACATACTTTACATATTTGCTCTCTTGCAGAAGTGACACAACTAAAAAATGTGATACTCAAATTATTACTATGAACGAGTTGGGAAAATATTACCCTATTAATCGTTAAAAGTGAACTAATTTAGCTTCATAAAAAAATTATTAAAACTCAAAAAGTGGTTTTTTTTTTAAAAGAGATTTAAAAACGATAAAATTGACAGTTGATCATGTAAAGAAAGTATTTCTTTAGCTGATATTATTTTATTTCTTTGTTTAAATTGTAGTTATTGTTATCGTGTGTTTTTGTAATTAATAATTCAACTAACATTCTCTCATATATTCATTCTCAGTCATTTAATAATCAAGCATTTAAAAAATTTCTTTTCTAAATCAAGAGAGGTATTTTTATATACGTTTATGATTGAAACACAAATGTGTAAAGAGATAGAAAAAGACAAAGAAATTAAACTTTTTATACAATGAAGCGGCGGCCAGCGAAGAACAATTTTCGCGCATTGGAATATGTCGCACAGAACGAATGTGAGTTCGATGGGACGTGATGTGTTAGTTAAATGGATCAAAGCTCGATCGGATATCCGCTCTTGATCGGAGCCGCGACGCTCGCACGAGAATCACTTTCATATATTCGCGTCGAATCGCGAGTTCGCATAGACTCATAAATATCGCATGACCGCGCGTGTGACAGCCGCGTTTTCGCGTGCAGGTACCATGACGGCGATATTTGCTTGGCACTCGGCGATGCAGGTAAACCGAGAGAGAGAGAGAGAGGGAGGGAGGGAGAGAGGGGGAGAGAGAGAGAGAGAGAGAGATCGCTCACCAGCCTGCTTGTTTGTACGTGAAGAGAGAACCGAAGTTATCTCGCGCAATTGCGAAGTAACCATCTCTCTCCTTGACTATTTCCAATTTTGTATCTTTTTGTTTAAGATTCATGGATAAATTTATATGTAAGGCAGTTCTGAGAGATTGTAGAAATGAGCGCACGGTGTTAGAAGTGCTCCGAGAAAATTTCTAGGCTTATACTTATTTTCAAATTGCTAAGGCTCGATTCTACAAATATAAAAAAATCAAATAACATTAAAATTAATTTTACATTGAATGATTCTTGGATAAAATTTTAATCTCGGTTTAATTTACTTTTTATTTTTTTTTTATGATTCTGAGAATTAATAAAATTGTAATCTTGAGTAAAATTTTTATCTCGGATCAATTTATTCTTTTCTAATTTTTAGTTTTATGCGTGTGCGTCAAAAACTCGGGCCCGACCACAGACTTCTATTACAATAGAAGAGACTAGACTGCTAACTCTCCACTTTTCCTTATATAAAAGTGTTGCCTACGCGCAGTGAATGCGCAATGGAAAACCCTCATGTACAGAAAAGAGATACCAATAGGTCACGTGACCAGCCTCTGTGATTGGTTCTTAAGTAAGGAGATGTCATGGCGATAACTAACTTTTAATTTTTATGAACCACACAGTTTTATAATAATATAATAAATTGTATTCCCTCAAAAAACGCAACTACAGTGCAAGAGTTCATGTTCTTGTGCTGACGTACATATACTGTGTACCCGATACTTAAAATTCAAATTTTAGATAAAATTTGAACGAATCGTGGATAAAATATAATAATTTTTTTGGATAACATCTTAATCTTGGTTCAATTTATTCTTTATCTTTTTCTAAGAATTAGAAAATAATAAAGTTCAGAAAATAGTAAATCATAAGTTAAATATAATCTTACATCGGTGGAACCAGACTTAAATGATGTTCCCTTGACAATAATCTGCTATGGAAGCTTGCCTTTGTGTTGCAATTCCGAATTTCTATTTTCCATTAATTCCCATCGGTTCTATAATCTGTTAATCTATTTCAAAGAAGATTCCTCCAGAATATCTCATCCCCGGTAAGAGTCATTTACTCCACGTGCTTGGAGCTTAGTGGTCTCGTTGGCAAGCAGAGCAGGGTTTATCGATCTCCTGTGCGCACACGGGCTGCGAGCATTTTCATCGCCTGCTGGTATCATCTTTCGCAATATGGCGTTATATGGCGCGCTATAATTACGGACGTTTTACGACGAAATGAATAGAGTCGTACATGTTGTTTAGTGTACGCACAGAGAGAGTAACGCTGCTGGATGGCACACGTGGAGCACCACTCGACTACGACGGTGGCGGAGATTGGCGGGAGTGGTTGACTGGCTGGCTGGAGGCGGAGACGAGGTTGAGTGAGGTCAGGGCGGATGAAAAGTCCCTGACCTGGTCTTACCTACGCTACGTCTTTTTCTCTCATCTCTCTCTCACTCACTCACTCACTTTTTTCTCTCTCTCTCTGCCTCTCTCCTTTTCTCTCTTGCGTTTAAGCTACCGCAAACTTCGTGGAAGTGGTACCTTGGGGTTTAATTAATGAGGCACGTCAATGTCCTGTCGTGCCTTTGGGACGAAACCCTATCGTAGGATGATTCAGAAGAAAAGATCAATGCTTTGAGAGATATGTTTCTGTTCAGCAATTTTTATTACTTAAAAATTATAAATGAAAAAAAAAACATTAGAAGGAAAGCGGCAAATATAAATATAGCGCGGTAATTAATGTTTGAATAAAATATTAAATAATTAGAAATAAACTAGGTTTTGAACCTTTTTAAAAAAATTTATCCACCCTTCACAATTGACGTTTGAAATTAAGATATTAATATATTATCCTATTAGTGTGGATTCATTTAGAGAAATGTCATAAAAAAAAATATGATACTGCAATACTTGGAATAATGTTAATGGACATATGTTTCACTGTAAAAAAGAAAATTTAAGAATATTACTCACTTCTACAGAAGAATATTTAGAACGTCTTATATCAGACGTTCGCGCTTTTTTATTTATTTCAGTTATAATTGTTTGTTTTGTTATAATTATATTCGATTTTATTTAACGATGATGGCCCGCTAGTCGCTTCATTATAAAATCGCACTACAGTCGTTCTCTCGACAATCATTCCTGTCATCGTCGATACCATTATTTTTACGTGAGTACGTGTAAGAATTATGCACACTGGGTTGCTCCTTTCCGAAATTCCTGCTCAAGCGCATCGTACCGAGCGCCTTCATTACAAGTGCGATTGGCGCGAAAAAGTCTTCCGGCGCTAACAAGCGGACGTGATTTATAGCTGCGCTCATTAATCACGTTAAGTTTCTCCCTCTTGGCGCACTAACCCTGCGCCGTTCGCCGACCTCCTTATTAAACCGCGATTCGATCTCATTGTCTTTAACGGACAAAGGCGAAACGCGTGGTTGCTCGCCGAGGCGAGGTATGGCAAGAACAGCGGTCGTATTATTGCGCACGTACAACAAACGTGATTCATATTAGTGCGCGCTACACGCTAAATTACCAGTCGAACACTGTATGTCGTAAACTCAGCCGTCTGTTTCTCGACACATTAATTTTTGCTAATTGCCCGTGCAATCAGTGCGCGACTGGAAAATGTATGTACAGAGTGTTCCAAAATTTATGAATCAAAATACTACAGTAAGAAAGTTTTCAAAAAAGTCAGTAAAAAGTTATAAACAATATATATTGAGAACAATATATATTGATATGTAAAGAAAATAAGAATAAATCTAATTAAAAAACAAGAGATATCTATTTTTAATCGAAGCGGATCTTACTATTTAAATATGTATATATATATTTCTATGTGAATTTATATTGGTACATTCTGATTCTGCGTTTATATATTTTTTGCAAATAATTTTTTACTTAAATTTTTATAATTTTTATCAATTTTTATACAGACATATAATATTGATATACAATATTGATATATATATATATATACATGTTATAAAGGATGAAATACGAATGCCACTGACGGTTTCAGTGATTACATTTTCCGATCGCTCTCATCACCGATCTTTGTTTGATAAATGACGGGAGCTGAGGCTGCTTATAGAGCGTCACCGTGACATGATTGATTCGTTATGTATGTCGTCACCCTTATATTACCCCTCACGACCATCGTGTTCTATTTAGGCGTATATCATCTGAGATGTAACTTGTCACCGCGATTTCCCGGTGACGATGAAATGAATTTCTCCCGGTGAAAGCTTAAGCAGCAATTAGCAGCTTTATATGAGATCGTTAAGTTAATTGAGAATTTCCCCTGTGGTTTTCTAATTAAAAATGCGCTAATTGATAACGTAACCCGTCGAAGAATCTTATCGCTAAGATACGAGCGAGATATTTGCCGCGCAGCTTTTTCTTCGTTTATTAACAGCAGATTTTCTGTTGACATTTAACAAATCTTATGCGAAAATGCTTTTTCGAGCTTTTATATACTCACGTTAATCTCTCTTAAGTAACATGTATAAGCTAATTACACAAATTTACAGGGTTTCTGTTTCTCAACTCTTATAAATGGTGATTTTTATGTATTTTTCTGCTGAGAAAGAAAAATTAAAACAGTTTCCACAAGTTTTAAGACATTAAGAATTTTATTTTTGAAAAAACTACAATTTTTAACAATTTAATAACTTTTTTTTATTTTACGGAGTAAAATTGTACATAAGAATCACCATTTAAGTTTTGAGGAGCTTTGGTATCACTAATATTTAACATTAAATATTTTGTACTAAATTTTATTATTTGAATATTTCATTTAAAATTGTACATAAATAATGAAAGGACTTTATATTTATTTTCATATATTCTAAAAAATATTTAAATCTCTTTTATAATATATTATATACATATATTACAAATTTGCATAAAAAAATTTAAATTGAAGTTTCTAATTAAAGGGTGATGGAATTGTTTTGAAAAGCATATCTTTTTTCAATGTAAAAAGCTCTACAAGAAACATCTATTACTTGTTAAGAAGCAAAAATTTGTTGTTTAACGTTATTAAATCTTACAATTTCAAGAGTTTAATATCAGGAATTATCGAATACCATTAATACATAAATTACTTATTTTTTTCTCAGATATTTGAAGTATCTGAAATTTGAAGCTAAAGTCGAGTTGTGACACAGAATAACAGATCTCATTCACGTCACTAATGTTTTTCTACCCTTTCTCTTTTTTCAGGTGAATCCTGATCCACAAATCCAGTCTAAGCTGGGCAACTATTCGCTGGTGAAGCATCTACTCGATAAGCCTAAGCGCCTGTTCGGCATCGAACAGAGTGGCATCCCGCAGAGTCCGGCGCCCTCGCCGACGCCCTCCGCCCACAAGTCGGGCACGGACAGCTCCGGCAGAAGCTGTTCCCCATCCTCGGGGCCGGAGTTCAAGAAGCCTGGTGGACTTCGGGGCACGAGCGCCGCGTCTTCCTCGTCGAGTGCAAGTCACCAGCGGGGCGGTTTCGTCAAACCTGCCGACGGTAAACCGCCTTACGGTGGTCGGGGTGGTTATCCTGGCCAATCGGTTAAGCACGGCGGCAACGATCATCGCAGCCACGGGTTACTTCCGGCTAAGGGCCCGCCGCTGCCTCAACCATCCTCCACCGGGGGAAGTAACGGCACGATACCGATCGGCAATTCCAGCGGAAGTGTTGTCGGTAACCTTGGCGGCGGCATCTCAAGCCGCACTCAATTCGCCTGCCGACTGAAGCTGATTGAAGTTAACGTGAGTAATCGATCTTTTTTTGTGTCCCTGTCCTTCGCGAGCGTCGATCGCTCTGATGACTTGAATCGTTTTGGATATGGTTTGCATGCGCAATGACCATCCGTTCCCTCGAGAGTGGACGATAATGGCTTTTCGGAGGTAACGGAGGGTTGATCGTTTCGCTTCGAATGGAGATTGTTTGCACGCGGGGTGTCCCGGAAGTCGCGTGTTTCCTGCGACATAGATAGCGTGGGGTCGAAAGAGCGACGATAGTGATCGAAAGGTATTAATATAACAGCGCCACGATAAAATGAGAAAACACGATAAAATGTTCCGAATTATGTTATGAGAATTTTTTATGAATAAGAAATCATCAGAAATTATAAAAAGAGGGGATAAAAAGATTAGATAAAGATTTATTAAGGAAATAAAAAGGATGATTTTATTGTATATATTTTTTATTTTTACATGAATATTACAATTATTATCTGGATTATATAAAGCGATAATATTAAAAACTTTTCTTTATCGATTCTTTCGCTGTCTTGGTTAATTCTACTGCGAACGAGTGAATTCTAAACTGACGAGTATGAAAAATGATCGTAGAAGTACTGACCTGCGAACACGTGAATGAAGAATGCTTGTACATAATTTCTGGAATGTCTCGCATGCACGTCGAAAAGCAAGAAGATTAATCTAAAGTTTGAAAGCGTTCCAGTGGTATTGAGAAATAAATAATCGACCAGAGAGAAATTTCTGTATAAATTGATATGTTCAGTGCTAAAGGAACAATCATTGTGAATACTGCCTTATGTATGCTTGGTTTGTGCTTCGGTTTTAACTTTAAAATTCTAAAATCAGCCAATAGAGCTGCCAGTCTTAATTGGTCCTAACTGAAATCTATATTCCATTGCTAAATTTTAGGATTTTAGTATTAAGACCGAAGCATAAACCAAGGTAGTAGACAGTTTTAAATCGTTATTTTTGATTTTTTTATTTTACTATCAATGTCTCACGTCATGTACGTGATAAAGAATTTCTGAAAACTTTCGAAATGTAATTTTTGAAACTAATCGATCGTTGTAATATTCTCCGCATTTCGATTGCAAAATTACAATACATAATGAAAGTCTATAAGTCACATTCTTAAATATTAAAGGAGCAATAATTAAATTATTTAATTCCACTGTTTTGCTAAATTAACGACATATTAAATAGGAGTAATCGTGCCATGAGAAATGATAACCTAGAAATGATCAAAAATAATTCAAATTGAGCATAATGGAATATAATTGAGTATAACTTAATATCGAATTAAGCAGTGTATTTTATCGGAATAAAACTCATGAATTAAAATATCCTGTTCTGTGTTCCTGTTCCATCTAATGCATTGATTTTTTGTTTAACGTATCATTAACATTCACATGATATTAGCGGTCTTTCGATGAGTGCGCCGGTGATGTCGCGGCGATGCCAGACTCACAAAGTCTCGAACTACTTTAATAGCACGTCTCGCCGAGAGTTGCGATTATTTGTCACGTAAGAAGATTAAGAGCGAAGTTTCCGCGGCGGCTCGACGCTATTGTCGCGTGTTACTAAACGAGACACTGTCGAAATTAACAAGTTGCTGGAAATCATTATGCTTGCCAATAATCCTCCCTATGTACTCCTAATTATTCTTCGGACTCCATTGTAATAATGCAATTTTAATATTGGTAAATTACTGTTCTCGATATTTTTCGATATCATTCTCTGTAAAATCAGATAATTTTTAAATTTTAATTAACCAACGAATATATGTAAAGTGCATTAGCAATTCATTGAGCGTCCGCGATTGGTACAGTAAATAATCATTATAATAATTACATTAATTACGAATACATGAAAATATATTTTTGGAAAAATTGATACACCGAATTGTTGTTCGGTTACTACAGCAATGCCTTCAATTATTAATCACTCCTCGACGTCTGGAACGCTCTTCGTTTCCGCGTTCAGACGAACAAATCACGACGTTTCCTCCCTTCGCAAATCACAGGAGAAAGATCAAGCAACCATGGCATTAATCATCAAGCAGCCATAATAAAGAGGTTATTATTATCCTCATCCTCTTTCTCCTTTACGCCGACTTTGAATTTCCATTCCGAGATCATCCGGTGGGTATCAAACGAAACCAGTTGGCTCGACAGGCTCTCGTTGACAGAGAACGAATTGCTTTTCAATGGAAATCCAGCTGGGCGGGGTGGTCCAGATCGTTGGAGTAGGGATAAAGAGGAAGAGGGGAGAGTTGAAGTTTCGAGTCGGCGGGTGCTATTACGTCTAGCTCCTCGAGGTGCAAATTTCATTGAGATTGACTATCGATCGTGTCTCCTTTTTCTGTGTTTCCTTCGTTCCTCCTTTTGCCGATCATACGTTGCCCATCTTCGAAGTGCCTCTCTTTCTTCGGGTGTACTTATACAATTAGGACCGATCCGGAGTGTGAGGAGCATCCCGTTTCTCCTCCCTCCTTCGCGTTCTTCTGGAAAATTGATTCCCGTCCGTCCCTTCGCCGCTCCTTCCATAGTTCCGGCATTCTTTTTCTTCTTTCTTTGACAATGGGTGCCGTCGGATCGTTCGAGTCGTCGGCCATTCGTCCTCATCCGCGAAATTAGTTTGGAATTATATATAAAGAAAGGTAAATGGAAAAAAGAGGGATGCGGTGGTTGTCAACCAGGAAATAAATTCGCAACCTAAGTATCGTCGTACGTTGTTAATGAAATAATGTACCTTGAGTCTTTCTTGCGTTACTTTCTCTCCATTTTTTTATTCCGATTCACCCACATCTTTTATTATTCCTTCATAAATATCTGATATTTCTGTTCAAAAAGTAATTCGTGTTTGCGTGTTTTTGTCGGAAATAATTTAATTAACTGTACTGTCGGTACAGCACAAAAATAAAATCGAAATAATTAAATCCTACTCGATTATGAATTGCTCATAAACAAGTTTGAAGGTTATTAATTTCTTTCAAATTCGTAATTTAAATATTACTGTAATTTAAACATTTCTCTATTTATCGTTGCTCGCAAGTATAATAAAATATGTACAAGTATATCTCTATCTCTATCTCCTTTTTCTCGCTTTCTGTCTCTCTCGGGTTTTCTCATTTTTCGCTCGTTCCTTTTCTGTGATTATCCAGTCTCGTTCTGCCTCCGTTTTTCGCTCCGTTCTCCGCGACGCGGTGTCCTCCGGCTAAAAGTTAGTAGACACTCTCAACCCTTTCCTCGCATCCCTGTCACCCTTTTCCCTCCCATCATCCGGCGCTCGAGCCATCCTCACGCATTTTCCATTGTTCACGCGTTTTCTTTCCAGGAATGACTACTCGACGTTGTCCGTAATACCACCTTTCAGAATGTGTCCTCCGTTCGTCTCACACCCTTCCTTCCAGCCTTTTCAATGCCTTCTCTTCTTGGCGATGTTGATTAATGATCGCTCGAGGAGACTCGTCATAAATCGCGAAGAAATTTCACGAGGGAGGATACGTTCGTTTGTATAAATTAATCCCGCGAATGCGTATGAGATCCTTTAAATTTGATTTTTATGCGCACGAAAAGAGACATCGATCTGTCGAGGAAATAAAGTCTGTTTAACTTCGAATACTTATCCAAATTAAAATAGCGTTACTCTTTATGATATAATTTTTTTCATCATTTATGTTTTTATTCTAATAGAAATAGATTTGTTATTTTATTAATAAATTAATATTAAATATATTAATTTAATTTTAATTAATACATTAATATATTAACAGGGTTGCTACAAAATTGGAAATCAGGGAATTATATCAGGGAAATTGAAAATGGTCAGGCAAATTAATTCTGGTTTGTAAATCTGGTATCGAAATCAAATCGGTATCGATTGATTTTTCGGACTGTTTGATTTGATATCGATTACATTTTTTATTGATCTTCGAAGAAGATTGATTGACATTTTATCAACGCTGCGTCATCGATAAAATGTTGATTTTCTTCCGAAAATCAATAGAAAATCAGGTAAGTATTAAATCAAATGGTCCTAAAATCAATCGATTTTAAATCGACTTATGAATTTGGAAAGGGAAAAAATAAAAGAATTTTGCAAAATTTTCTGGAAAATTAAAATTCTTTGCTTTGAAAAATTTTAACATTATACCAATGCAGTTTTAGAATACTACGAACCTAATAATTAAAAATGCAAGCAGTATCAACAATTAAGTGGCAACATTAATAAGAATTTACATGGTATGTTAAATTGATCTCAACAAAATATTTAACGGTTTTGAATCAGGAGTTAGTCATATAACTTTTTCCCTAGGACGGAAATGTGAAAAGTGAAAATTTTTATCTATGCATGTATGTACATATACACGTATATATATATATATATATGTATATGAAAAATAACACTTTTCACTTTTTACCCTAGGGAAAAAGTTACACGATTGATCTCTAGGACGAAAATAGAAAAAATTTCAAAATATTATTGAAAGAGGAAAATCATAAAATTTTACCTAGTACAATAATTAGGGAAAAGTTATCCAATTTGTGACATCGCTGATTAATAAAAACACAGTATATAAAGATAGACAAATTACGACAATCGCAACTAATTTTGTTTAATCTTTCTTTTTCAGGGATCTAACTCGCGAGCATCAATTGACACTCCAGATGTAGAAAACATTTTGAAGGTAAGTCCTCCATAAAAGTTTAATTATTATTTAAATAATTATTGCAGAGTTGAAAAACTAAAACTATCACGCGATGAAGTTCCTTTGTCTCACATGAAACATGAAGTGTTAGATAAATTAATTTTTCGATAAAATGTGAGACGCGGAACATCAGCGGCTCGCTCTGAAGACTGATTGAACAACACCTGAACACTCCTCCGCGGACAAACACGAGATCAGATGTTGCGAGACGTATGATCGTCGGGCTGTATCCAATGTCGAGTTCACTTACCCGGCTCGACGGGAAGCTCATGCTCGATCAATAAGTCAATCTTCTCGCCAATACGCAAGGCTATCTTGTATAGAATCGATTTACCATTCTGGTATCGTTCACCTCTGGCGCATCCGATCTTCAACGACGATATTATGTCACGCCTTTGCGAGATAAGCGGTCTCGATTTCCCGTTAATCGAAACTGATGAGAAGCGATACATTCGCGAATTTTTCTTAATGACGAATTCATAATACTTATGAATTTATCCCTCTTTTTACCTGGAATCCTATCTTTTTTACGGAGATTAAGCAAGAAAATACGCGGCAAGATTTCTCAGCGAGTATCTCCTGGGAGGGCAGATCGCGATCGCCTTTTTCGCAAAACCCACGTTCGACTTCTGTCGATTTCCAAGTAAAAGCTTCGAGTCCTTCCCTGCGTTGTTCGTTAATCCAGAAATTAAGAAAGGAGAATGCATTTATCTTATTTTCCCCGGTGATCTTTCCGCTTTTACTTGCGAACTTTTTCTCGGCGCTTTCTCCGTTCTTTCAGAAGTTCTTTCGACTGAAAACTACGACGAAAGCACCGTTATCATTGCTCGCGGTTTGCAGAGATTACTCTGGAGTTTCTTTGAGCCTCGTTATTAATTAGTGTTGATACGGTTAAATGTACTGTCTGTTGTTCGTTTAATTATATTAGTCGAGTAACTCGGAGTTTCCGACTAGCGACCAATGTGATTAAACATTTCAATGGTTCAACAAAACTTTTATATCTGTATGTCGATCGAAGTTGCTTTACTGTCTCCTTACGCTTGTTAATAGAAAATTTATTAAAGCGTAGTCCATGTGGACATTCCCAGGCAGTCTTGTAATGCGAAAGTTGCTTGACAGTAGATGGACGACATATAAGTATGATTATATTTATTATATTACTTTTGTACATGACTATAACACGCAATGTTATCCTATCAATCTCCGTGGAATATTAACCTTCGGCTATACGAAATTTTACAACTTCCATCAACAAGTTTTATCAATATTTTTATTGTTTTTTTAAGCTTCAGTGCAAATTAAATTGGACTGTATAGAAAATGTGAAAAAATTCTTGCTTAAAGCTTTGAACTTGTAAAAGCTTTAACAACGTAGATTTTTGTTATTACCAAGAAGACCAACTGTGTTTTACTTATTTTTTTATAGACTTAAATTTCCCCAAAATTCACAATCAAAATATCAATTGTACCTTCAAAGGCGAATAGTCAAAGTTCAAACCTATAGAATGTACTATCGATATTGAGTGATACAGTATTACTATCGATACGTAAATTTTACATACGAAAGAAATAGACTATCCTTAATTAATGTAACACAAAATTTTTATACGTTTCACACTTTTATCTCTCTCTTTAGAAATACAAATAACTTAATTATTAACTTAAAAGGAAAGAAAGAATAAATATATATTCGATTCAATGAGATTCCTTGAAATGTCTAATGTCTCCCATAACACTTATCAATAAAATGTATATATAATGTAAAATTGCTTAAAAAATGAAATCATTTATCACGCTCTCTGTTATAATACTAACCAAAGAGTTTAATCTGATATATATATGACGGACTGAATTTTTAAAACCTTGTCCTCGCTTGTCCTAGTTTTTAACATGATAGATTGGATCTTTTCGTGACTACTGAAGGTATAATTTAGCGCTTAATAACCTCGTTTACTTATAAAATTTATGTATTGATAGCGTTCTAGGATTAATTCGACAGAGGATTAAAACTATAGCATACAAAAAAACTTAAGCAGTAAGCAAGTCAATATTTTGAATTTGCTTACATTATTGCTTTACGATTTCTAATATGATTAGCCAATTTGCTTATTACCTACGATTTATTTCTAAGTTTTTTGTGCGCCATAATCTTAAGTCTATCACACACAAATTGATATAAGCTACATATTGAAAAATACATACTATATATAAACAATTATTGTATCAAATATTTGAAAAGTTTATGAATCCGCAAATCTATCCTAAGTTCATTGCAAGCAAATTTATTAAAAATATATTCTGAATTCTTTAGTGAGTTTGAAATACTTCAATTAATATTATTAAATTAAAATAAATTCGATTCACTTATTACATAAAATTACTTCTTTGATCAATTTTATAATATTCTTAAAAAAAAATAAATTCTTGGTTTGAGTAAATAATAATAAGGTTTTTAAAATTCGTAATAAGTAAAAATTCGTATATTTTAAAATTATTGTCACAAGAAAATATTTTCTGTTCATGCAGTTTATGTCATTTTGTGCGTGGTGGGCTTCATTCTCAAAGAATCATGTTCCAATTTTAGTATATGTACTGCCGAAGCAAGTACATCAAAGAATTATGTATAAACAATTTTTACCGACATTTAGCGAATAATCTCGCGAATAATCTCGCAAAAACGCGCAAATCCATTGCTGTCTGTTGATTTTAATCGGTTGTAAGCGACAGACGAAAGGACAAAGATAATATTTTGTTTAATACGTTTTTTTATTACGTAGCAAGTAAACAGACGAGTACCGTTATTCGCGCACCAACGATACGATTATGACAATCGCCTCACGCGAGATCGTAAATACTTTCCTAAACGCCAGCGGCAAAAACTGCAGTCGCACAGAAAGCAAACCACGGCTGTTTGCGTGCGGTGAGAAACGGAATTACGGTGGTAAAGAACGCGTCTTTACGCGGAGTATCAGTCTCTCCCCCCCCCCTCTTTCTCTCTCTCTCTCTCTCCTACCGAACTCGTACTCCAACAATGGGAATGCTGCGCACCTTCCTCGCTTCTGCCGGCAGATCCATCGTGGAAAGCGTCTTGTACGTGCTCGTTCGCGATAGCATCGGCGGCGAGACACGCGAACTTAGATTGCTTCTTCGAAGCAGGTAGAAGTGAGAAGATAAAAATGAAAGACGAATGACTATAATTTGCGCGAGTAGTTCGTAAAATTAACAATAGATAAATACGGCGCTATTTTCATACAATTGAATTATCATTTTTGCTTCTCGCTTACACCGTAAATCCAGTACGTAATTAGTGCTTTCATATATGTGTGTAATTTAATTTTCCTTGTAAAAGTAATACTATATTATACCACACATGTTTAAATGTATAAATCTAGTTTTGTATATGTAAAGAGAATATAATGTGTTATTTATTTTTTTAATGAAGTCATACATATATGAAGACACTTATTGCACACTTTGATTTGCAATGTAAATCACAAAAGTGATTATTGTTTCCGATAGAAAGTGATGTCTTATTTCAAGCTGCTTCTCGACGCGGTTAAACTCAACCACGGAGCGTTAAATTAAAAACGCGGAAACCGCGCAACAGTCGTGTTAATTCCCTCGGAACACGCACTGAAAGAAAATTAAGTCTTAATACATATTTTTTTTAGTAGTACTAAGTAAATATTTACATAATAAATGAATTATAGTTAAATTAATAGTTTTTGTATCAAATAAATATATGTTTGCGTTTAGCATAAATTAATTACTTAGAACTATTTAAACAAATATTTCTTAAAATTTAGTATTATTATATATAGTATTATATTATATATAATATTATTATTATAGTATTAGTATTATTTTTCTTTTTTCAGTAGTAGCAACAATATTAGTAAGTTGAAAATTACAGAGAGCGGCAGATTATAGAACAAATTATAGGGACGTATATAGGTCCGATAATTGTTCTGACGGAGTTCGTGGATATGTAGAATTTATTTTCTTCTCATAGAGCTCTAAGAATAGAATTTTTAGAATTTTTTTAGAATTTTTTAATACCGTATTTTCTCATGTTGATAAAAATGAGAAAATGCAGTACTAAAAAGTTGATAAAAAATTCTGAAAAAAATTCGTCGAGTTCTACGAGAAGGAAATAAACAATTTTCATTTCTCGCAGTTTTTCTGTAAAGTTGATAGTATTTGAGTGAAAAATTATTGAAGATCAATTTTCAGCAATTTTTAGCAATTAATATCTCTAAAATGGTAGAGGACTTTCCGTCTCAGTTTAGTCTGTTCTACATGTCCACGAATTCCGCGTCGTCGAGATCAGAACAATTATCAGACACCCTGTATATGTACGTGTGTTATCAATGAATACAGCTGGCGACTAAATTATCCGGGATAAGTAATTACGGTCGTAAATGCGATTCAGCGGCGGAAGGGTAAACGTTTCAGAACGACACGTGAATTTATGGCGCCATTCGCGCGCGGCGCGGTGCACGTGCGCGGCGCGACGCGGCGCGTCGCGGCGCGTCGCGGCGCCATGCCGGGGCCATGGTCTATGCGAAATTTCTACGAGTGCGGAAACGGAACGAGCGGAGGGTCGTCCTCTGACACGCTCTCTCGACGTGTCCGACGACGCGATGATTCACGCTGCCGCGTCGCGTTGCTTTTCCCCGGGTGATGTATCACGGCGACGTTGACATCAGGTTGGGAAAATATTCACATCCCGCAGAATTCTAATCCTTTGATCGTCGACGAATTCTCGGCACGGCAGAGATAATTCCCGCCGCGCCGCCCGTTGTCCTCTGGATTCGACATTCGAGTATATAACGGGGTTTTAGTAGTCCGCCACTACCACCGCCACTACCGAGAGAGGATCAGCGAAAACGAGTTAGGGGTCGACGAGATCGTATGCTAATTTATGGATATGGTTTAATGGCGATTATGGGATCCGATAACATCGAACCCCAGCAGTAACGTTGTGACAGTGTCAATTCCCTCCCTTCCCGCGTTCAGATTGACGTCGTCCTGACACTTTGTTCGCTCGTGATTGATACTTTTGTCTGTAGGGCGTTCCACGTGGGTGTTTGCGTGTTATCGGTTGGGCTTTCCTTCATGAAATGTCAATCGAGTTCAAATCAGTTGAAGTCATTTAAGAGAAAATAAAAATATGGTTCCAACGAGTTTAATCAATTTCGCTTAATTTAGAACTTGTTTTAATTTTAATTAATTTTAATTAATGTTAACGAAGGTTATTTAAATCTTCTATGAGATATTTTCGTATATTAAGTACGCAGGTGTATAATTCTGTATAGAATTGGAAATTTATATTTTCTGTATAAAATTAATGTTATATATATGAAATAGTTCAGTAAAGTCAATATTTATATTTAATGACACAATTTTATAGTTTAAAAGTTTAAATGAAAAATTTCTCATTTTATTTATTTATTAATTATTTAAAAAAAAATATATATATATATTCCTTATTAAACCAAATTTAATCCAGGTTCTAAATCAGGCTAAATTTTTTGATGCTATTTTCAATTATAATGCAGAAACATCTGCAATATTTTCATAATTTTTTATTTTGTTTTTATTTTGTTAAAAAAATACGCATGTAACACATTTTTAAGAATTCGTGATTCGAGTTAGAAAAATGAGAAGCAAATACGACGCAAAAGAGCGAAGGCAAGGTACTGGTCGAAAACGCAATATTATTAATTCTTTCAAAGAGGGAGTGACCGCTAAAAAGAGGAGCCGCCACTGTCCATCCCCATTTATTTAACGAGCCAGGCTCGTACAGAGAAGCGCACCGCCCCCCTCCCTCCCCCCTCAGGGCTTTTCCACTTTCAACACGAATTTATGACGATGCTGGCTACCGAGTAGCTGGTACAGTTCTACCTCTGAAATCTCTCCCTTCCTCCTTGTTTCTTCCTCGTCCCTCCCGTCGTGGCAGCCGCGCCGGCGTTCGGTGCAAGAGCAGAAGCCCATGAATTATTCTCACGGCTCTACCCGTGGGAAAATACGAGAGTTGCGCCAGTAGGCATCGTAAATGCGACTGCTAATTGCGCTTGCCTACTCCGACGACAACGACGACGACGACGACGACGACGACGACGACGACGACGACGACGACGACGACCTCTGGTTGGCTAGCTCTGAATATCACATTCTTTCATGATCACCTTCCGTTTACTTCAGAATGCTTTTGTCACGGATATCTGAAGCTACCTGTATCGCTTTTATTTCTAACATTTTTCACCTTTCGTCTATAATCTGAGTCTTTTTGGTATGAGCGAAAATTCACTCTCAAATTTCTTTGAAATAAACGAAGAATCCGATTCCTTTTCCTTTTTTTAAATAATCGAGAATACTTAACGTAATAGAGATGTTGAAAAGAAACTCTGAATTCTTCTACATTTTTTAAAAATTTAAAATAGTAAAAAATGGACTGGACAGAAAAGACAGATTGTAAAGAGAATAAAAATGATTGGACACATTAGGGAGATTTATATTTTTTTATATCAGACACATGAAAGCGTATATTATTGACTAAGAATTGTAAATCTGTGATTTTTGGAAATTTTAAGCTTAATGAAATTGTAACTATGTAGGTTTAGGAAGTCCCGATTGTTATAGAAAAACGAATTTAACCTGGATGAGAATATATTCGTATTACGATTGAAGTATTCAATTTTATTGAATCGATTTGTGAATCAGTCGGTTCTATAATAATTCAATGAACTGAGAGAATTAAATCTTGTCAATTTGTTGAATCTTATATCGTGTATGAAAATCGACTTTCGTTTTTGGTTATTTTCCAATTTTCGAGGCTCTTGAAAGCGTTTGGGTATCAATTATTAGTTGATAGTTGTTTATCTTCCACGAGGCTATGACGTAATGGCGAAATCTTGGTGGACCTGCAACGATTTATCGCATTCGGTGCGGAAAGCCGTGACCCAGATGGGCGTAACACTTCTCTATCCAGCGACATTGAATTAATAATCGCGCTTTCGCGTGATAGAGTTGTTCATATGAAACGAGAGTTCGGATGCATTTTTTAAAGGACTTTACGACACCCACGATTGTAACGTACCTACGGCTGAGTATTTTCCCCCCAACTGTCATCGTAACGCGACCTAAGCGTCGGATCGATGAGGGCTTAACTGTCGGCGCTCGAGCTAGTTATCGGGAATGTGGAAGCCGTCAATCGTGGAATATGTACGTTGCGTACGCCGATCAATGACACCCGTACGATAAATTATATTCACGAGAGAGAGACTCGCGGGAATGAGTCGTGTAAAATAATGACGTGCCATATCCTTAATCGGAGTCGCTTAAACACGCACACCGAGGATTTAGGTCGGGCGGATAGTTAATGAGGTCAACTCGACGTCGATTCAGTTAATTTAAGACTTATGTCGGTGCTGCGCGTTCAAAGCTGGGGGACTGGTTTAGATATAATTACGAGTTAAGTCTACTTTTGAAGTCTTCCTGTAAATACAAAGTACAAAATTTTATTGATATTCTGAAGATATTATTACCATAAAAATATGGGCGAACGTATAACTTTTTTCCTGTATAGATATACGTAGACGTTTTATATCTTTATAATACAAAAACAAGCATATGAACGAAACTCATGATTTTCCAAATTCTGGAATTTATAATCGATCTTAAAAAAGTTTCCGATATATACATTTTATATAAATCGCATGAGTTTTCTTCTATTTTGAAATCAAAGTATAAAAAACAGTACGAAATAATTACAGCTTTACTGCATGATTACTGTATAGATACGGGATGGAATTGCACTCTCTAGTACCGTAAAAAATTGCGGAACGCAAGTTTCGCTTCCGTGCGCATCGAATAAAAGCATAGAGATTGCTATGGCTGGTTTAGACAGCCAGCCATTGGAGGGTTCCTCGCGAAAACGTAGCGCGAGAGAGAGAGAGAGAGAGAGAGAGAGAGAGAGAGAGAGAGAGAGAGAGAGAGAGAGAGAGGCTTAGAAGACGGCAAGTGCAATTCCATATTGCAAGTGCAGTGCCATCGGCTGGTCGCGCAGTAACGGGTTCTCGCTCTTTCTCGCGTGCCTGGCATAATTACCGGCATTACCTCTGCAGTACGTAAGGTACGCTGGAAGTTACTCCGAGTGTCGGATTGCGAGAAGTTTTTGTCGTCGCGGATGAATTGCCAAATTACCCCGGGTTGTTCTGTCATCCCTCGCGCCAGCTGCCGTTGTAGTTTTCAACAATCATGAGGAAATCATTTAGCCGTGTCCCGCATCGTCACTTGTAATTTCCACCCGTGTAGTTATCCTCTTGTCGAGCTGGCTGGAAAATTTAAGATCGGCAGTAAGGTTGAGCGAACGAAATTAACTTGTCCGGAGCGGTCAACTACAATAATTTCATCTGGAAAATTAAAGACTCGTGGCGAATTTCATTTCAGTATTAAAAGGAGCGACGAAATATATTATTTGTAAATATTTTTTTTTTTTAACTTGAAGACAAATCTACACAGTTGAAAAACTTGTGTTAAATTGTAGAAAAAAATTGTAGAAGCATATTTTTTCAGTAGAATTAATATTTATGATATGCTACATTAACATGTATTTTATTCATTTATTTGAGAATTTAAAATTATTTAAAAATACATGTTATATTTATTCATAAGTTATGTTAATTTGGCAGTAAGAAATATATATATAAATAAATATATAAATTAGATATAATACAAGATATTCAAATAATATAATCAGAAGTTAAATTAGCACTCGGATGTATTAAACATCAGAAAATTGAAGTAGATCGGTTTTAACATGTACAAAATGTTTTTACTGTGTAATTTAATAAAATCTTATTTGAAGCTGAAATCTTTTATAGCGAGTTTCCAAACGCATTCTCGGAAAAGATCAATTATTTTTTATGTACAAGGAAACCACGTGCGAGAGTTTCGATATGAAAATTAGGAGTTGTTGGATGATAATTTTTTTAATGCATTAGGAAGAACAGATATCGCGTAACTTATCGGACCGGTAAAAAATGCATTATGATCGCTCTTTAGCGTAACGAGCGGGTGCGACTTGCAAATTTCTCATCACAGTCGAGTTCCTTTCTCATTTTTCCCGCAGGCTTTGTTGCTCGCTTCCTCTCGTGTGTCCGGCGTAATTGTCATACTGTCGGCTGGCTTTAAAGTCTTTACGAAGTACTTCCATCTTGTCAGTGGATCACGAAGACGTTCTAAATGTTTAACGATTAAGAGAAATTAAGGGAAATAAACATAAATTACGATTTTTAAAATAATTTCATTACATTCAACATATACAAATGTCAGAATTAGGTCCAGTTTTTTATTTTCGGTTAACTTGTAATTAAAACTTAATTTCACTTAACTTGATGATAATTTAAAAAATGTATTTTTCTAATTATAAATGTGTTTTCTGATAGCTGAATAGTGTACATTTTTAGAACTTAAAGTGTAATAGATATATGTTTGATATATTTGGTGAAAGCGAAAAAGAAAGTTCTAGTGCAGGAATAAAAAACATGCCTTTTGATTAATCGCTAATGGTAATCTGACAATTTTAATTACAAGTTAACTACTGTTTAAGTGGTTAACTTAATTGTAATTAAGACTTTATCTCACTTAACTTGATGATAATATAAAAAGTGTTTTTCTAACTATGATTAATTGCCAATGGTAATCTGATGCTTATGCAGTAGTAACTTTAAGATAGTTTTTATTTTCTGATTAACTCGGTTAGATTTAACCGAGGATTTAACTTGATGACAACGTAAACATTGTATTTTTCTAGCCATGATTAATAAATAAACTAACATAATGAGTAACTTTTAAAATTATTTGCTATAAAACCATCAGTTTAGTGATTAACCATAACTAGAAAAATATAATTTTTATATTATATTAACAGATTAAATCTAATCACAAGTTAACCAAAAAATAAAAAATCGCGCACGCAAGAAAAAGCTTCATACAGAATTGATGACAAATCGTAAGATTTATAAGATATGGAGGTCTCCGTCGCGTTTACATTTCCACTAATCCGGAAGCGTTTTCTCTCATCGCTTTACTTTTTTGTCACGTCCATTATTCATTCGTGAATTCGACGTTTATTCGCCCGATATCGTACCGCCGATAAATTCCTCATTCGTGCAATTTGCATAACTCGATGTCGTCCTTCGTGCGTCGCGCGGAAATAAATTATTGGGCCGTGTAAATCATTCGTACAACATACCAGCGCGCGCGAGAAAGACGGAAGATATGACTCAATCCTCGAGAATTTCTTTCCTCTCTCTTTTCTCTTTCCTTCTTTGGATTGGCATGCGAATCTCTTCCGTCAGGCTCGTTCTTAGGCATCAATAATGCAACTGCATGCGCTTCAGCGAAAATAACAAGAGTGTTTAATTCTAAAGAAGTGGATCCTATCAAATTCGAATATTAATCGCTTTCCTGATTTACCCAAATGCATTTTATATTTTTTAATGGAATATATATAGTAGAAATAAAATGGATTCGAATATATACTTAACAATTATATTTATAATCATCGTATACTTACAATAGAAAATAAAAGGGTATTTTTTGTGAAAGAAAAAAGATGCACATATTATACTTCAATTAATATAAAATTTATAATAAATATTTTTAGCGCGCTTCTTTCCGATTCAATACTTTAATAGTCTTGAATTAAGAGAGAGAGAGAGAGAGAGAGAGATTGATTTTTCTTTAAACAGAAAATAATCTCTGTGATCTGAGTGCACTTCTCGTAGTGCTTGCTAGCAACACACCAATATTCGCTTCGAGTTTCCCCTCTCCTTTCCATTCGTTTCCTGCGAAACTGTCGACTTTTATCGGCACGACGGCGTCGCGCGTCGCGTTTCCATCGGAGTAACAAGTTTCACGGACCAATGGATCTGTAGTCGAAATTAAATTGCACTCCGGGGAGTTGGCGATTACTCACTTTCTGCGCGATACTCCGCGCGCGACTATCGCCTGTCGATAATTGAGTATCGGTTTTGTACGTAATAATAGCGAGAGGGCTTACATAGGGAATGTGTACGTGTGTATATTTGCGTGCGCGTGCGTATGTGAGTGCGTGTGTACAGGTGCATAGTAGGTGCCGAATAATTATGTGTTACAATGTCGGCTACAGTTCTGCAATTTAATATTTTTAGCGTAGTCGAAAGCGAATACATGTGCAAGTGCTCTCGATACGTTGCGATTGTTTATAAATTTTGTAAGTAATTGTCTAGTTAGAATTCAAATGTCTAATTAGAATTACGTAAGTGCCAGAAGAGCGATCAATGCTACATTATACCGTTTTGTTATGGATGCAATGCACTGTGTATGGAATACTAAAAAAAACTTCTTGGATTATTATATAACTTTTATAAAAATGAACATATTGCAACAATTTTTTTAATCGAAATGCTAGACATTAAGGACAAACAAATATTTTATTAGTAAAAAAGTTATAAGCGATTAGATAAACAAGTTGAAAAATCATTTTTCGAAAAAAAGTTGGCATTGAAAGGTTTATTCTGCTAAGCAATTTATGTCCATTTTTACTAATGTAAATATTAACTTTAATTTCGATTTAATTTACTCTTTACCCTCTTTTTCTAATTTCTAAAACTAGAAAAAGATAAAAAATAAATTAAATTAACAATAATTGAAAAATTATATAGGATTTCATAATATTTAACTTTAAATATTCTTTTTTTGAATAAATTAAATTTAGATTAAAATTAATTTACATTGATAGAAATGAATTATTATTTGAGCATCGGTGATGATACTGATAATCTCTGCTTTTGATTACTAATCAAACTGAATGGGAATATCGTGCGCTGTCATTATTATCAATGTTCGTGGCTTATTTTGCGGTTTTCGAATAATTTGACATTTTATGTCGGGACTGACAGAAGGATGTGCATACAGAGCATGAAATACTTGTTTCCGTTTCGCAGATATTGTCGTTGCTACTTCGCGAGCCGCACTAATACGATACCCTCGCATTTGGCAAAATTACATGGCAATTTCCATCTAGAACAATATACTCACTTGAATGCGACATTATTGACATTATCATACTACCACGTTTTCTTACAATTCGTAACATAATGTTTATTATGTGACCGGATCGGAATCTTTTCTTTACGTCGTAATCAGCCGAGCATTAAATTGACCGCGGTGGTAAATTGCATGGTAAGAAGTCCGAGACCGAATCACTGTTGGAAGGTGGAGAAGAATTGAAGAAATATATTTATTGTTTTTATCTGTGTAACAACATAATCAAAATTGAATCGTCACAATGCTGTAAAAAAGAAAGGAGAGACAGCTGATACGAACATAATATCGCGTGTGATATCAAATTGCACTACGTTTATCGATTCAAGATACAGGTATCATTTCCATCAGACTTCCAAATCTATCCCGTGAAGCGTAATTAATAATCCGTGAATCTTAACGAAGAAGCTTATGTGCTCGCGATACATTCTTGAAAGATTATAATAAATTTTTGTGGAATACCGAATATTCGTACGTGTTTATTATTAGCTGCGTTCAATGGAAAGTACAATTTTGCAATTGTGTAAGATTCTTTAACCTTTAAGTAAGTAGATGTATGGGAGCCACTGCACTCCATAGTTATCTTAAATATGAAAAGGAAAAGGATCTTGAAAAGGAAAAAATATTGTCCAGAAGTTTCAAAGTCAAGGACGCATGATAGACAAAATGTCAGTCGACTGTGTCGTTTATGAAAAATAATGAAAATTGTATTGTACACATGTGTGCGATTACATACATTGCTGTGGACTTTCTATGACGCAACAGTCGCTCGACATTTTGTCGTGTACTTTTGTCTTTAAAGTTTAAATTATTTTTATATTCCTCTATCTTATAAATAATATAAATTTAATTATATTAAATGTTATTGCTAAAAAGTATAATTATACATTATAAATATCAAAGGAACAACACAGGCACCTCAATCCTTTGAGTTAAATAACATTTTGTTATTTTTAACTTTATGTGTATCAAAATGTGAATTAATCCGTTTTTGCAGTTAATTTCAAAGTAAACAATGTCCATATTAACGTACGCACTTAGTAAATAATTAACTAAATTTGAGTCAAGTTTAATACATATTGAGGTTCTTAAATTGTTTAACTTTATTCTTAAATTTATTGAGTAGGAGCAAGCAACTTATAGAAATGATTAAAAATAACTGAAATTGAATGTAATTTGATATTATGAATTTAATAATGTAAAAATAAAAAATTTCTTGAGTGTTCCGAGCACTACTTAAAGGTTAATATAAGATTATTAGTTTTTGCTCTTATAATTAGTTCCTCGTTGTGGTTCTGAGTGTATAAACTAATTATATTAAAGAATTTTACAATAGTTACAGAACTGCTTTTTCCTGAATGCGAATGAATTACTATACATGAAATATTTTGTACACAGTTGGAACATTTACATTAAATTTAACATTTTTCAAACGGTCCACTCAAATTTCTCTATTAATTTAATACAAAACGAATACATTAGAAAATAACATAAATTTTATGACAAAAATTAACACATAAATGTAACACTAACACAGTTCGTAAGCAAACCATAGTTTTTCAGTAAAATTAATATTTACGATATGTTAAATAAATTAGAGCATATTTTATTCATGTATCTTAGAATTTGTTTTAAAATACATTAAATTTTTACATATTATATGTTTCTTTATTCATAAATTTGTCACTAAAAATATTGAATATTAATTTACACAATATGTAAATAATATAATTAAAGTGTGTAAAATTAATATTCGGATATGTTAAAAATTTAACAGAGAAAATTTGCACAAAAATGTGAGTGGACGGTTTTTAATGCAAATACAAAATGTTTTTTTACTGTGTAGCAGCTGTGTTGTCTGATAGACGCGGCGCGTACGACCTATTGTTTACGTAGTTATCTTGATGTTTTCGCGCGGCGAGACTGTGGTGGTGGGGCGGGCAGGTGAGACACGTGACAACGTATTATCCTTCGAGACGCGAAAGCGACAAGTTGCTAGTGATACAATATATCTGAAAGACGCGTTGTTCTCTATGAAAAACTCGACGATAATTGGATCGCGAGTGCTTGACTTTTCTATATTTCGCGACTTATGAACATTATCAAGGTAACGGTCGTTCATTGAGACGAATGTATCTCACGAAATTGATCTATTCCAGTATAAATGTACCTCACCTTTCGTATAAACCTCAGAATCGACATCGGATCGAATAATTTTCAAGTAACGAAGAGATGTTCCGGCCGTTTAAAATAGCACGTATTTTTCATGGGATTTGTGCGTTCGAACTGCATTGCACGTACGATACTGAATCTTGATTAGTTCGAAATAGTTCTTTTGTATTCTTTGACTCTTTGACTTTACGAATCGAATTTATTGCATGATATATAATCTATAAAATGCTGTTTTTTTCAATTTTTTTCTTAAAATCCATTAATTTGCGAAATGTTGCGATGGGGGAGGAGGGGAGAATGGAAAATATAATATTAAGCTTCCATCTTACGAACTGTGGAAAATAAAATATTTCTCGCGGATTAAATTTTAGAAACAAAAACTTCCTTAATTCGAAGTCGCGATACGGAATTTAGTGTCATCAATGAAGTGTATATTAAAATTTAAAAGTTATGACAAGTCGCACTGATAGAAAAGTGATACAAATAAAAAAATTGGCATTAGGGTTGCAATATTCAAATTTTAAAAACTCATATGACATATAGTTTTAAGGAATACATATAATTTTGAAATGATAACATGGAAAGAAAGTGAAGTTACACATATTTATTATCCTAATTAAGATGCTCACGATTTAAAAAATGTTTTATTGAAAAGTTGCTAATTTCGAAATATGTTGCTTTTCTTCAACGCTTTGATAATATTTTTTGACTTCTTCACTAGATCTTCATCACTAGATTAGAATTTGATTTGAAATTTTACAAGGATTATCGTTTCGTTCGACGAGGTAAGCAAATATTGATCTGGAAATCGTGAATGCGTGCATATTTCTGTAATAAATTCATTCGTCTCGACTCTTTTTTTTTTTTATACCAGTCCTTTTAGGCCTTTATTTTCCGCGAATGTCGGCGTCGAGTGTGCCACCGATCGCATGTAAGAATGTAAGCACTTCGTCGCGAGAGCTTTTGTCTCGTCGGCTCTTTGTTTCCCGTCGACGGGTGTCTCCTCGGCGGGTCAATGAATCGGGTTGCGCGCCGCGACGACGCCCGACCGTGGAAATGCATTTTGTTCGATGCTTCGGGAACGTGGCGCATTGTTCGACAGTTTGCGACTTCGTGTCGTCGTCGTGTCGGTCGGTCTCGCTATCGCGCATCCGCGTGCTATGTGTGTGTATGTGTATACGCGTACATTGCATTAAATTGCTCTGAAAATGTTCGATCTTTTCCAATTCTATTTTATACTCCAATTTTATTTTCTGGGTTTCTATAACCATAAAGAGGAATAATTTTGGTTTCAAAATACATTAAATTTTTTTATTTTATGATTAATATATAATTTATTGTTATAATTTGGGAGGGTAGTGTAATTGAGAGAAGATATTGAAGAATTATTAATGTTTATGTCTATTTAACTAATATTGAATCAATATTATTTATTATATTAATATTCAAATACTTTGTAACTATTTTACGTAGAAGTTTATTTTTTAATTTAAAACGTCATTTATTTTTATGCGTTTATTTTATTATTAAGCATATTTTGTAATAATCGAGTAACTAAAATTCTACTTAAAAAAGACCAATCGAAATTAAATGGAGAGTGAAATTTACCACTTGCAGTGGTTTAACTTTAGATTTTTAAGGTTCAGTTTCATTAATGTAAGAGATTAACTTTAATCTCAGTTTAACTTATTATTTATCTTTTTGTAATTCCTAGATTACAAAAGGATAAGTTGAACCAAGATTAAAGTTAATCTTACATTGGTGAAATCGGGCGTAAAGCGGCGTTTACAATGAGATTTTAAGGTATAAAACTTAAACCTAAGCCTTAAACCATAATAAATTGACCAATCGTATTCTCCTCACATTTTATCGTAATTAGTCAATTTTTTACTTGAGGCTTATTAAAGCTTAAGTTTCACGCCTTAAAATCTCATTGTAGACGTCGCTTAAGAGTCACCACCTACTCCTGGACGTGTGTGCGTGTTTCAAGGGTCATTTGCGTGTGGTTGTTCACACTCGCGTGTGGAATTCGTTCGGCAAGGTTCTGCTCGTGGACATTGACGTAATCGTGTCCCAGTTATGCCGCTCGCAATTACGCAAACGTGTTGTCGAATTGCGACCACTTTTTTTTTCATGCCTTAAGTGGTACGCGAAGAAATGAATTCATCATCTCTTCTCGTGCGTGCGTGCGTGCGTGCGTGCGTGCATGTGTGCGTGTGTGCGTGTGTGTGTGTGTCTCGCATCAGTTACATAAAGATCTTTCCTCAATATTTATACATTGATTAGTATCTCATATATGGCAACGTAATTTTATCACATATTTGAGCAGTTTAATTATAGATTGCATGGCTTCCTTATCTTTTTAGTAGGTATAGGTGGATGATGTTCAGAAACTAAATAATTTTATTTTTGTCATATTTTTTAATGTTTTGCTTATAGAGTTAAATTTACATTATTTTGCATTTATGAGGTAGAAAAATATCAAAATAATGAATTTTAAGACTTCTGCAATATTTTTTAATTTCCAGAATTACTTTTTCAGAACAAGGTTCTTAAGATAATTATATGCGGCTACCTACTTTACTTAAAGCTTATGAATGTTTGTACAAAAAAATAAATAGCTAGAGGATATAATTTTTATTAATTTCTAATTAGATCAAATATTATTGAGAGATAAGTATAAACGGTATAAATTGAGTAAAAAAGAAATCAAGAAAGAAAATGATCGGAAAGGATCAAATGATGTCAAAAAGAGTAAATGTAACATTTTGAAGATGTCCGTATACATTCTAAGATTAATGCGCTGATTTGTTAACTCATTCTTTATCATTTTTTCTGATCATTCTTTTTTTTGTCATTTCAGGAGATGACCGTGCCACTTACACCACTGACGGCGATTGCGCAGACACCGCGAAAGGAGCAGGAATCCAAGTTCACCTTCAACCCTCTTCTGGCGAAGGTAAGAATCGATCGATCCACCCACTTATCGTAACTAGCTCGTATATCTCGCCGATCAAAATGGCAAACGGGGACTCGAGAGTAATCACTACTCTGCTTGAAAAAAAGTATTTTGACATTCGTAATTTTGCTCTAAAGGGGATTCCAGAATCCTGTTACTAGCTGCGAACTATTTCATAAAGAAGAAAATTTCTTACGAAAAATTTCTTTGTGCGAAATATTTTTTTTCTATTACAATTACCTCGTTGCTCTCGATTTTTATTTGAATAATATAATAAAAAGGAGGGTAACAAAATGAAAAAAAAATATTCTCAAAAGATAGAAATTTTTTATCGTAATAAAACGTTCGCTTTTTGCGCGATATAGAAAGAGTTGGTGCTTATCAATCATGATATTAGAATTCAGATAAAGCAGAGAACTATATGATACATACACTGTGTCCTGGATTTAAATATTAAAACTTTGAGAGCGTATAAATCAATAAACTAAGAAAATCAAAAACCTTTAGATATATCATTTTTGTTTCGTTTTGGAGAAAATCGTAAAAAAAGATAAAACGCAATTTTTATTTTTGTACTTGTTTATTCATACTTATTCATTTACGCTTATTTATTTACACTTTTTTCTTAATATGTCGATTCTCTATACTTTCGGATACTTTTGACATTTAAATTCGCGACACCCTGTATATTACTGTATACTACGTTCAATCAGAATAGCGTGAACGTGAACTTCGTTGTCGAAAGCGCGCATATTTTTGGGAAAAGCGAAAGAGACGAGTGCAAAATACCGAGATTGATTTCGCGCTTGTCTCTCTCGCGAGCGTGATAACTCACAAGCGTGATATCGATCTCGCCAACATTTTGAATCGTTCGTGCCACTTGGCACGATGTCAAGCGTCGCTCTGCGTGTCGGTGTGCGTACGTATGCGTGTAATTCTGCGCGTGGATATGTAAAGACAGCGGGTTTCGTGGATGAGACAAGGTGAGGAAGAGAAGCATCGCGTAATGTCTTATTTGAGAGAATTAGCATTTTACGAGTCACGGTGACTCGAACGCTAATCTCGTGCTAAATTATAACGTAGAGATTCGCAATAATCGTACGCGGTGCATACGACACGCACATATATTATTGGCTTTGCGAATGATTATTTCTAAAGAGATTTTCGTGTTACGTTTAATTTCAAAATAGTCACCTAATTTTTTTTATATAAACAATCACTTACCATAAAAAAACATTTTATATTTGTATTAGAAATTATCCATTTCAATTTTTGTTCAAATTTCGTGTTGAATTTTTAACATAGTGTCAATTTAATATAATGTTATAGTGTTATTTGAATATTTTATATTAAATTGATATTCAACGTTCCTTTGTATTAAAATAACATGATTTACGAGAAAGTGAACAAACAACATAAAAATTATCTTTTTGTAAAACATAAATTTTATAAGATAAATGAATAAAATGTATGTGTTAAATTAAACATTATAAATGTTAAATTTATAATATATGTTATATTATATGTTGAAACATGTTAATTTAATACGTTATAAATGTTAATTTTGATGAAGAAATATAATTGCTTACAAATTGTGTCAGTAGTGTTGTGTATATTTTTTCATTAATATTTATGTTACTTTCTGATATATTCATCTTGTGTTAAATTAACATTAAAAGAGTGGACTGTTTAGGACATGTGAAATATGTTAAACTTAACATAATTTTTCCAACTGTGCTTGGAGAGTTTTTATGAAATTAAAAAGTCACATTATTAATTATATTTAGGGTGTTTTTATACTTCAATTAAAAGTTATCATTTTAATTATATGAGATGTATATTATTAATTATTCTATAGTTAATTAATATTTGAGATTATTATGTATAGATATATTCGATACTTTTTTTTTTAAATAAGAAGTACAAAAAATAGATATAAATTTCTGATCAGTAAAGAAAACTACTATATGCATATAACTATTATATGCTTTATTTTCTTGTTGTTGAGATGTAAAAATCACCCGTGATAATTATTCTCGAATTAATTACTTGTTGATATGTTTTCGCACTTAGAATATATGACTTAAATTTCTAAAGACACGGTCGAGCTATTTTTCAATTGAAATTATTAACATTAACATTAACGAAGATGTTTAGCTGATCATCTAATCGAGCGTTTAATTGATCGGAATTCGCGATTATCGTTGTTGAGGCATCGTTTAGACGGATGGAATATTTGATACCTGCGGGCGAATAATTCTGGAGCAATAATGTCGACCGGGTGGGAAATGTCTCGGATCGCATTAATTCGAGCTAGGTCCCGTGCTACTTGGCAATGTATCAAACGTTTGCTGCTCTCAAAAGCTACAGCGCGACCATAATGCGCCGACGGCGACGAGAGGAGAAACGGGGTTGTTGGAACACACAGCAGGGTCGACTGACGCCGGATGAAAGAGAGAGAAGGCTCGTAAGAGCGCCAGTTTAATTCGGGATACGTTCTTCTTGAAGCGGCGTCTCTTTTGCGGTGACACTCATCCGACGTAAAAACTCCGTCGCTTGACCGCGCGCTCCGCGAAAAATGGTGTTACTTTGTAAATAAAACTGTAGACGAAACTAATATGACCGTCCACTCTTTTCAGCCACGTTTTTGCAGCTTGATAAAAATCTTATCGCGATAACGTTGATAAATAAAGAGTGGATCCTTTATCTTCCCGATATTAAAATGTAATTTACATTTTGTCTGCTATCATTTAAAAGATTTATGAGACACAGTCGAATTTATTTTTAGGGAAAAAGTGTTGAAATTTTGTCAGTAAAATAGTTTTTATTTATTTATTTTATTGTAAAATACAAAAAATGTATGCAGCATACAGCATTAAATTATTAGATCAGATTAAATTTTATTCGATGTTATAAAATTTTTAGTACATTTAAAACAAGAGTAAAAATCACACACACACACACACACACACAGAAAAGAATGTTTGGTTGAATTAACTAGAATTCTGGTGGAAAATGAACGATCCAGAATTCTAATTATATTTACAAGATTTCTGATTATATCTATTAAAATTCTAGTTGAAATAACCAACATTTAGTAGATTTAATCAGAAATCTAGTAGATTTAACAAAAATTTTGGATTGTTCATTTTCCATCAGAATTCTAATTCAACCAAACATTTTTTTCTGTGCATAATTAAGGACCATGAAATAATTAAAAAAGCAAGTGATAAAGATTTATATAAACTTTAATATAAACTTTAATATAAATGTTGTATAATAAATAAATTTTCGAAAAACGGAATACCAAGAATTATAATTGTAATTGAATATTGAGCAACATAGTTCAAGATATAAATGAAAAGAAAAGAAAACAAAAAAAAAGCGGAGAAAAGAGAAAAGAATTAAAGAACCCATAATTTACTGTCGAAAGATTTAATGATTGTGTTAAAATTATTAATAGATGAATTAGGATTCTCTAATTTATACACGTTATTTATCAGTCGATCGGATTTCTCAAAGTTTTTACGAAACTTTCACCGCTTTTACACATCGTTTATCAAAACCGCCGCAACCGATTTATAACGTCTGGTAGGACTTTGCATGATATTTGTAGACCGACACGCTGCAGGAGACTGCATTGCGTATTATAAATTTGTTTCCTCTCTTCCTCGCGTCCCGCCGACGAAACTGCGGAAGGTTTGGCGAAGAGTTGGAGAAAAAAGTGCGCGATAAAAGAGGAGGGATAGGAGACTGGGCGAAATCGGCCTCGTAAAAGTGGATTAATTCGGACCGCTGTATATGTATATATATATATATATGAACACATACATATACATTCCCGGCTGGGGATTCCTTTTTGCGCGCGCGAGTAAATTGTAATAACGGCCGAATGCAAAATCGCTGCCGGCGTTTTCTCCGCTCAAACGTCGCAAGAATTACTCGCGGACTTACCGGGAATGAAATAGCGTGAGTGCGTTCGCAAAATTGCACGGCGCCCGGTGGAATCCGACCGGTGTGGTCGACTTCGCGCTCTCGCAGATGAAAGGAATCGTTACGCGGTATAATACCGGCTTTTTGTAGACTGTATAATTATCGTTTAGCAGGTAATTCAAGCAGGTGCGTGCGCTTTGTGGTGTCCGCGTTGTGTGTGAGAAATATGGAAATTTATGCTCGATCTCTCTAATACCACGTCACGCATCGCGTAACACTGAAGAAAAAAATTACTAAATCTTAATACATATTTCTTTGAATAGTTAACATATACTGTACACAAATATTTAATCAATAAAAAAAAATGATAGTCGAATCAAATTAAATGGTTCTCCTGTAAAAAGTTTTTACAAATTAATAATTTTCAAACTAAATATATGTTTACATTTAGTAAATATTTACTTAGAACTATTTAAACAAATATTTATTACAATTTAGTATTTTTTTAAATGTAGTGATAGGATTAATTTTACTGTTATTTGATGAAATATTTACTTACGGGCTAATTTAAATTTAGTGACAATTGCTGCTTAATTAGAGTAATAGTTTCGGTAATTTGTTGTATAATAGCGTAGTCGTTAATCTGTTTTTTTTTTTACTGTATTTATTTACGGACACTTGGCTGGCGCGGTTACAAGTTGATTATTCCGCGTCAAGTTTCGCGGGAGCACCGCCGAGACTGAGATGTTATTTCATTCGCGATTACAAGAATGCATGTAAAGGGCCGGCCAAACCGCGCGATAAATTTCTATTATACCGGGACAAGGGTCCTCGGGTATCAAGGGAGACGCGCGGGGACGCGTTGTAAATTACTCGATGCGGAAACGAGAAGCGAGGAGACAAAGTACACTCTCGCGGTTCCCTTTACAAATTTTCCCAGATCCGTTTAATTTCCCCGCTGTTGTTTTCACGAACTTTCCTCCTTCGTTCCCTTTTGCAACGTTAAATCCTTACCCCGACGTTATTTGACAAACTATGTGTAAACTATGCCCGAGTTATTTGCCGTATGCCATTTTGTAGAAGCGAATATAATTCTCGGTAGATATGTGCACGAGACGTCTCGTTTAATGTTCTAATAGTAAATTAAATTTTACAAAAAGGGATGGTCCAAGCGTGATTGGCTTGATCCCTTCCGGCAGAATACAATATGATCGTAAAAGCTGATTGTTCTGAGTAAACACTGAGTCTTGAATTTTTCTTTTGCAGTTGATGGAAGTCGCCCCACCAGAGCCTGCAAAATCTCGTGAGTATACTTAAAGATTTCTTTAGCTTTTACAGCTTCTATACTGAGAGAAATGTTTTTGGTATTTACGATTAATTACATGGTATCCCAAAATTATGATTGTTATTGTTAAAATGTTAGTAATAATAATTATATTTATAGTTCCATCAAAATATAGTTAAATTGTGATAATTGCAACTTTTATGATAATAATTATATTTATAATCATTTTCGATGTCAACTATATATATTTTTTAATAAAATTAAATATATCTAATTATTATTACTAATATTATAGTAATATACTACAGTAATAGTATCAAAATAAAGTATAGTTCCATGTAATTGTAGTCACAAATATACCAAAAACTTTTATCAGTGTACACTGAGCGAACAAAAATTTTTGCACTTATAATTTAACTATAATTTATAATCATTTTCATACTTTTTGTAGAACTATAAATATATTATTGTTATTACTAACATTACAGCAGTAATAACTACAAAATTGGAGTTTCCAACTATAATTATTTTACCATATAATTAAAATCATAAATACCAAACACTTTTCTCTCAGTATACAAACTTCTGCAAATGTCGTTGACTATAATGAGCGTTACGTATGCACGCACGTCGCCGACAAGTTTTTCTCGATTGTAATTCCTTCGAGATTACACCGAAAAAAAGTAAATAATCTCTTTTGCGCATTACTCAAGCGTATAACGACATTTGCATTTCCGCATTTGATACGCGCGGTTTCTCGCGCTTGTTTACTTTTATATGAAATCACTTGTTATGTATGGGAATATTTAATGATTATTATATCATGTTTTTAAAAAAAAAATTGGACACGCGACATGATACTCGTCATGTCACGCTGCTGCATTTTCACGAAGTTGAAGTTTTATTAACGTCAGCGCTGAACGCGTCGCTGTCAACTTTCGAGCCAGTGTACTGGCGTTTACCGCAATTTTTCGCGATAAAACACACGTTGTGTCAGAGTACAGAATATAGGATCACCGACGGACATAATTTCCGGAAACTGTCCGCTACATTCACCGACGATTAAAACGCGACGCTGCGTATATTGCTCGAAACGATATTTTAAAGTCATGCGCGTAGTCGAATGGATATTAATCGGTGCGTCTGTAATTCGCGCGTGCAGTATCGATATGGAATATTCACGGGTCAATGCGACAATTTTATATATATATGTGCCCGTTTAACATGTTTTCATTAAAAAAAAAAAAAAAGAAAAAACAAGAGAAAAAGGAGGAACATTTTCGTTGCGACGAAGCGCACGCCGAACATAAAACCTGTGGATTCCACGCAAAATCCTCTGATCGTCGATTTCGCGGGCACATTTCATGAATCAGCCATTCGACCTCTGGCATTCGTTCATTTAGCCGTTTAAGCGCGCGAAATACGCGTTATTTATTCGCTCGTGTGATCCTCGTGCGACTCATTATTTATTGTGGTTACGCAGGCCGTTTCGCACAACACGAGTTGTTTTCCAGTTTAATCTCGTTATCAATTTCTTGTAACGTTTTTATTATTGGAGCCTATTTCTATCAACGTAGATTAATCTTGGTTCAATTTATTCTTTATCTTTTTCTATTTCTTGGAACCAGACAAAGAGGAAGAATAAATTAAACCGACATTAATCTATATTGAAAAATGAACATGAATTTTACATTTTTTATTTAAATAGATTATAGGTATATTTTAGAATAATTTTATTATTCTCTCAATTTCTTGGAGTAAAATCTTATTCAAAAAGAGTTAAAATATTGCCATTATTGAAAAAGAGTAAAAAATTTACATTCTTGAATAAGAGTGGCAGATTTTTACTCTTTTGGAGTAAATTTTTACACTTTTGAAGTGAGATTCATTCAAAAAAGAAGTAAGATTTCTTTTCTTTGGATTCCGAAGTTGGAGTGAATCTTATTCCAAAAAAAAAGTGAAAATCTATCATTCTCATTCAAGAGTGCAAATTTTTCACTCTTTCAATATTGGCGGTATTTTAACTCTTAGAGTGAGATTTCACTCTAAATAAAAAAAATTTAGAGAGTACAAATGGAATTAGATGAAAGAATTTAGAGCGTAATTTTTAATATTTAATTAAAATAAAAATTAATATTTAGTGAACATTGATACTTAAATATTAGTATCCATTCAGTCATTATGTATTATAAGAAATAATTTTTTGCATAAACGATCAAGAAATAATTTTTCGCATAAACTGGAATCACGAACAACAGAATTTTACGGAAATATTTTGCGTTTGTTGTGTACGATAAAAGTGCAACCATGGCGGCTTAAAAGCGTAATATTCGCATTGGAGGCATTTAAATATTTGACATCTCCTCGCGGGGCACCGCAGCGCACCGGAAGCTTTTCAGAGTGCATTTATATACGTTAAATTCAACCTTCTTCTCGTTACAGAAATCCAAGAGGTACTATTAAAAGTAAATTAACACTCTCTGTTAATATCCGCATCAATATTAATGTTAACGTCATAATTTCCTAACATATTGTTTCGTTAAACGAGCAGCCTATTTATGCAGGAATTAATTACAGGCATCGAGTGCTGCATTCATTACAATAAATAATAAATAGTAAAACAAGCTTGATCGGCGAAATTAATTTGCGCACGATATCGATTTTCGCGTTGATCGGGTAATTTTCGAGGGAAACGAAATTTTCAAAAAGATTCACGTTCACTTCGTTGAACGAGCACGTAGATCACGAGAAAGATCTGCGCATTCGTCGATATTCCGGCATTTCTAAACGAACGTGGAAGGTAGAAAGGGTTACTGTTTCATGAATTAACCATTTCTCCCCCTCCCCTTTCATCGTTTCCTGTCCAGTGCTCGAATGCCAGTGGCCACTTTACAACGACTATTATTGGAGTTACAACCGCCCCTCGTCAACGATCCGGAGTCGGGTGGGACGAATTTGCTTCTCGTTGTGTAAATTTGAACTAGTCCTCCCCGATAAGCTTATTTCGCGCCCTTTACATGATTGCATTGTGCGAAAATCGCGTAACTCATTGAAGCTATTCAAAGAAGAAGTGGCAAGTTGATTTCTGGAAAAAAAAAGGATACATCGATATGAATATTTTTTTTTATTAAATTCTGTATTTTTATTTATAAATAGGAACATATTTAATTTATAGGCAATGTATAAATAATATTTTTAAATATTGATTCTAATGTAGTCAAAATTATAGCAATAACAATAAAATATTTTCATATTTATAAAAATATATCGGGTATTAACTAGACATGTATTAGCGCAGTTGTATTGTACAATTGTTATAGTAAAGAGATTAATGACTGCGCAAATTTTACAGAATCAGTTGATAAAAATCATCGCTTTTGAATAATATGAATAGTAAGCTACTTGTAAAAGCTTGGAGGATTGAATTTTTTACACATATAATGTTATAATTATTGCAGATTATGCATATACGCAGTTGCAGTGTTTTACGCAATTGCATTAAGTGAATCTCTCAGTTCTTCGTAAATGATTTAGTCGGTGAGAGCTGGAAATTGTCGAGAGACACAGATTTTCTGAAAAGAGACAGGATTATCTGAACGCCCACGTTCTTTCTTTCTTCATCGGAATTTCACGGAACAGCATCATATATACCGGCACGACGCGACGCGGTTACGACTTATCAATTTATTTCTTTCTGGAATCATGAAGGTCGACAGTTTCCCGTTAACGAGATTCGGTATATCTTCCGCGAAATGCAACAAGATCTTTCGCTGAAGAATTCATTCGAGCGAATTTCTCTTCGGAAGAAATCGAAAAATATCATACATTTTGAAAATTCGATTCAGTGCGAGATTTACGTGGCAGAAATTGGAAGTATATCTGTATTATTACACCCACTTCTCGTTGTGTCATCATTATTGAAATATAACGAGAAAGGGAGAATTTCGATATAGAACATAGCTTTGTACAAGTTTCGCAGAAACGGGGAATACCGGAAAAAGAGTCGCGTTGCATTGCATTGATTAGAATTCTGGTTGAAAATAGACAAATTAGAATTTTCTAGTTGAATCTACTATAATTCTAGTTGAGATAAATCTGAATTCTTGATATAATCAGAATTTTCTAGTTAGTCATTTTCAATTACAAATTCTCACAAGGAAACCCATAGAAGTATCCTTTCTGCTTTTGATGTTCAGTTTTGAATGAATTGATGTTGTTTTTCAGGCAAAAATAAGAAACACTTTTTTTTTTTACAAGGACTCAATTTTTAGAAGATACAATCTCTCTTTGAAGAAAATCGGTTTTTTTTTTTTTCGAAACTAATATCGTTGAAACTGTAATAGACAGAAAAGAATGTTTTGATAATTTAATAAATGAATGGTTTGAAAAGTATTTTATAATAATAATTAAAAAAATTTGTTTAAATAAAAAATAAAAAAATGATTTTATATAATATAAATAATTAGTCGATAATCAGGAAATTCCGTGATATTCCTTGACAGTAAAAATTGTCAATTTCTCGTCTACAAAGTTCGCCTGAATTTCGGTTGAATCCTCGTATTTGAACTTGTTAACGCAATGAGTTTCGACCGAGTTTGTACGTCGACGCTCCATTGAGCAAATTAATGAGGACCGCGCGACATTATTGAGCCACGCAGGCGCGCACGTGTGACATCATCGGCTGCACGTAATACTAAACCGTTGTAATATCGTGATCTGCGAATTCACCCGATGAATACTATTAGCGTAACGCAGATTGCGCAACATTATATCGAAAACCGCTTACGATTTTATTATGTGCAAAATAGACTTTAATTTTCAATCGACAGGTTCTTTGATCAATCTGCGCACGCATTTTTGCCCACAGCGTTCTCTCGTTATTTTATCTATTATAATTTAGACGTTGATTTAAATTTAATTTTAGTCTAACTAGAGAGAATCCTTTCGACCGCTTCATTTATTATCTAGAGTAGTCTAAATTTAGAGTTCGTTTCAGAGTTTATTTTTACTTCAACCAGAGTTTCTCCCAGTCGTTTTATTATCAACTAGTTCCGTTTACATCTCGAAACTAGTTCACCGCGGAAACTCACGATGAGAAATTCCCAAAGGGCTGCAGTTCCTATTCAAGCACTTTCTACTTTGTAGAAAAAAATCCTGATGTTCCTTTAATAAATAAGGACGCCGTCAGGTGGAGAACTTAATTATGCGAAGCGTATCGCTTCTTGATTAGCGCACGAGAAGCAAAGGAGTCGAGTCGAGGTCGTGTTGAGCTGATTAAGAGAGGAGGGAAACATATTAAACACTGGAATCCCAACACGCGTGCGATACCCACGCCCACAATGCTCTCGTCTACCTGCGCACGCGTGCCCATACGAGTTAAACCCATATCCACCTCTTGTACGCCGAGGGTGGCGTCGGTCGTCATGTCGTGTTAATGAGCGAAGGTGCGATCGCGTGACCGACGACCTTTGGCGAACCTAGGGTAGACGCCGCAAGGGTGAATGAGGGATGAACGATTGTGCCGAATCGTTCATCCCTTATTCACCCCAACGATCAAACAACTCGACAATCGGCGGTAATCGTCACGCGTGGAGTTTTTCTTTTCAATAGGGAGTTCTCGTGATTTCCTATGTCGAGCACTAAGTGTAGCTAATAAAGTTTGAGGATCTGAAATATTTACGAATTGAATGCACAGTTTGTCTTAAACCCAGAAAAGTTAAAATTGAACATATTTGCGTGTCTAGATTTTTTGAATAGAAAAATACTGATTGTAATAAGTATTTTATTTTATATTGTAAAACAAAAGTATTATATATTATTTATTATTAGTTTATTGCAAGTTTATTATTATTATGGTATAAGATGGAATTAAAAGTACAAAATAAAATACTTATTATCAAGTCATGCCAAATTTTTTTTCTCTTTTAAGAACTCATGATTTTCGAACTTACACATAAATTTAAAATTGTCTGATTATTAGAATTAGATTTATTAAAAGTGCATTGATAATCTAATTCCTGAGTTAAATAACATGTTATTTTTTATGTATCAAAATGTAAATTAATCCATTTCTGGATTGCTTAGATAAGAAATACAACGTTCATTTTAACGTATAAACCAAATACCATTAGAATCACACTTGATACGTTTTTAATTCTTTGAATTAAATTGTTTAACTTCATTATTTTAAATTAACGACATACTGAGCAGTGATGACTACTGAGAAAAATTTCTAGTTAAAAATAAATGGAGATTCTGATTATGTCAATCAAAATTCTGGTTATCCCAATTAGGATTATAATAGATTCGACGAGAAGATTTGTTCATTTCCAACTATAACTTCAATTAATGCAACCTGAATCTTTTTCCAATGTAGAAATGATTAAAAATCACTTTAGTTGAGTCTAATTATTGGTATAATGAATTTAACAGTATGGAGGATTAAGGGGTTTTTCTTTTATTTTAGATTTTTATGATGGTTTCCTAGATTCTTATGTTGGGCAGGATAATATAAAAACGTTTTCATTTTTGAATTTTTTGGGAAATTTGGAACGATACAAAGTGGAAATACGTCGGAAGCGATATCGATACGCGCGAATCATAAATATGTCCTATAAAACGGCATTTCGGCAAACGTCTGGCGAATGAATCGCGTTTTCTCGAGATATACGCGTGAAACGGGATTACGATGAATTACTACGTGCTTCGCAGAGTCGTCGTGGAATTCAGGAACGGACGTCGATCAATGTCGGTTGGTTCGGTACCGCTCGTGAGCGACCTAGTGAGAAGCTTCGGTTTCCGGTTCCCAGAAACTTATGCATGCACGAGGTGACGTAACAGACCACATCCTCGATCTTCATAAGCTATATACGTACCTTTTCATGTATGTTTCCTTCACAAAGATCATCTTCCCTCACTTGTTTCTGTCGCCTTTCCTTTCCTCTCAACATTATTCTTTCCCTTTCTGTCATATACTTTCGTCTCTTCTTTTTTCGCAACTCTCCCTGTCCCTTTACTAAAAGAGCAATTTTGCTGAAAGATTTAAAAATCTAAACTGGATACAGATCTAAAAGATAACTTTGCTGCACCAAAACATGCTGCATTAAAACATTAGGTAGGACAAAATTGGTTGTTAGAATATCAAAACATTTTGCAACATTCCTCATCATGCGTAAGATTTCTGCAAAATTATTTTAATGCCCCAACAAAATTATTTTCAAATCTGTATCTAGTCATATTTTTAGATTCTTCAGCAAAATTTCTCTTTTAGTATTCGCGCATCTCTTTCGTCATTCGCGAGACTCTTTTTCGCTCTTTTTCGCTCTTCGCTATTTCGTCTTCCTCTTCGCGACTCTTCTTTCTCGCTTCCTAGTCTAACTACGCCGCCATCACCCTCTGTTCTCCTGGCTCGTTCTCTGCCTCATCCTCTCGCTTCCGCCGTCCGCGATACGTCGAGTAGGATGAGCAAGGGCGACGAGATGAGGAGGTTGGTTGGTTTCCATGGAGACCAACCAGCTTGCGCTGGCATCTCCCGGTTGAACCGCCGCCGTCTCGCTCGCCTCGCGAAGCGACGAGGACGACACGGCGGTAACCGGTGAAACCGAATTGTACGCGCGAAATCCGGCTTTTCTGAATTTCATCGGGCGTCATTGAACAAAGTACAGTGTCCGTCTATTTTCGAGCTTCAGTTATTCTCTCCCTCCCTACTGCAGAAAAGAGCGCTTTCGTGGACAAGGATTGGTCAAGGGATTGGTGAAAATGTTTTGGATAGATATATTGAGAGACACGCGGATATAGGAAAATGTATGTATAAAATTTTCTGCTATTTCCGTCCATTCTCGTTGGCGTACGTCTCGAATTTATCATCGCTTCTCGCTAGAATGTATGGTTATGTGGTGGAATGTGAGGCTATTATTCAATTGCGATATGAAATTATCACTCGAGTGATGATGGTATGGATAATGTAAGGTCTATTTTAGATAATCTATTAAATTGCGATTCTATTTATAATGTTATACTGAAGAAAGAGTCTGGTAGCATTAATTGGAATTCTAGTTGAAAACAACAAAGCAGAATTTTCTGGTTGAATCTATTAAATTCTAGTTGAGATAACCAGAATTCTGATTGACATTTCTAGTTCATTTTTACGAAATTTTTCTCTATGTATGTACTCTATGATATATGAAAAACATTTAAAAAATCGAAAACATCTACATAAAAATAAAATATACTTATTTATATATAATATCATAATTATAAATAATTCTATTTTGAATTGCATTCTATCACGCGGATTTATAGATTATCTAAGGTAAGGATATATCATTTAACTGTCAAGTGATAAGATAAGAATGCTATTTCGACATTTACAGTCTATTTATTGCTTTATACTTGCACAAAGAGAGCTATTACTAATTTTTTACAATAACACATGCGATAAGTTTGTTATAGTACTCTGCGACAATTTTTTAATACTTGAAGCAGTTCCAAACGATATGTTCAGTATTTTTATAAGTTTTCTCCCGAATAACTTACATTATCATCTCAGTTTACATACGAATTTTGGTGAAATACCTAAATAAATACAAATCTGAAATAATTTTGTTGAACCATCAAAATAATTGTGTACCCTGAGAATCCTATTTGGTTGATTGAATCAACTAATCTCTTGTTTGACAAATAAATCCTTGATTTAGTCGAAACAAAAAAATGTGATTATTGAAACATTTTACTTGTTTCTAACAACACAAGAGATTAACCAAATGGGATTTTCAATATAGGAAACTGAAGGATGATGAATGAACAATGCTGCACAAAGTTTTTACATGTATAGCTAGTGTCCTGCATATTTTGATGGTCCAACAAAATTATTTTGGATCTGTAGTTATATTTTTAAATACGCCAACAAAACGTTTTTTTTCGAGTAATATTAAAATAAGGATGAAGTGCTTATTTATCGATTAGTTTAGGCGGTAAAGAGTTACGTGCAATTGCACTTTCGTTGCCACTGTGTTTATTTCGTTTCGAGAACGTTGCTAGCCGGGTTTGCTCTTTATAGACTCGTCCGCCGGATAATCGTAATAATTATCCAACGGACGAGAGAGAGAGAGAGACGCGTCGCGTCGCGTCGCGTCGCGTCGCGTCATTTCGCGACGGCCACCGCGACACGGGGAATTTCAGGCTTGCGGCAGTAACTCCGCCACCACCGTCACCACCATCGCGGTGCAATTCCCGTGACATTAATTATTGAAATCGCCGTCGGCGTCCCATCCAACTATCTCGATCCCCTTTCCTCATCTCCCTCGTTGCAATCGCCTCGGCCGCGATCTCGAACTTCTCTCGAGCGTTTCCGTTGCCTCTTCCACCGTGCTGCTCCGGCTTATCCTCCGCTAACCGACAACCTCTCTCCGTTACCTCTTCCTCAGCCTCGTTTTCTAGTTCGGAGGAAGTCCCTTGGGTTAACTTCGCCGAGGAACAGCCTAGAGACTACGCTCGCTTAATATTCAATCGCCCCAGACTTCTCTCACTCTTGTAAAGCTAAGACGCGCGCAGACCAGCTAACGTGAATTGGAATGCTCGTGCCCGGGAGGATGGAAAGTGTCCAACAGATTTTATTTGTAATAGAGATAGAGTGTGTCGTATCTTTTTATTACGGCGCGTCTCTCATCTTACGCCGTAATCATCAAGCGTGCCCGCTTGAGTGATAGAAGACCGGACGAGAGTAAGAAATTTCGATAGGATTCGCATTTTCCTTCTTGTGCGATCTTCACCTTCCACTTTTTACTTTTGCTGCTGCCCGGCCGTTTCACGAGTGGCTTTAATTCATTACGTGACAAGCTGATATCATCCATCAACCGTGGCGACTTTGAAATATCGTTAGACGGTCGGCCCCACGCGAGGGAAGAATCTACTGCACAGTTTCGTGATTAGACGTCTTGAAAGCGGTATCTTCGATCTCGCGTAGCTTGTTATATATCGTTTGATTTAAACTGGTCTTAACGTCGTGAATCGTTGTTTTCTTTTTCCGCTGCGCTTTGCCATGAAAATTACGCGGCGAGCGACAGCGAAACGAGCCGCGACTGCGAGATGAGACAGTATTTCACGTATGTGTTTTAAATCAATATTTTGTATAGCTCTCACAGCGACGCGATTCGAATTTCCGGGTAGAAAAACGTTGATTGGCCAACGGGGGGAAAATGCGGCAGAAAATATACGGCGGGAGCCGCACGTGTATTCTTTGTCGGACCGGATCTGCGACGGGAAATGATACCACTCGCGCGCAGGTTGTCAAAATCGCTGCTTCAAAATTAGATTTCGATGTAGTTTGCGACAGAATTCAAGATGAAATGAGTTTATGGATGACGTTTCGCGTTCGAGATGGCTGTTAAAGGGACAAGTAGATGAAAGAGACGTGTCACGTTCTTGCGAAGTTGAATTATCGCTGTGAATGTCATTAGTCTCCATTATAAATCTCATCTATATAAATTTTAATTTATATGTATAATTATAAATATTATTAATCATAGTAATGTAGTGTTTGATATAGAATTGAATTAATAATTCTTCTTATTGATTTAATATGATAAGAAGAATTATTAATTCAATTATTATTCAATGAACTTCAAAACAACTATCATCAGCATAATATACATTATGATCTTGACACATTAATTTCAATCGAATATATTTTCTGTATCAAAATTGGAATATTAAAAATTTTACGATAGAGTAAATTAAATCTCGAATGTTGACGATGATTATTAAAATCGTCAGACAGATACGTCTATATTTAACACTTGATACGATGTACAGGTCACTACAATCTATAATTTTAATCTCGCGAAGCCTTTTAAAACGAGGCGAAGAGATAAGAAAGTGTTACGGAATATGGGTCAGTCTGTCGAGACCACAAGTATTATTTATTTAAGTAGATTGTTGATTAGAGACGATATTAAATGTACATGCGATCAGGGAATATTGCGATATAATTTGATTATCTCAAAGCGGACGCTACTCGCAAATTGATAATATTTAATCGGATTTTCTCATCTTAAAGGATATAACTTCGACAGATTGTCTTGATCCGATTATTTTTATTTCATATATATGAGGAAGTGATGACGAGTCAATAACGTATTATACTAATTAGATCCAGTTTTTTATTTTCTGATTAACTTGTGATTAGATTTAACGTGACAATAATGTAAAAATTATATTTTTTTTTGCTATAATCATTAAACTGATGGTTTTGTAATAAGTAATTTTTAAATAAAAGTTATCACTAAAGTTATCAGTTTAGTGATTAATTATGGCTAGAAAAATACAATTTTTTACATTATCATTAAATTAAGTGAGATTAAGTCTAATGAATTAATTGATAAAGAAAAACCGGATTTTAGACAATACGTTTTTCATTTTTCATGAAATTTTTATGAAATTTAATTTAATAAATTAAATTAAATTAAATTGATTAATTATATTTAATTAGATTGCCATTAACACTCCTTTTTTTAATTCTGAGAAAAGCTAACGTATAATAGTTTCTACGTGATGAAAGTATACTTTTTCTGAAATCGATTGTCAACTGCGATTATTATTTAAATTATTTAAAATATACGATTGATTTATTTATTTATATTACGGTAGTCGAGGAAGTTCCCATATTTATGGAGTTCTCGGGTTTCATACGTTCGCGTGTAATATTTTATTTGACGCTTTGCTTGCGTGTTTTTAGATAATCTTAGGGGCCTGGTCGGCGTGTCGCGCTGCGGCAAGCGATCGCAATCTAACCATGTGAAGGCTATTTAATATTACACGTGGACTCGCTTTAACGGTATTACACTAATAAACGCTTTTCCGCGGGAGATCGTTCAATTTCTGCAAATTAAAGCACGCCACGCCACGCCGTCCGTGGTGGTTCTCTGTTCACCCCTGTGAACGTTGCTCCGCATAAGGGCCGATACTTTTATTCAAATTTCCCATCAGCTTGCAAGACGTAAGCGTGTGTCGGAGTGATTACGCGCGTTCGAGGCATAATGGCATAAAATTGCGCGCGGCAAGAGAGACGCGCCACCGCATCGCGGGTTTTTACGGTTCAGTCAATCTACTATAGAATGTATTGACGTAAGTGTGCCGATAAACTGCATCCTACGATTTGTTATTAAGCCTTAAATGCGCGGCGCATCGTATATTTATTCCGCTTTCGATGCGGGTGTGTGTCGCAGCAGCGTCTTCCTCGTTAGGTATGTATATATATATATATATATATATATATGTATTCGTGTGCGATACGTGTGCGTGTGCGTGTGCGCGTGTCATCTATTCAAGCGGAAAATTTTCGAGCGGGAACTGGATACCGCGAGTCCGTTTCTACCTTTCCCCGTTCTTATCTTAAACGATTCATCTTCCGATTTTTTTAGACCTCGAACGGAAACTCGAGCAGCTCATTTCTTTAGATTTCAACGAGCCGGTTTGGAACGGTCTTGAACGAGATGATGGGAATTCATCACTTAGTCTGGATTCAAAGCATGCTTCGAACGGTACTTTATCAGATGTCCTTGGCAATCAATCCGGAAAACTGGGTGTACTTATAACTCGATTACGTAACCGTGTGCCGATGCACAATCCGGCCAGAAGACTGACGACATTGCCGTTTATATATGAGAGATATTGTGATATTACTAAACCACTAGTGAGATATATTACAACTAGTGTCCTTAGAATACAGATTGCAGAATCTAGACATCTCAATTAAAGTGACATATACATGTGCGAATACATTGAAAAAAAAAAAAACTAAATTTTAATAAATATTTGTTTGAAGTTCTAAGTAAATATTTAATAATTTTAAACATATTTGATATTAGAACAATTAATTTGATTTAAGTATCTATTCTTTTTATATTGGGTAAATATTTATTTACTGTAATTAAATAATAAGAGGCTGCGTTTGGGAAGCGCGCTATTATCACTATTGTCATTCTATCTTTACCGTTTTATTAAATATAAAACAAAGACAGAATGCAACAATGCTGCGCGCTCTTGAAAATATCGGTGTAACATACTTAGTACATACTTAGTACATTGGAGGAAAATGAACGATGCAGAATTCTGGTTAAGTCTATTAGATTTCTGGTAAAATTAGAATTCTAGCAGATTTAATTAAGGAAATTCTGAATATTGGTGATTTTATAACTAGAATTATAATAGATTTAATAGATTTAAGAAGTCTAATAGACTTAACCAGAATTCTAGAGCATTTGTATTTTTCACCAAAATTTCAGTTAATTCAACCAAACATTTTTCGTGCACTATTCAAAGAAATATGTATTGAGAGATATATTTGATCAGTAAATTTTTTTTCAGTGTAGATGTATGTTTTTTAAATATATGCTACTCTTCAATTGATATCGTCATTTTAAGAGATCTATATGTAAAAAATGTCTATGAGTTATCCAGATTTTGCAGTATTCTAGTGATACTCGAATAAGCAGACAAATTAAATTTTTGTTCATTCTGTGTGGATATTAGAGATTGGCGTCGCCGGTCTCCTAACGAACTGCGAGAACACGGTGCGTCATTTCATCGCGGAAGTTATATTTAACGCGCTGAACGCCAGCAATTCCCTAGTTTCGTTCGCTCGCGTCTAGAATAATATATATAATTTCGAAGATAACGACTTATTAGCGACGATAACACGGATACATATGATGGCGTTTGTGTACAACACACCTGTTAAAATCCTGGGAGCCCATCAATTACTGTTTTATTTATCGAAAATGTGTCTAGTCAACATGATTATTTCTTTCACATAATTTACTACATTAATGCCAGAGTATGGTTACTATCAGTTTGAGATGGTTGGTTGGCTATTAGAGCTAGTTCCAGAAACCTGTGATATACTCTCTTCGAAAAATCGTCGGCACATAATCATTAGCGTGAGAAATACGGTGAAAATGTTGAGCAACACAGTTCCCCAGGCACTGTTGGCGCTCGTCTTGCACAACCCGTATCCCGTAATAACGTCCGCCACATCCCGACAATCCCCTCTGTTCCCTTCGTTGCCTTCGCCGATCGGCGAGCGCTTAATATCACAATTCCGTCATTAATTAGCGTCCTGACCACTAACCGCGGATATAAATACGACCGGAAGATCGCGTGGAAAATATCGCGTGTGCTATAAATAAAAATGCATCGATGTTTACCGCGAATGCAGGAAAAAAGTCATCTACATGTATTACATATCGCATCTAAAAAAAGATTATTGCGTTTGAATATATGTATTTTATATTGGACTGTAACTAAATGATAAAAAACCGGTGCGCGGTAGACTGAAAGAGAAAAATGCAATTACCGTAATTTAACTATAATTATGATTATAATATTTAATTATATTAATAGTGAGTTTATCTAAACCGTTATATAATAAATTAAATAAATTAAATAAGTAAGAAAAGGACCAAAGAAACTGATAATATCACAATTAAATTTGATCACCGACTCGATAATGATGCTACTAACATTTTGATGTACTGTTAAAGCGTTATCGTTATAATGTAATATTTTTTTCTTGCAATAAGTTCTTTACAGTGTTTGAAAATGCCAGTGCTATCATTATCAAATCGACGATCAACTTAATCGTAATATTATTATTTCAACTTTACACACAGTTTATGAATTGCGTTTCAAGTCCGACAGTAAACAGTATAATTTATACAAATAATTGAAAGACGTGTTTGTAAATCTAGATATGAATATTATTAAGCTATCAAGATTTACCTCGATCGTGTTGGTCTTTTCTTTGATTATTTCCTTTTTATTCCAACTAATATATTTTTTGATAGAATTATAAATATAATTATTTTATCATACAATTATAGTCACACATATCAAACACTTTCTTTTTAGTCTACACTGAGAAAAATGTTTAGTTGGATGAATAAAAAAATTCTGATCATATCAAATCAGAATTCTGACTATCTCAATTATAATTATAATAAATTCAATAAAAAAATTTCACATTTTCAATCAAAATTCTTATTAAAGCAATTATATTCTTTTTCTACGATGTGAAACTTATACGCAATAATTATGAATGATTTATGAAATTTTACATTCCATATTTTAATCATAATCGCAGACAAAGATTAGAAGATAGGTGTCTTCAGATGGCGACGCTAATTTTGCGGAGTTCCGTCACATGCCGGACGAAAAATTGAAAAACATGCGTCTCGCATGCGAAGTTTATAAAGTGCAGTTCGAAGAATGCGAGACGGGATGATTTCCGAGTCTGTCTTTGATAGTCCGTAGGATCATAAAGCGCACCAGTTCGTGACGGCTATAACCGGCATCAGAGGACCGCAGATCGTTAAACATCCACCTGCATCGACTAGCTACACTTCGCTCGCACATCCTTTTACGACAATAGCTTGATGCGTGGTCTTTTCTCTCTGTCGCGTACCGTGGCTCGCCTCTCGCCGTGGAGGAGGTGTTAAGGCAGCGAGCTCATAAAATATTCATACGATGGTTACGGCGTTTTAACGGTATACGTCGGTGAATTCGTGAGGCTCAGGCAGGTATTAAATACCCGGGGAACGAGTCGAATCGAAAAGTTCTTTTGTACGAATGCAAAATGCCTTTTTTAAATCTTCAATTTATAATCTTTTAATTTTGTTAACAATTTTTCAATTGTTTGTTTTTTTTATTGTAGTTAACGTTTCTTTCTCTTGTCGTGCGATGCTTGGAAATATTTTAAAATATATGTATTAATATTAGAACAATATTAATTTTGGTAGTAATATATCAATATGGATATCTAATAAATATAAATTGATTTATTAATAAAAAATTGGTCCATTATTTGTTTTTAATACATATTCTATCTTTGCTGGAACTCAATGCTTGAAAGTTACTAATGGAAATTAACAATGTTGTACTGTTCTTTTAATAGAATATCTTTCAATTATTTATATAAATGATATTGCAAGAAGAAATTTTCTTTTTATTCTATTTCTTAAAGTTGCTCTTTGTTCTCAAAAATTCAATATCCTTCTTCAATATCTTTCTTAGTCAATATAATCATCTGATTTTAATTTTTAATACCATTTGTAGTTTTGAAGAGCAGAGTGAGAAACGGATTTCCTTCTCCAATATCTTTTAAGTAATTAGAAGATATTCTGCTAGAAGAATGATGTAATATGGCACTGTTGCAGTTGCTGTACTATTCAAACACAGAAAAATACATACTATATGCAAATAATATTGTAATTACTTATTTTACTTGTATTTCAAAAGTTCATATTTCCGCAAATCTATCATAAGTTGTCACACAAGCATAAAATTTATTCAAAATATATTCTAAATTTTAATAAATTTGACTACTTCAATCAATATTATTTAATTAAAACAAATTCGTTTTGCTTATTATATAAAGTCGATGAATTTTATAATATATTCTTCAAAAGAGAGAGAGAAAATAAATTCTTATTTTGAATAAATAATAAGTTTTTCTAAAATTTATGTAGTAAGTACATTTTAAAGAATACTTTATCAAGAAAGTATTCTTTGTTAAAGATAACTGTTACTTAAAAGAAAGAAAGTACAATATATTGAATAATTAAATACTTTTCTTAGCAATAAAATGATATTCTTTTGTGTGCAAATGACTATTTCAACAAGAATAGAATTTGTATTAAAGACAAATAATTGGCCAAATTTTTATTAATTGAGCAGGTATTTGGATAATATTTTCTAAAGCGTTTATACATTATTTTGTCTATTTCCTGTAAAAAGAAGCTTTAATCGATTAATGTCTCCACGAGATTGCACGTGCGACGGGCGAATTACACAGTGCGTTCTCGTGCAAGGTCGTTTCGACGAAAAAGTGTGCATTCGTTGAATCAATGTTGAATCAATGCTGGAGCACGCACGCATGCACTCGTTCGTTCAGTGTTCGCTTGTAGTGTTACGTAGCCGCGTTTTGCGCACCTTTGCTTCCGTTGGAGATCGATACCTGTTGAGTGCGACTATGCATTCACGTACATACTTGCGTGCATATATGTACACACGTACGCACACACATACACACACATACGGTTACAACGGCATGCGTATGCGTTCCATTCTGCGAGATTATGCCAGCTCATGAATACATAGGGGCTACAACTGTCGCCGGATGATTGATAAATCTATATCACTCTCGCTCAATATTATTTACCGTACAACAAGTTGTCGGCAGATACACGCTTCCGCTTTCGGCAACACGAGAAACTGAATTCCCATATAGTTGGCGAAATTAAGTCTAAAAGGTGAGATCGATTGCGATTATGACAGTGGAGAGAAGTACGCCACTGTATTTTGCGATTGATAATAATTATTGTTAATACGTATTATTAATTGCGAATACTAATAATAATTGTGAACACTAATAATTGACAATAATTAATTTTCCAATTAATAATGAAATTTATCGTCATGCCATTTTTAATGGCTTTACGGCAATGAACATTAAATCAATGCTCGTCGCGCGCGCGCGCGCGCACGCGCTTAATAATTCCATAACTATTTTATCATTGGGTAACACCATGCTGATATTTATGATCACATTACATTTATTACAAGGGTTACAATTGATCGTACAAATTAGCAGTAATTTCATTTCCAATGATTATCGTCTCATTCGCTTTTGAATTTCCTATAAATGCGATATCTCGTTTTAATGCTTTGATAAAAGCATCAAATGCGTTTTCTCGCGACGATGGGACCAGTCGAGAATAAACTCAATGCGTACTGCGGTTAAATTAATCGGCTTATTATTTATTCGTTCTCGGTTTTAATAACGCGAAGTAAAAATCGGAACCGCAAATTTTTCAGCAGTTCAGGTTTCATCACCGTACATCGCATTCAAGACGGTGACTTATAATTATAGAATTAGACGTGAACATGCAATGTGACTTAACGGATGTAATTACTTCCAATTCTATTTTTCAATTACTCGGAATTATTTCGGCGTCATTCGTCGCGGTCCAGCGCGTACCTACGTTACGATTTATTACGCCGTATCTCGTTGTACATCTGATTTTCACGTCGGTATATCGCCAACCATTAATTTCCGCTATTATCAGTATTATCGTTGATCGGTGTTCATAACGTTCTCAAGTTACGGTAATTACCGTATCGTCGAGTGCTATTAATTACGGCGGGAGATCGATGAGCATTGCGCGGTTGTCCTCGATGGAACAATTTAATAAACTGGCACTAAATGAGAACCACTGTTAAAAAGCGGGTGTATAGTCTTTGGCAAATTAGCATTGGCATGTTGAGAATAAAGGAACAGTAAGGATTATGGATGCGTTTAAAAAGTTAGTAGTTTCAGAAAGAGAGCGATATTTTTAGAGTGATGTGTCGAGGCCACGTTTCTTCTTGAACGATCTGGAGGACGTTTTATTATTATCCGCATGATAAGGCTAATAAGCTTTCTACAATAAGCCATTACCTAAGTTTAAGTCTTAAGCCTTAATCAAAAATCGACCAATTAAAGTTGAATGTGAAAAGAATAATCGATTCTGATTGGTCAATTTCTTATGGCTGAAAGCTTAGGTAATGGTTTGCCTCGGTTGTTGAATTGGTATGGCACTCGTCCTGAAAAGTTGGAAGATTTAAACTCTGACTGAGGCAATAAAATTATTTTTCGCAATAAAATTATAAATAAATTATAAAATTATAAATTAGTAGATTTAGATTCTCTTTAACATCTTATTATTAATATTCTTATAATATAAAGATGCTTATTAGCATAAAAAATTAAATTGCTTATCGATTTAATAAGTAATAATATTACTCTCGTTTTGTTCGTGGATGTGTTTCAAAAAAAGATTCGGCGCGCAACTTGCAGAAAGATCCGCTTTAACCGAATAAGGTTCCTCTTATTTAATTAGATAAGGGTTTATTTTGTAGGAAGTCCATAAGATCTTATGTACGTTTTCTTAAACATTGTTTGTATTCACGTCTTCCTGTCCCATAGAGAACTTGGGATAATAGGAAACTTGTTGTGGAGCGCGTTACCCGATCCCGGCTTCGTTTCCCATCGTTCCGGTTCTTACACGTCCGCGTTAGGGCGGATAAGTTTTCGCGGAGGGAGATACAAAGCGGGTTGCACCACCGGGTACCTCTCGGGGGAATTGTACACACGGGTAGCCAAATTAAATACCGAATATCGATCGTTTTTCTCCGCCTGGCGGTACATACATCGTCGATCGCATGACCCACTTGCCCAATTATGCTGTATACGATGTCGCGGAAGTGCTAAATCATCGCGTAATCGCAACACTGTAATACTTTTCAGATAATACAGTCGAACCTCGCTTAGCATATTGTTGTGTCATCCGGCCTGATCGTCGGTCGATTACGTCGTGTATTATTTCAGACTCCGATATGATTTCCAGCATAATTTTTTCATAATAAGTAGTGCAGAAAAGAAAAACGCGCACCGTTTTTGGATTTACGAGAGAAGCGGCGATATATATTAGGGAAGAGAAAATCTTATGATTAATTTCTATTCAAAGCGGTGTAAGTGAAAGGAATAATGTTGTTTTTTTAGACCTTCTGGATAAAGTATGAAAAAGTTATTTAAAAAATTGTTTAAGGAACACTTTGAAAATTGAATACATAAGGTATTTATACAAATTTCAATATTCTTACTTAATTTTCGAGGTATTTCCTAAACGCTGCGAACTTTTTAATAATTTTTGTATCTAAAAGGCTGAAATTTACAAACAATATTTTTCCTTTCGTTTATAGAATAGAAAGACTGTCAATGAAAAGATTAGTAGTACTATGTTACTTTTTTTAATTTAGTACAAAATCTTTTTTATATATTATTTGAGTTGAGTAAAGTAAATTTTCCGATATAATATTATGTTAATAATTTTTATGTAATAATTTGTGAAGGAGAATTAAAACTACTATTACTTGAGTTGGAATAGGAAGTTTTTTTGACTTATACCTTTATATTACCTTTTTGAACAGAAATCGGTCTCTTTTTAACATCATAAATACAAGATAAGTCATAAATTACGAACGAATTATGACTTAGTTTCGAGAGAAACGCGCCTTTTACTGGTACCGCGTAAGAACTTCCGGCGCAAAAAAATTCCAACTGTTTAAACTATAATTCACTTTACTCGCCGGGATGCTTGCCGCGCTCCTTTGTTTTCCCGCCGCAGAATAGTATTTATAATTCCAGTTACAAACTACGAAGGAAAGAAGTAATGCGATGAAATGAATATTTCACCTTATCGTATCCACTCGCACTCGGCAGTGCGATAAACAACGATCGTTTCCGTATCCGACGAGTACTCGCGCGTAGCGGTACATGCCATTATCCGAATCGAAGGGTGGAAAGATATATTATGCCGCCTCTCTCGGCTCTTGCCTCTGAAGAAGTAAATTGTCGGCGGCAGGTTGGCCCCGACGTCAAAAAGTTCAACGTCTGCTGAGCGCGCGGTGGGAAGGGATCGAAGGGACGATGGAGGGTGAGAAAGAGCGAAAGGGTGAGAGGCAAACTAAAGCGAAGGAGCAGCAGGGCAAGACGCCCGCGTAGTTTATTGTGAGCGAGCGCGAACGGTAGGAAAGAAGACAGGGAGAAGAAGGTCCATTTTCCTAATAACGCCCTGGGTTCAGCCGTACGCCACGCTGGGAAGGTTAGGTAGGTTCTCTCGTCGCTGTTCTACTTCGTTTCCACCCTCTTCGCCATCTTTTCCTGCCCTACGAGGAGTCTCTTCTCTGCTTCCTTCCAGCTTTTTCCATCTACACCACGCCATGTTTGTAACACTGAAAAAAAAAATACTAAAAACAAATGTTTAAATAGTTCTTTAAGTAAATATTTTTTAAAGTAAAACATATATTTATATTGTTATAAAAACATTGTATTTATATTTATATTAATTTGATTTAACCATCATTTTTTGTTGAGTAAATAGTTATTTACTGCAAGTAAATGTTTACTTAAAGTTTATTCAAAAAAATATGTATTAAGATTTAGTAAATTTTTTTTCAGTGAACGTTTTTTTTTCCCTTTTGCTTAAGACCGCCCTTTTGCCACCCCTGTGGCACGAGCAACGCCTTTTCTAACCCGTCACTTACTGTAGGGTTGCTTCGGGATTGCTCTTCTAACGATAAATAACTAGATGAGGATGGATAAGACCGAATCGTAGGAGGGAAAGACCGTTGGAAAATAAAGAAACCATCTCGCGCGTTCATCTTTTCGTTAGCGGCCGATGAACATCTCTTTTTCTCTTTCTCTCTCTTGTCATGCTTTGATTAATTAATAACGCGGCGAGAAAGGATGAGTAGGACTTCGTCACGCAATTACTCGTTAATTTTCCGTGAGTCGGGCTGGGTAAATCTTGCCCGAGTAATTGTGATTTTTCTGTTACGCCGAGCGAAGATGAGACTGAAAAGAAACATTATGAAGTTGTTACAAGACTTGACTCTTTTTCATAGCATCGTTTTAATAAGCATTTTTAATTAACGCATTTGTTACTTTATATTTATTTCAAAAATCGTGTCATTACACGACATGAATATTAAACGAAGAACATTAATGTCAGGAGAGCAAGATATTCATCCGGACGAGATCCATCAGGTTATTATATCAAGTCTAATCGAGCGAGCAGAGACTCGCGGAATTTTTTCTCGAGGTGTAAATCATTTCCTTTATAAAGATGACAGCGAACAACCGTGAAGTACGTAATTCAATCTCGAATAGTTTATTCATGCGATGTGATTGATCGATAATTAATTATCTGAAATTATCGAAGCCCCTTCGATACCAGACCTTCTCTCCTCATCCCACTTTCTCTATACGTGTCAGGAGTAACGTGATACTCCTATGATCAATCGCGAAACTCATTTAGCCGGGTCGACGTATGACTTTCTCGATTATCTATCGGAGAGCGTATGACTGCCAATTAATCCGTCGAATATGCTGACGTGGGCGCTGGAAAGACGGCAAACCGTTTAATGGTTAAAATACCTACGTGCGACGCGCGAGAAGGAAATGGCACGTGTTTGTGTGCTGCATGTGCGCGCGTACGTGCGCAAATTGTATACGTGTGTTGGTCACTGCTAAAAGGCCGGCGAGGTGGAGTGTAGGAGGGTCGATAACACGTTCTCCCACCACCCTCTTTATCTTCGAATACCCTTCGCTCGGCTTCTATGCGGCCAGGTCGGAGTTACTTAACGTGATTAAATCCACCCCTGCGATCCCGCCCTCCAGCTGTCCGCGTATCCATCCTTTTACCCTTCCTTTTCCCCACCTCCTCCTGTTTCCTCTCTTCTAGCTCGTGCCCTCGTTACGTCTCTCGAATCGCTCCACGCATGTGTGAATCCGTGAATAACTATGCGAATCCGTGTATTAACTAATTCGCGCGATTGACTGGTTTATGTTTTATTAGCGACACTCGCACGCGTTCCCCTCTTTTTTTTTTATTTTTTTTTCCCCTTAACGCATCAGACGCGAGATTCAACGCGTTTTAGTTATGGCGAATTCGATTGGACGCGTTCAGTGCGTGCGTTCTGGTGCATATGAAAGTCGTACATAAATTGACAAAGATTTGTATTTAATTCCTTCAGACTCTGTGTAATATACAAATTAGAAGACACATTATCCGTTAAAATTATTTAATTCTAACAACATCATCTGAAATCAGATGTACATAATAGTGTATACGTTAGAAAAATAGTCAAAATTTTGGAAAAAAATTAATTGTTTAGTATGAATTGCTTATTAAAGTTGAATTGTCCTTGAATTGAATTAAAAAAAATTTTTGTTGACATGAAAATGAAAATAAAATCAGATCTGAAATGATTAATACAAATATAAACATGGGTTATCCTTAATATATTTTATCGTGCTGTTAAGTAAAACTATGGCACGATTGGTTTGTTTTAGCGTCGAGACACTATCGCGTCTCCTAATATGTGTTTTATAATTCGAAATATTTGTACTTTATTACTTTTACATTCAGATTAAATCAGTGTACAATGGCTTTAATATGCATCAATGCATACTAGTGTGTCTAGTCAAATTTGCTATTAGATAAAATGTTTCCCCACTTTTATGATACGTTCGTTGCTGTTGAAAGTTTAAAGGAAAAGAAGACGAGCTGTCGCACTTTGCCATTAATTACTTGACTGATTTATTAGTTTGATACGTGATCCGATAGGTATATCAGGGGATTTACATGTTTTATCTGCGTATTTATTATTCGCGTCCTCGTGAAAATTTTCACGTTAACCGTTTAAAGCGGTTCTATAAATCGCGGATTTAAATTTATTGATGATATAATTAATTTAGGTTTATGTAATAAATTGAGGGGAATTCGAAGAATATTGTTACGCATTATATTATTAATTGATCGATTTCTGCGTAATGAAGTATGCTAAGAGAAATTGCGTGTTTTTCTCTACATTTTGTATTTATTGTTGGTCGTTTAATAGATTTTCAATTACGAGAGTGAAATAATCGAATCATCATTTTGATTAATTTCCTTTTATTATGACATTTATCGAAAATATGTGATGATATTCTTTAAAAAGAATTGTTTGAATTTCCAATCACTTGAAGAATAGACTCTGCATTCCTATGAAGTTGTCACTATTGTTTAGAATGAGTAGCTTGAAGCCTATCATTCTCTTTAAAGTATCGAGTAAAAAGGATGTCGATAGAGTTGAAAGAGATGCTAGTACAACTGAGAAAAAAGTACTAAATTTTAATAAACATTTATTTGAATAGTACTAGCTGAATATTTATTAAATGTAAATATATATTCATTTGGTACACAAGAATCAATCAATTTGATTTAACTATCATCTTTACTAAATGTTTATTTACCGCAAGTAAATATTAAGTTGATATTATTCAACAAACAACTATTTAAAATTTAGTACAATTTTCTCCCAATAAGTTTAATTCTTTCTAACTAAACACAAAAGCTAAGAGAATGCGCAGTCTGTACTTATTACTACATTTATATATTATATATGTAACTATACCCGAGGGATGAAATTTGAGGAAATTTGCGTAGTTGTTTAATTTTAATTATGTAACTTGCATTCAATTATTTTTGTGTATACAAGAGCTGTGTTTCAACAGGAGCGATCGTCGCGTTTAGTTATCCGTAAGCTATTTCCTTCAGATTGTATTTCCGAGTTTCCCGCTGAGTCACGTAAATTTAAGCGAAATGCCCAGCTATACCAAGATTATACCCTCCTTAATCAATTGCCACGCGCCGAATTTACCGGTCACGACAACGGAAGCGCGCGTGATTCTGAGGAAAATCGTGAGTAATATTAGCCACGCGAATATCCGCGTGACTCATTCTGTGGAATCGAAATTCTCCTTACAGAATTCGGTCCTCTCGAAGGATTCATTCGAGTATATGAGAGAGAGGGTCACTTCCGGAAGAAAGAGATTACCGGACCGAGACTCGCTTACTCAGAGAGTCCCGTGATGCGCGAGCATGAATGTCAGTGTATCCGCGTACATGTATGTGTGTGTTCGTTGCGTCATATCGAGGAAGTCGATGACCCACCTCCACCTCCTCTTCCTCTTCTTCCCTCTCTTCTGTGCTTCTCCTCTTCTCTCTTTTTGCACCGCGCGCACCGTCGTGTATTCGTTGTGTGTTCGGATATTCCGTCGAGTAAACCTTTGGTAACGTCTGTGTATTTTCCGTATTTTCTGGATGTGTGTGTGTGTGTGTGTGTGTGTGTGCTTGTGTAGAGAAAAAATTCGTGAATGAATTTTGCGCGGTTCGCGAGTCGACAACGGATCGAGAAAGAGAAAGAGAAAGGATCATTGCCGTATTATTAGGTTGCTCGTGCACTGGAAGACGGGCGGTTGAAAAATGGAAATATGATAGATACGAAATTTTTCCGGAAATTCGCGTGCGACTACGAAGTATTATACTTAATTAATCCTGGCTGAGTTTATACTTACTCGACATTGCATTCAGGCTTTCTTATTTGATTTAAAATAAGTTAATTTTTTATCCTTTTCACAGACATCAATTATTATTAATCCGTTGGATTTAAAAATGTATTATCTTACTAATTTGTTTTATTAAAAAATTTTTTTTCTGATATTTGATAAATATTGATGATATTCGTCTATTAATGTAAAATCTTTTTTGTGAAAACAATTTTTAAACAACTTTTTAATCATATTGACCTACAATCGATATGATCGTACAGTAAATTTGAACAGATCAGCATATTTAATAATTGCTTTCCATTTTATAAAAAATTTGATATTTGTAATAGACTACAATTTATGTATTTATTTATAATAACACATTGTTATTTTGATAGCACTTGTTCTAAACGACAATTATTACTATTATTATCAAGCTATTTATTTTATTCGTAGTATCGATATAATATTAAACTAAATTTACATAATGTTATTAGGTGTTGGAATTAATTCGTAGCGTTTTTAATGAAAGAATGTTATTTATTTCACATGAGCATTAAAAAATACATTAATGAAAGTACTTCCCATCACTTGTAAAACGCTACGAATTAATTCCAACACCTAATAAATTATGCTATCAATTGTGAAATGCGTTATATTAATATTTTTAGGCGATTAGTCAGAATTATGACATTTACATTCTCCGCGATCCGTCCTTTATCCTATATTGTCGCGGAATTGCGTTCTCACGATGGGGATTCTTTGGTGAAGGGGCCACAAGGGGATTCATCCCCTCATCGGTGATCCGACTCGTTGGTGTGGTTATTCATAAGGTTGATATCGGGGTGACTGTTGGATGCAAATCAAGCGGAAGTCAACGACTAAGCGGAACGACGTCTCTAACCAAGTCTTTTGCTTTTCTGACCGAAAGACGATGAGAGGGTGGGAAATACGAAATGGAGCGTTGATGGGAAGTACGAACGACTTGATTAAAACTCCGAAGGTTCGTTTAACATTCTCACTCTCGTCATTGGTTCGTTTCGATCCTAAAGGTGGTAATCACTTCCGAACTAACTTACCTGCGATCTTTGCAAGGATTCCACCGAAATTTCTTGCGAATTTTCCTTCTTTCGTGTAAAGAACCTTTTTCGGTTTATTTCTTTATACGAAAGAAGAAAAGTATGCTGAAGTATCTAAAACTTTAGTTAGAGACGACGGTAAAGAACATTTTGTATTTGTGTTAGAAAAACGATCCACTCAAATCATTAAAGTTTTGTGTTGAATTTGTAACATATTTGTAATATATTCGAGCATTAATTTAACAATAAAGTGATTATGTTATTTAAATATTTTGTGTTAAATTGATATTCAGTATTTTTTAGTGTTAACATAACACAATTTATAAGTAAGTGAACAAATAGGATAAAAATAATATATTTTAACACGTAAATCCTAAGATAAAGAAATACAATATATTAATTTAACATAATCATAAATATTAATTTTACTGAAAAAAATGCTTTCACAATTTGTTTATAAATGTGTCAGTATTATCTCTTTTGCGTTAATTTTTTTACATGATATTTGTGTTACTGCCTATTATATTTTTGTATTGAATTAACACAAAAATTGGAGTGGATTGTTTGAGATATGTGAAATGTATTAAATTTATCACAAATTTTCCAACTCCTGCAGACTCGAGAATAATTTTAGACTAGATCAAAATAATTATATATCTCTGAAGCTGGTAGTTCAAATGTCAAAACTTTCTGCAGCGTTACTCTCATCATGCTTGAATTTTCTACATAATTATTTGGATGATCCAATAATTATTTTCAGATCTCTATCTAGCTAAATTTTTAGATACTTCAAGAAAATCCTTCTTTCCATAATAAGAATTAACACTTATCGATTCCGGGGCGATAGCGCTTAATGTCGCGAATAATTTTTCATCTAGATTTTCGAAGAGATATCTACAAATATAAAATACAACGTTATGCTACGAGTTTATAAGGTTGCTCGATGAAGGAAATTTTTCTGATCTCGAGCAACTTTATCTTTCATTACAAATGATATACCTAAACGATTTATTATCTGGGTAACATTTCCTTAGTGAAGTGTAATTACATGAGGAAAATTTAATATTATGCAAATCTGAGTCGAAACATGCTGCGTGCGCGAAACAACCATGCAGTTACTGACATTGATGTCAAATTACCGAAGCTTGCTGCGAATAGTAAATAGCGCTTATACTTGGGATCGTAACGTAACAACACAAGAGACATTTGTCCGGCCGGGACGCTGATTATGTAAGCGTTAATTAATTAATTAATTATCGAAGGATGTTAATCGCTTGAGGATCGCCTCGTGGTAATTTCGCGGTAGCGAACGCCGGTGGAGACAATGATATTAGCGATACGCGAAATAATGGTTCTCTCATGAAAATCATCCCTGCTACCACCGCCGCCGCCGCCGCCTCCTCGCCGGTAATTGCTTCAAACACGTATAATTACTGGCGAAGCCGCGTTCATCCCCCCCCCTCCCCCCCTCCCCGCCAGCGTTCGGGTCTCGCGCTGATGAAGGGACGTGCAAATTAGCGGAAAGGGCCTCGATGTAAATGAGCCGTTTAAGCATTCACAGCGTCGTCGTGCTGTAAAAACGCTGGTCCTCTGCCGACCGCGCTTGTGCCGCCGTATATTCCGCCATTTAACACTCTCTCGCCGCAGGTTCAAGGCCAACGAACTCGGAACTGACCCCTCGTAGTCGTGGTTTAGGCTTATGCCTGTAAACGTCATCGTGACCCAGTTTGCACAAGCCCGTAGGCCTCACGTATACGCGCAAGTACGCGTGTATATGTGCACGTGATACCTGAATGTGCGATAGCTGTAAACCTAACCCTGTGGCTCGAGGCGATCGAGTCGGCAGCGCTACGCTTTTATTATTCACGAGGGAGGTGCTTGCTTCGGCAGCACTAACATCAACTTTCGAAGGAGTCATCGGTTTTCTTCCTGGAGGCACGAAGGCTTCGAGAATTACGTCCGACTTGGTGGCTGCCTGGGAATATGTGAAATTTCACGTAATAAATTCCGTTATGCGTTATACGCTGTGTATGTTGATGCAGCGATCGAGGGATGCACTTGTAAGTAGGGTTACATCGTTGACTGATTTTCTTCTACATCCAATTAATCTTTATTTATTTTTGTTATAGCTGCTTTTAGTAAACTAGAGATTTTTACTCATATATTCTTAATCAAAATAATCTTCAAATCAAAATAATTTGAGTCTTTTTGGAACAAGCAAAGTTTCACTTTCAAATTTGTTTAAAGCAAAGAAATATGGAAAGAATGATTTTGAAGCATTTAAAAATTTTGCTGGATACAGATCTGAGAGTAATTTTGTTAGACCATCAAAATAATTGCGTAGAAATCTCAAACATATTGAGGAATATCGCAAACAGTTTTGATATTATTGCAAAATTAGTGTGAGCATCTTACATAATTATTTCGATGATCCAATAAAATTATTTTCAGATCTGTATCTAGCTAAATTTTTAGTTATTTCAGCAAAATTATCCTTTCTATGAGGGCGGATTAAATAAATTTTAAACAAGAGTTAAGAAATTACTTGATAGTGTAATAGATATGTTGAAAAGTAATCCTGATTTTGTTCTACATTTTTTTCAAAGCCTAGAATAGCAAAAAGGATCCAAATTGCAGAAGGATTAATATTATTTAATTCTTAATGAGAACTTCACTTTTTAAGCAGAAACAGAAAGTCGTAGAGGAAACATATTTTTCGTATTCATGAAGGTAGCGCATCAAAGTTTCATCGTTTATCGAGATACAATAAACGAGTATTGGCCATTAACGTCGTACAAATTAATAATGTAGTAAAACGACAGAATATCAGGCTTCAATTTGGTCGGCATTGAATTCTGCGAAATTCTCTAATATTAACTAACCATGCACGATTTCTCTATAACTTGTCCCGTACATCAGTATAATCGAAGCATCCAACCAGCCATCCCAATGGTTTGCCAATCAATGGCGATGGACACACACGCGATGGTTTCCTGCAGGAAGGCAATTGTGCGGGCGAGAGGATGAAGGGGGGAGGGGGGGGGGGACGAAAGAATTAACCGAATATAACCGGAGACGCCGCGGAGGCGTACGACCTTCGCCTGAGTATCGATTAATAGCGGGTTAAGCTCAATGCCAGACCGAAAGCGATCCGCTAATCCACTATACGTATTGTCAATCTGATTACTATCGGATTTAAGCGGCGTAGTATTAGGGGAAGCTCTGCCCGAATTCCTTTTCCCAATGCCTAAGGGAATTTCATCCCATAGGGTAGAATAAAGTAATTATTTATTTATTTACGTAATGTGATTTATACGTTTTAATCCTCGCAATCTGAATGATGATTAGGAATATAATAATTGAAAAGTTCAGATTGTGGATTAAATTTTCTACTTGCACTTTTGTAAAGTGAACATTTTAAGAATATTTAATGTCGACATTTTATCATTTTACGAATTTTTAAATTACCAGAGCTTAAAGCTTTATATAAAGGGTGAAGTAAAATAATTATTTATTCATTTGCGTAATATGATTTAATCGTTTTGATTATCGTGATACGAATGATGATGGAGAATATAGTGATTGAAAAGTTGAGATTGTGAATTAAACTTTCCATTTGTGTAAAGTGAGCGTTTTAGAAATAATATTTAATATCGGCATTTGATTATCTTACGGTTTTTTTTAATTGTTAGAGTTTTATACGATCGTTGATTTTATCGCTATATTTAATCTTACGTCGTGAATGTATCTAGCCTGTATTTGGCTTAGTTTTTCGTTACTCAGCTTCTGTAAAAAAGCAGTCGGCATTCGAGCCACCTCGCCTATTAATTTATTCCAACAGCAGCGAAAAGACGAAGGGAGAAAAGGTAGAGTGGCGACGGGTTGTAGCAAGTCCGTGTTTTCCAAAGGAAACTTTTCACTCTGTAGAAACATATAATTCACTTTTGCGCACGGACGGGATTTTTGTTGAAAGCCGTGCAAAAGCGCGAGGTAGTAGCCTGAGGTATTTCCCGTTCGAATTTTCAGCCCTAAAGAGAGCAAGCAGCGCCATGCAATATTTATATACCGCGAAACAGGAAATATATGTGTTAAAAATATCCACGGTCGTGTTCAGTATAGCCGCCGAACTTTTAAAATTTCATGCATTGCTTATAGCTGCGTATGTGGCCGCATTTTACGTTCGGTAAAGTATTTAATGACTCGGTGAATAATTACAGAGTCGCGTAATGTTCATAAATTCCACGCGATTCCACACTATAAGTAACAACAAGAATAATAAATTGACTATCTGATAACATTTATGTATTCTTTTAAACATTATAATTGAATTTGTTATTTTAGAAAGGATAATATTGTAAGTATTTCTTTTGAAAAAATCTCAAAAGCATTTTGATAGCAATACAATTGCATCAAAACATTTTGTTAAATATCCTGTTTCATTATTTTTATAATACATATTCTATTTATTATTTTTTTAATTATGTAAACTTATATTTTATTTATATAAATTAATGTGCAATCGAGCATATGTAGATGAAGAGGGAAGAAAAGCAAGCTGTGGAATGGATGTTAGACATAGAATCGAGAGTATAGAAAAGAGAATGTAAAAGAATCGAGCGAGATAAAGCTGCTTGTAAATCAAGTCCGAGTGGTAAGTCACTTGATTGAAAAAATGACTAAATAAATATATTAATATTCTTATACAAATTTGTGTCTACATTAGAAAATATTTTTATGCACGGAGAGAATTTTTTCTTAGAATTTATCCTGAAAATATGACAGTCATGGGACAACATTGTATTTCGAAGAATTTTAAATCTCTTTTATTCATTAATAAAACTACAATAAAGTGTAAAATAAGTTTGATCAATTTTACTGAAGTGCATAGTAAAAATCTTTAAAATATTATATTGTATCACAACTACCATATTTTCAGGATAAATTTTAAAAGAAAATTCTCTCCATGTGCTAATAATAAATATGCAAATTCATTTTTCTATTATTTCAAAAGTAAAATTTTTCTTTAAATGTAACTCAATTTACATTTTATTTTACTCACAATTATTTAGAAAATTGCTGCTTTCTTTTTAATTCTCAAACGCTATGGATGTCCCATAAAGATCGTAACAACGCTTAAGAGATTCAAAATGATCATTTCCTGATCATTTTGAGACGAAAATTCTAAAAATCAATGTTGAAGCTCCAATAATTGGTCAATATAATAAATATCAATAATTACAAATGTCAATAATTTTATCTCATACGTAATCTTTATATAAACAAGAAGTGACAATATATATTATTATAGTTTTCATTTTCGCATTTGAATGCGCGTTTATATAGGTGGTATGATTTTCTAATTTTAAAGCTTATAATTGAAAAATTATTACAGCCTCAACATTTTAATATTAGAATTTTTGTCTCATAATGATCTTAAGAATCTACTGTTAAACGTTGTTAAACGATTTGCGCAGTAGTGTTTCGACGCTAATATACATTTATGCTAACATTCTTGCGCGGAGCATACCGATTCGGGTGCAAGAATTGTATCCGCGTTGCAATATACGTGTTGTTTCTTTTACGATGCACTTGCGGCGAACCACGTGCAGCAGCGCTGAATTTGCAATCTTGTTCGCGACGTGTGCGGGGGTCAGAAACTATCAAAACTCAAAGTGCTCGAGAGGGTGAGAGAGGGAGGAGATGGAGAGAAACAGAGAATTATCCGGCAGCCCCCTTTTCGAGAAGTTTCCGAAGTCAGGATAACTTTTGGCTCCGACCAACGAGGCGAACTCCCGAGAATATCGCGTCGTCGTGCTGTACAACCCGTTAATAACTATCCACGTTGACGTGTGCCACGGTTCCGGCCGACTTTATGCATCGTCATTCGTTGGCCCGAGACGAACACTATGCACACCTGGCGGGTGAATGAGCCTCGCACATTCTCTTATAACGTAAATGAAGCGATGGAAACAAGCGAGCTACCGTGTTTCATCGCGAACGGTCTTTATTTTAAGTTTTTATTTTTTTTTTTTGCGTAGATACAAATGTGTATATAGTTTTGCTGAAGTATTTAAAAATTTAGCTAGATACAGATGTAAAAATAATTTTTTTGAAACATTAATATAATTATGTAGGACGCTAAAACTGGTTGAAGAATAGTTGCTGAATATTAAAACTTTTTGTCGTTATTCGTCACGTTAAAAGAAGTGACTTATAATATGTGATTTACAAAAACTTTTTTACTTTTTCATTAAAAAATTTTCTTGTCAAAATTTGATTAGAATAATCAAATTTTGAATAAAGTAACAAAAATTTTAAATGAAAAAGTAAGAAAGTTTTTGCAAGTCTCATATTATACAAACTATTTTTTGTTAGTGCATGTTCGAGTTGTCTTCTAATACAAATCTGAAAATATTTTATATTTTGTTGAACCAAAATAATTATGTAGAACACTTAAAATTGATGATTGCTAGAATGTCAAAATTTTTTTGCAGTTTATCATCATGCTCAATTTTGTTGGTCCAACAAAATAATTTTCAGATCTAGCTAAATTTTTAGACATTTTAGCAAAACCATATTTCCACGTGGTCTGTCGTCTTTTTCTTGAAATTGACGCGCAATTGAAGAAGTATTAAAAAATATATTAAATGTATTTTTCTAAATTTATCTCGAGGCAAAGAGCGCACTTTACTTTAAAATAGTATTTCCATTTTTCTCGCGGCATATATATATATATACGGCTTATCGTGTTACGATTTGCCATGGCACGAAAGATTGGACGAAGCAAGGAACCAAGTATCCCCAATAGATAGGATCCATTTCTCTGTCGAATGCCGGGTCTCCTTCATTTTGCGATTTTACGCTCACTCGGAACGTCCTCTCGAAAAATCGAACTCGGCAACGACAACGCGAACGGGACGTTTCGCAATTGCGGACGGAACGACCCGGCCAAGCGGAATGGAGATGCAAAGCCGCTCCAGATACGTTTGGATAAGCTCGAAGGAGCCGCCCGCCGGTAGCGTTTATGCAAGTCGATTCCGCATCATGGAGCGCCCCGGAGAGCCGGCAAACTGGGTCGTCGTCATGCGCCGCATCGCGTCGGCCGATGGCACATGTCGGCTCACGTTTTTCCCTTACATCCCTTCCGCGTATATAACGCAGCCTGCCTCTCATCCTTTCTCGCCGTGATATTCCCCTTTCTCTTTTTTGACACAAAAGACTCGGATCTCGCCGACCGTATGACATTTTACGTATTCTTATATATTCCTTTGTCCAAAAGCGGACGGCACGTAACGCTTTCTTTTAAGGGGATTGAAAGTTCCCCTGAAATCGTCTTTGTTTTATTGATTATTTTTTAAGTATTTTTCTAACTGCCTTTATATATACGAATATAAAAATTCTTTTCCTCGGTTAAAATATGAATGATAATGTAGTAGACACTTTATGCCAAAAACGAAAAAGGAAAATTATAATCTTGTTATCGGCTTCTGTCGACTTGTAATAACATTTGCTTTATATGCAAGTTATACTTTGTACATACAAAACAATATTGATTTGGACTAGGGATTGATATGAAGCAACTTGAGCTCTTAAAATTAGATATTTAATATGAAAGATTAATAGTAGAAAGATTAATATAAATATGAAAGATAATTAGTTCACAAATTTATACTTATGTATGCATGCGATATTGATGTAGTAATGTGTAGTGATGCGTCAATGACACATAAATCCTACTGAATCGGTAAAATAGACTTTAGGATCCCTTTAACCGGTTTTTTTTTAAATTGAATTATTTTAGAAAAATCTGTCTGGGTCCTCTTTCTCCCTTTTTTCCTTTTGGATCTCGACTAACGTGCTGAAACATCGTTATTATAAAATATAAAACAAAGTTGGATTGAGGTAAATTTTTTAATGAATATAAGAAACCGTTTGATAGTTTTATTTAACTTTATTTTACTTATCTTTTATTAATAAAAGAGCGTATTTTGCTTATGTTCTTATTGCACTGTTTATATATAACAAAGCCGTCACACGTAACCTCGCTTCTTCCACACTTGACAACGTAAAAAAAAGCGAGTGCTTTTTGCGGGTAAACTCGAATAACCTGCCAATAAATGCGATTTGCCCTTTGTCGGGCAACGGCGTTAGCTTTTTTATCGTCTTTACCTCATTTTAAAGTTGAAAAAATAATATTCAATCTCTTGTTTGAGGTAATACATAAGCAGATTATTTTTGATGTAAATTAATGTAAGTGAAAGGAATTGCGAAATGAAACAAAATCAAGAAAATGGGAAAAAGACAACATTATTAATTAACATGACAATCGCAGATTCTTTCTTTTTTTATTTTATTCTTTCATTTTTTCAAAATGTAAATTGATGTAAATTGTATTTATAAATACATCAATTTACATTTTGAAAAAACAAAACTAATATCTCCTTGACATTACGTAATTACATCGTTGCGTTTATTTGCGGGCGGGAGGGGGGTTGCATTTGTCGGCTTGTCTCTCTTGATTTTATGCCTCGGTAATGCACTTCTTCGTGTTTCGCCTACGTTCTCTTCGTCAGCTCGCCGTTCGTACTTTCCTGCGGATGCAAATTAAGCGTTACAGTCAAGTAATTCCCTATCATCATAGTCGGCCGAACAACAATGAAGGGTATTGCTTAATATGACGTCGTATACGCGAGGAGGCAATCGGTTACCTAGAAGTGACTCAGAATTTCGCAGTGGCACTACGAGAAATCTAGGTCACGTTGGCGATTTACGTTTCTCGACTGGGCCTAAAGTAATTTTGAAGTGCTTGTGTTATCTGAGATCATGTTCCTTCTTAAAAAAGAGTGACATCGTCTAAAATAATATCATGGATGCACTTACGGTATTTCAATAATGAAATATCATATGAAACTTGAGATAATCATGTTAAAGATGATTCATTTGAATTTCACGGTAATGCATGTATATTTTTACCAGCATTGTCTTATAACAAAAATGTTAGTTTTTCGTTTATTTTATGAAACTTTTATATTGCAAAAGGATTATCTATAATTAATTTGTAACAGAAAGAGATATTTTTCGTGATGTTAAAGAAACATATGTGTCCTTGGGACTTACTAAAGCTTTTGTTTTAGAAGAACTAAAAGAGAAAAAATTAATCGACCCGTAGTCATACACTTATCTGAGATTAATATATTTAAAAATATATAAGTATGGAATATTATTAATATTTCAATATCTAACTTTGTTATCGTAATTTCTCTTCGTTGAACGTACTTATTTATAGAGTCTTATTTCGACTTAATATAATAATATAATAATAGCTTTATTTGATATGAAAGTTAATTAAAGCAATATAGTAGTACATGACAAAATACTAAAAGCATACAATGAGCATGATTGCAGCTCATAATAACTGACTGACTGACTTGATGCCTAATCTGAAATATTCTAGAATTTTAACTATGTAAAAAATTGCAATATTTTAACTTATTGTTAACCTAAATATAGTAAAAGAATAGAATAAAAGTGTGAAAAATAAGATTGTGAAACATGAAATTATTCCAAGTCATTACAATATTAGGAAAATGTTTCAGGGTCATCAGGACCCATATGTTCCAGTATTATGGGTCAACTAATCGGAAGTTTTGTAGTGGTATGGCATTTTGCGATATTTGATTTGATTAAGGAATCCAAGCTGTCAGCTTGCGTTCCCAGCTGGGTGGTTAATTAACTTTGAAATGCATATGTTAGTTCGCAACGGTGTTTCTTCTTAACGCAGATGACGTCGTGGACGCCGGTTATTTCAATAAAGTACGTTGTTAAAAATCTTGCGATAATCTTTTCAATAAAGGAGAAATTGGTGATACACTTGTTACGTGTTATCAGCGCTATGATCGATAACAGCCTTAATAAAAACGCAATAAAAATATTTTTGCAAGTCACGCTTCTACATCGTGAATATGTCAAAATTAAGTGAATTATACAGCAGTGGCATGACATTTCAAAATACGACCAGACTCTTCGTCGACGCCGAGACTGCAAAAGCTTAATTCAAGATTTATTCTCGCGTATATGATGGAAGATATTTATTGTACGATTCATAGCATTCCAATCGATGATTTCGCTAGTTGGGAATGGGAGAACGTGATGGAAACACGCTTTTAAATAGCAACTTCTGTAATTCGCGTTATAGGCTCTTTGCATCATTATTACGTGCTGCTACGTGGAAAAGGTAGAGGTGTGGGTCGTAGATCTGTCAAGGATGACTTATCGCTACCATCGGCGGACTCCATCTGCGTCATCGCGATAGCAGCACATGAACAATTCGACGTGTATCGCGGCAATAAGTGCGCGATGCATCGCGTCGCATTGCAACGAAGGAGGCAAAATGTAATCGATTATTGAAGTTGAATTTATTAGTAGGTAATTAATACACACCAGACTCGTCCATTGGGGCGACTATAAAAAGAAACGTCTTACTTAGTCCGTCGGATACAAATGAATTTTCCATCGCATCCGCCGAGATTGAAAATAAATGTTTATCTGATATAAAAAGAAATAGAGGAGAGGAGACGGTTAGAAATAGGTTAGTACTCTCAGGTGTATGCTTTTTAAGTAGTTTTGAAAAGTATGTTGATATTAATTTTAACCCACGATTGGATTATTCATATCCTGCGCATTTCTTTTTTAAATACCGAGAGAATTTGGCTAAATAATGGTCTTTATTGTTTCCTCTTCTTATTACACAACTTTATAAATATCTTTCTAAAGATGTAAGAAACACTAATTTTTGTATGCGCACTAAGAAGTGTTTGTATTTAAAACACGTAAGTACTTAAATCCAAACACATAGTATCTTTGAAAAAGTTTAAAACTATAACATCTTTAAGTGTGTTTAAAAAAATGGAGACAAGAATAAAACATTTTAATATTATATCTTATAATTAAACACTTTTTTTTTAAGTATTTGTAAAAGTAATGAAAAATAACCCGGGACGATTTATCGTGTACAGTAAAGAATCAGAAAATCGTCGTGTATAAATTAAGCTTGGAGGCTTTCAAACAATTGAACTAACTTGGTAACGATTTGTGCATGACGTATAAAGTTATATTACATACATAGTTGGTAACATTCTATTCTCCTCTTCCATAACCTTTTTATTCTTCAGTTTTTTGTAAATTGCACGTTCTATTATATCCGAAGACCTACAGCATAATTGATATCATTCTATAGCTAACAAACTCGTATCAAAAGTAATTATGTCACACAAAATATCACAAAATATTGCGAGTTATTTCAATAAAACATGGTATTCCCTTCCCTTCTATTTAATCGACAGTATTTACGGAGATTTGCGGAAGGGTGAATTCTGATTTTATCCCGGAATATGTCATTCCCTCGTCATCGAAATGAGCCCCGCTAAATCGCTTGCCCTCAGGTCATATTGACGTCTGGTTTGCTTTCGGAGACCTAATTTCGGGAACGACTGAGCAATATAATGCGTCACGATTTCCTCGTGGATTATCTATCGAAATGTAGGAGCGAGAGGAGATAAATCTCCAAAATTATGATGGTTGATGAAAGGGTATAAGGAGAACAAGGATGGGAGAGTGGCGAAAATGATGCGACACTGAAGGAAAGACAAAGTTGTGATGGCAGAGTTGTCACAAAATTAGAAATTATGGGAAAGTGTCAAAGAAATTGAAAACAGTCAGAGAAATTAAGGAAAAATGAAGAAATTTTTCAAAGCTTTCTGGAAAATTAAAATTCTGAGCTTTATGGAAGTTTAATATAAAGAAGCTTGATGTATCTATGCAATTTTGAAATACTACCAACTTAACAACTAAATACAAGCAGTGTCAACAAAATTAATAGTAATTTACATGGCTATGTTAAATTGATCTCTCAACAAAATATTTAACGGCTTCCAAATCAAGAAAATAGAAAAAAAATTTCAGAATATTATTAAAAGCATCAGGCAGAGTCATGAAATTTTGTCTGGAAGTCTGGAAAAAATTATGGAATTTTAGGATAAGAAATTGAATGATATTTCTGGATGGGCAGGCAAGGTGGTCCAATCAGATCCTTTTGGTCAAACAGGTGCACATGGAACTGCCGTACGCCGTCCTGGCGTGTGCCGGCTAACTATATGCCTTAATAATACATGGACGCGATCCGTTCACGGCCGACACGCACGTACACATTAACATAAACACAGATCACGCGCGCGCGATGAACACATCGATCGATACGCATGTACGAGCAACAACTGGCCATCGAACGTTTCCGTCAAACTTCTCGTTTCGTAGCCCTCGTAACTTTCAAGGCACTTTCTCGGAAAAGTTTGTAACGGGGACAAAAATGATAGCACAGATAAAAAGAATCGTCGTTGGTAATTTTTGCATAATTTTCGTTGAAAAATATTTGCCTTTTTTTTTCACACATCTGTGTATTTCAAAAATGTAACTCCAACAATGTAAGTAGAAATTGTTAATTTTGTTACTTTTTCTGGATCTCTTTGTTTTTATAACCCTGCGTTCGTATTAAAAGCTTTTATATTAGTAATCCAGAATAATTACGTTGGCTATTGCATCGCAATCGTTTCTGCCTCGTACAAACTTTATGAAATGCATACATTCTACCGGTTTGAAAACGTATTTATATAAAAATTCGGAGTTATCAAGCCATGTCATCAATTTGATGGGATTTATTTAGACAATTTGAATATTAAATGTTCCACAACCCCCGAGACTCGCTTTAATTAACAATCCGGTCGGAGCTAAGACCGGTGAATTTCAAAGTCTTTGGCATTTTGCTTTCGATGGAGCATTTAGCGTTTAGCGTGTCGTCTCCGATGCATATCGAATCGCGGAGCGTATCAATTCGTACGGCTGCATTAATTCTGCACCCTCGTGTGAGCGAGTCAGGTGGAGAGAGGGTAATGAGGTAAGGGAAACCAAGTGGGCGTCTGGAGAATGCTTGAGGTGTGCGTCGAGCAGGCGGCAAACACGAGGAAAGACGAAGGCCCTTACTCGGTGTATCGGAGTGCCACTTATGCACGACGATGCGCTCTCGTCGAGCGTATGTGTTGCATTTGCGGCTCGGATCGGCGTGGTGCACACGTGGAGAACACGACAACGACGACGACGACGACGATACGCCTCGGATTCGGTAGATGTAGAGGCACTCTACCTCGAGCGCGGCCGCGTTATAACAATATTTGCGTCCACAGTAGTCGCTTTTTAAAGCGAGCGAGAGAACACTCTCTCGTAATTATTGTTATCACCCATTCGCATCACGATACATCGCAGCGCACCGTCGACTGGTGGTGGTTATTCATTGTTCCTTCGCTTCGGCTCGTTCCGAGCGATGCATCATCGTCCCGGCGCGTGCAAAGCGTTTTATCGTTACGAGGCGTCACGGCCTCTCCCTCACGGCGATCGTCTTGAAAAAGCTCGGGTAATCGAAGTAACGAGCGGCACATAATTCAATGGTGGGAAGAAGGCGGACAATCTTGTTTAGGAACAAGTTTCTTGAAGTAGATAAGGAAACGCTATGAAAAGTGTATAAAATACAGTAGCTGTAATAATAAGATAAAACTGACAATTTCAAGAAGTTGGAATATGATTTAAATCAATAATTTAAAAAAACTTATATTTCCTTTATATTTCCTTTATGATTTAAATCATTTTATAAAAGTATAAAGTTTTGGTGCGATTTGGATTCGTAAAAAGGGAGAAAAAGAGTCTAGTTATATTCTGGTTGAAAGTTGGACAAATCAGAATCATTCCTGATTGAATCTAACATTGAATTACAATTCTAGTTGAGATAAGCAGAATTGATATGATCAGAATCTTGTGATTTATTTTCAGTTAGACTTATTTTTAATTATTACTCCAACATATGCACAGATTTTTATCGACAATAATTACAAAAATAATTTATTCCGAATTGTATACAGCGAGCGGCGTTATTATTTAAAACTATGTTGTACGTATTTTTTAACAAAATGAAAATTATGACAAAATTACAAATTGTTTGTATTGTATTTGTAAGTGATACGAAATATGTTTGGCACCGATTTAGAATTTGGACCAAAAATAAGAGTCACGTTTCTAAAAAATAATTAAAATAAAATGAAAAAATCTTTATTTAAACTATAAAATTGTGTTGTTAAATATAAATATTGACCTCTTTCTCTTTCTCTCTTATTGAACTGTTTTGTATAATATTTATACAGAAAGTATGAATTCCTGTTATTTTAAAAGTTTGCTACTTACTTCCTAATTTATAAGTTTATGTTTTTAGCATATTATATCTTTAATTTATTCACTTTTGTCGTACAGGTTCAATACTATTCTCGCATAATCTATCACATGAATAGTCGGTATAAACTGGAGCTAGTTAAACACACAAGTGCCGATCATCGATGAACCTCGCGTCATTGAATGCATTAATTCGAGCCACGTTTAGTTACGTTGCAGCTCGGATTCCGCGATAAACTTCCGCTGCTCGTAAATGCTCAAAGCACAATGAAATACGAGAGTAAGATATAAGAACAGGGAATAAATGCAGATCCAAGTCGATATAAACAATATGTCGATGCATTTTACGCGCAAATGTCGAAAACATGTACATTAAACAGCGAATAGTGAAGAGGAGATTCAATTATATATATATAGTCTCACATTCTCTATTTTTAAAATTTATATTAAAATAGCCAATAAATTATTCATTTATTCGTTTCGAAAACGGATCAATAATTAAGATCTTCGAATCGGAAGTTCGTGCTCGTCCAGAATTACATTTTAAGAGATTTTTTATCCTTTTGTAATATTTACCTTTGTATTTTACCCCGTGTACGAGTCAACGACGGGCGCGCGGGATTGTCGATAAATCCCGAGTAGAAAGGTTTCCCCTGGCAACCTAAACACGCATAAATCTCTCAATCGAGTCGAGTTCCTGAAGTTTCCTTGTTTCCGAGGGAGGGTTCTTCAACCCTGACGACAGTTCGAAGGCGCGCATTCGTGTATATTACGAACGGTCACGTAGGCACTCGGCATCAGCTTTGCTTGTAGGGCCCTAACGCGGGCCCCGCGTCGCGTTGCCCAAGAAGAAGGGGAATACGTAACAAAGCCCTCGATGCGTGCAGGTGAAGCCGACCGTCTGCTTGCCAAGCTGCGCGCGTTCATGTTCGCGCAGGGGCCCCAGGCCCCTCTCGTCGGCGCGTGTTCCGGGGCCCGTTTACCGTACCATCGGCGCGCCGCGCCACCCGGCAGCGAAGCAACAGCGGCAAGCAACAGCAAGCAGGAGCAGGAGCAGCAACAGCGGCAGCGGCGGTGGTAGTAAGCAGAAAATCGTGCCGCGGTGATGCCATGCCGTCCGACTAGAAGGGGCCTCTTCGAGCCTCAGTCAACCGACGCGCGTCGTTTAGACCGTACATGTCGCACTCGCGCCAGCGAGTTAAATTTCTTTACTGTCGCAGCCGGTAAAGTGTTGCCGGAAAATTTATAAACCAGTTCTGAACGGTCGGAATTTACTAAGAAAAGTGATTACCTAATTTATTTTGTCCCTTTTAAGTTAACCTTTTAGGTTATTGTCTTTAACAAAGAATATTTTCTTGTAATAACCTTGAAATATTATTAAAAATTTTAGTGCACACAGAAAAGTATTCTATTGTTAAGAAAATTGATTATTCAATTTGTTTTGTTTCTTGATAATAACTCTCAAATATATTTATTACAGATTTTAAGAAACTTATTATTGTGTGCTGAAAAGAATTTTTTTTGAAGAATATTATAAAATTGATCGGAGAAAAACTACTTTATATGTAATAAGCAAATCGAATTTGTTTTAATTTGATAATTGATTGAAGTATTAAATTCACTAGGTTCAGAGCATTTTTTGAATTTTAATGTTTGTAATGAACTTGATAAATTTGCAAATATGAACTTTTGAAATATTTGAAACAAGTAATTACTACTTGCGCATAGTATGTATATTTTTGTGTGCAAGAAGAAGCTTGGTAAAGTTTCATTAATTTCTACTTAGATTCGCGCCCTCATGTTGTGAGATCATATAGCGATGCCAAGTTCGACGAAGATTCTAAAGTTGTACTATTATCGCGCTGATCGATCCAAACGAAGTCGAGTGTGAAATCCTTCCTCCTGGTGGGAACTTTTAACCGGGGAGGTTTTTTTTTACTCCGTTCCCTATTGATTGCGTAACACGCGATGAGAAAGTAACGTCGCATGTCATCGAGCCCGTCGTCACTCGATGACATTTAAACCTGCGTCGATGAAGTGTTGAAGTGTTGACCGTGCGATTTGCAGGTTTACGCGGTGTAATCAATCGTTTTTCGAGTGTGAAGTGTTCGACGGAGATCCCCTACCACAGCCCCCGAGGCTCAATTTGACGGAGTGCGCGGAGTACAACAATAGATGAGGAGATGCGCGGAGCCGATGATCAGGCGTGTGCATGCTTGAATTAATCAACGTGCGTGTCATCGAGCTTGACGCTCATTTAAATTCTACTCGCCGTTGAAATGTTGATGAGAGGGTGGGAATTACGTGCAGACAAAGTTGTGCGCAAGTATCGATCGGTGTTGAGTTTCAAAACGAGGTTCAACTGACGGCGCGTCCCTATTGGCTCGCGATGAAGTGTATCGCGTGACGTTCTTCATAAAGCGGATCGTTCTCTGCGCGCATATGTATCATTCGTTGTCGTCAGCGAGTTATCACCGTCTCATTAAAATTAGTTTCGTGTCGATCAATTGTACCGTCGTTGCGACGTTGATGAGAAATTACGAGGAAACCTGTGTCATCGATCGAAGCTCGGTTTCAAAACGAGGTCCCGCCGATATACTGGAGCACAAAGGCGGGAGAATCTCTTCATGACTTTATAAACGAGGGGATCGCATTCCGTGATGCCTCGTGGAGGCGACGATGTCTAATCAATATTATTGATTTATATCGCATCTCATGAAAAGCGAGAAATTTGTAATTAAGATTACCCGGACTTTGTGAAACGCGCGGTTCTCGTAAATAATCGTGCCGCGCATTAAACGAATAAAATACCGAGTCACGCCACGTGTCGCAAAATCGATAATTTCAGAGCATCGCCGGAAGTTACCATAGGGGAACAGCGATCTGAATTCACGGACACGGGGCGCTCGTTTTTCATGGCAGCTGATCCGTTCGCTCGATACGATCAGTCGCATCAGCGAGAGTGCTGCGATCGGTGCTTCAGTGAAGCCTCAACACACGTATTCCTTTCAAGAAGGAGCACTTGAACTAAAAGAAGACAAGAGATCTGTTTTCGGTGATTGAACTCGTGAATGCTTTTTTTTGGAACTTGAAGTGAGAAAACGTATTTGGCGACAGAAAGTTCTAATGCAGTCTAGTGCAAGAATAAAAACTAGACCTACAATAAGCTGCTCTTGACTCATCTTTGTATTTGAGTAACCATGATACTGTAAGATATGTATAAGTAGACACAAGAGTGAGTGTCAACGTAGGGACTGTGTGGCTCAGTGACAGTATGATTGCTTAATAGGAGAAACTAGGCTTCAGAAAATAGGCTTCGGTTTGAATCCCGGCAGTGTCCAGGAGTACTTTAATATTTTCTTCGCGTTGTTACTTATAGTACTTGAACCCTTCAGGGTTCCAGTGAGCAAAGGAAAAAAGAGAAGAGGAGCACTTTGTAGGACATGATCCCGGCATGCATTCTTATTGATCGCCATCTACTGTCATCGTTCACGTGTTCACGCATATGTCGCCTCTAGCCGGAACGTTGCTGGAATGACAATTACTTCCTTTCAGTAAGAAAAATTAACATCGCTGATCGACAAAGAGGAAACGGTGCCGAAGTGCTCAGACTGGTACACGTGTCGTTAGCACTCGTTTCTAAAGCGTCCCGAGAGGAGGATATACGTCGCGTGGCCGCAAAGTTTACCAAAGTACATAGGTGACCCCGAAGAGGACTAACTGGTCTTTCTCGGCCATAGTTAGCTGGGTCTGGGTCAGTCGCTCACGTGTAAGCAAGCCCCGAGGGGGCGTGTTGGCGCTTCCGGCACGAAAACGTGGATTCACCCTGTGTCGACCTTGAAGAGAACCCTTTCTTCTTTTACATCCTGTACCGTGATACTTGCTCGCTCTCTTTTTTTCCTAATATAAAAGTTAATCTGAACTTTCTCAAGTTTCAAATGCGTCGAAGGTCTTGGAATCTCGCAATTTTACAACCTTGAAGAATTCTTCGCACGCCGACACCTGTCTTCATGACAGGGTTTCTTTACGAATATCAGGACGTGGATATTGAGCGGACCCACCGACTTTTTTTTATTAGAGCCTCGCGTTCACGACTGGAATAGTTTTCGGTGGATCTTGATTTGATGTTTCGCACAGCCTTGAAGAAAACTTTTTGCCACTGTTTTATCCGCACGACCTCGCGTGTGTGACGTGAGTTTGGATTCGTTTCTTGCGCACGCGGATTTTCAATGTCCCCCTGGATAATGTGAGCTTTGTATTTAAGCCCACTGAATGCTCCGCTTGTGCGGCGAACGGACGTCGCCAGCCACTTCTCGCAATTTCCTGAGATAAAGCCGATTCCACGTTGGTTCGGTGCATTGTGCGATGTAATAATAGGCTGAACGTAATCCATTTCGATAACAGAAAATATATCTTGAAGATACAACTCTGTGTCGTAACCTAGATTCGTAAACAGGATCGTGCAAATTTAATTCAAATCAATAATAAATTACGCTCGTTTTACTAAATAAAAATGAGAAGGAAGAGAGGTCATTTATATGAAATGAGCTCAAAATTAGACGAATATATTTATTAAATATAACATATACATATATATATATATATATAAACTAGTAGAACATTTTAGTTTAACTCGATCATTCTCAACCGAGTAATTAGATAATTGATACGTCTAATATAATTAATAAAGATGTAAGCATATAAAAAGTGAAACGTTGAAATGCATGAGTGGAAAAAGAAGAACTTAGGCAAAATTTAATTCACAATACGTTTCGCAATTACAAGATCCAGGGATAAACTTAATTGAAGAATCGACGAGTTATTTTGACAATTCTGCGATCGCATAATCTGACGTGATCGGGCGGAGTCTGGAAAGTGAACTTCATCAGGAATTCCTAAGCATCAGAAGTCGCATCTTGATGCAGCATCTCCAACGACGTACCGTCCGATGACTGCACTACTTCGCGAGCACGAATAACATGAGACAGAAACAACAACAGCAGCGATAACTCATGTTCAGTAGATTCAAGCTACTTCAGGGCGGTGTCAGCTACCTTCTGTTATCATCAGGTGCGCAACATCGAAGTCGTACGCTCTCGCTCTCGCTCTCTGTTCCTCTATTTGCTCGATTCAATCGATTGCGGCGCGACGATGACAGCGGTCGATGACTCACGGAGCTCAGTCGGAGATAACTCGGACGATGAATTTACAGCGCATTGTTGCACCGGCGTGGCGCGCGCATTACACGGGTTGACCCGATGTCAACATTGTTACGCGCGGAGAACGCTGCAAATTTCGAATCTCAATGATCATCAGCACGTCCGCTGACGAGTTCCCTGCGTTTCTGGATCAGAGAAAGGGTGGTCGGTCGGCGATGTTATAGATCGCGTCGAGCGGATAAATTTAACGCGTGAAATTATTTATACGAGTCGCCTTGGTTGTCGCGGACTGGCTGCGTACGGAAAGAATAGTTTTACTGAAATATCTAAAAATTTAGTTAGATACAGATCTGAAAATAATTTTGTTCGGACCATCCAAATATAATTACATATTTAAACTGTTTGCTGCAGAAGAAAAATGATTGCAATTATTATAATTTAACTTATACTTTGCATCTAATAATTTTTTAGAACCATTTTATATTTACAATTATTGTCTCTATACAAATATAGTTAATTATTAATAGTAATCATTATACACGCGCACACACTGCTTGAAAATCGTTAATTTTTTAAACATATATTTTAGTTATGATTACCAAATAGTAAGTGATCATAAGAAAATAATTATATTTACTGTAATTGCGATTGCATTTACTGAATAAAAATGTTTGTAACATTTATATCTTAATGTTTTACTATAGTAATGTTTGAAATTATCATAATTTATGGTACAATTTTTTTATGTTTGAGAGAACATATATGATTATTATTATTATAGCAGTAATAACCATAAAAATAACACTCCTAATCATAATTATTTTACCATGCAATTATAGTCACAAATATCAAACATTTTTCTCTCAAACATAAAAAAATTGTGCTTAAAACTCTCTCTCAAAATGTTAAAATTTTTGCAGCATTTTTATAACGTTTAAGCGTTTTACATAATTATTTGAATATAGTACAACAAAATTATTTGCAGATCTGTATCTAACTAAATTTTTAGATATTTTAGCAAAACCGTTCTTTCCATGCGCGTGTACAGTCGTAGAAATACTCCGCCTGTATTTCCAGATAATATTAATTATTGACATCGACTCTCTGCCCTTTTCGTTTAAACATTTTATATTTTATTTTAGGCATCGGGTGAGAATTACGGAGGCGTAAACTTTCACGTTAAAAGATTTAAGCGGAGTCAACTCCTCCATCTGGCTCAATTATTGACATACGTGTGTTAACAAGATACGCAACGACCTCGTGATACTTCGGCGCTAATTATTTTCTGACATCGAGAGCGGTTATTGTGCGTTGCGTCACTGATTGATCGCAGTCATCCGTATACCGAGTCGACCGCTGGACTGCAACGCAACGAATATTGATAATTAGGCGGCGGGAGGTCGCAGGATAATTTCATACCTATTGTTGAAATGACGGCCATGATGTCCGATGAATAATAAGTGCCCTGGTGTGTGCAATTATACAATCGTTTATTGACATTACCGAGTATCTTCTGATCGTAAATATAAATTATTTAATGAGCATGCAAAATAATATCTTTTTTGTATCGCTTGTAAAAAAAAAACACGTAGATATGTATAAAGAAAAAACTTGACAATTATTTTACATGTTTTTTCATCAAGGTTATTTATTCACTTTTATGTAACGTGAAGAAATAATTATAATTTTTTATATTTAATGCTAATACGAAATCAAATACTTTTGATCTTACACAAAAACTACTTTAATATCTATATAAAAAAAATATGTATAAATGTATATAGAAAAAAATGATAATTATCTGACGTATTTATTATTATATAAAATATTTTTTATCGTCTATAAAAAGCGCAAAAATGTACAAAGAAAAAGAATATTATTTGATGTATTTATTTGTCAAGATTTATTTAATACATTCATTCTATGTATACAGAAAGAATGATTTTATTAAAATATCTAAAAATTTAGCTAGATACAGATCTAAAAATAATTTTGTTAAATTATTAAAATAAGAATCTCAAATATAATGAGTAATGCTGCAAATAATTTTGTCATTCTAACAGTTATGCAGTTTGAGTAATCTGCATAATTGTTTTGATGGATTCAACAAATTATTTCCAGATTTGTATCTGGCTAAATTTTTAGTCACTTTAATAAAAGCGTCTTTTCTATATAAAGAAAAAAAATTAATTTATAATTTTTAGTAATTTTTAGTTTAATACTAATATGAAACCAAGATCTTTCGGTTTTACACATAAAAGGAACCTCACTTCCTCTCGCCGGAATTATTTCCGGCTGCCGCAACAATTTCTTGCGTGGTTTCGTAATAACGTCGAAGCACGCGCTTCCACATTAGACAAGCTTGGTGGTAAAATGAGGGTGATAAAATACGGCGTCCTGTAACGACGGGTGGTGTGTGCGCGCCAGTCCGCCCAGAGTGTTCAGCCCTCTATATTTCGAATTTAACACCGTGCACCCTCCGCACCGTTCGCTTTCATACCGCAGACTCGTCCACAAGTTTCCCTGAAGTCCCTTTCCCATGACATGCGTTGTGTGCATGCGTGCATGTTGCGTGTACGCTATTGTTTACGCAATGCCGGTCGACCCGCGCGCTCTGCTCTTCCACCTCTTCCTTTCATCGTTACTTCCTCTGCTTCCCCTCTGTCGTGGTAGCAAGCAGGTCATCGAATTTCTAAAGACGAATTTCTCGTGCACGACAGTCGGTTCCGACTACGAAAGACTACTGTGTCTGGAACGACAAACCGCTTCTTTTTGAATCTATATGTATCAATCTAACTGAATCTCTTTTCACCTCGTCTCGAATGCGTTAACCGCACTTCTGTTGAATTGCACGAGATTTTGGGTCACGATGATTACACGCTTCACCATGTGTTCATATTTATTAAATGCTTGTGGAAAAAAATTATATAGACTCTTGAGAAAGTTGTCTCTCTCTCTCTCTCTCTCTCTCTCTCTCTCTCTCAAGAGAGTAGGCCTAATACAATATAAACCAGAGAAGAGATTTTTGAAACTGAAGAAGAGAATAATAAGCTAATCTAGATCGTTTTATGAATAAATTAAATAAGCAAAGAAAGTGCCAACAACGATGACACTAGATTTTAATAATATATTTTATATGTAAATTCTAAATACGTCTTTTAATTGTATAAATTATTACGCGCCGCTTACTGTCGGATTTGAAATGCAATCATAAATCGAAGTTGAAATAATAATATCACAATTACAATAAATCAATTTGATAATGCTACTAGCATTTTAAAATACTGTCAAGACTAAATCTTCGCGTCTAACTTATACATGAATTCTAAATACATCATTATATAAACTGTGCTCCATTTCAACTTTCAACTGTAGTCATAAAGTGAAGCTGGAATAATATCACAATTGAAATTGATCGTCGATTTAATAATAATAATACTACAGTATTTTAAAACACTGAAAACTTATTGCGAAAAATGTTATTCAATTTGAAGAAAAGATTTAACTATACAAGATTGTATCTTCTTGAATCTTCTTTGAGTCTGTTTTATTCTCCACGACAAAAAGATTACAAACAAAGGAAGGAAAACATTCGCATCAAATTGACTTGATACGAATACTTAATCTGCAATGTTTAGCAATTTTTATTTGAATACATTAATTATTTGGAAGCTCATTTTAACATAATGCACGTAGTCGGCCGGTAATTAAACAGATGATAATTAATCTTTACTAATTTTGCTAATTTTGCCGTTTCTATTTTTTCTGTTGCAGAACGCCAGCATACCGCCATCAAACCACCTGCGTAAGTACACTGATTTAAAATTTTTATGTTAAACTTTCTTACGTGGCCTCTTCGCATGAAGCTGATATAAGTAACTATTTATCTATCCTCATTTCCAGTCGACCTTACACATATTCAAAAGCACTTTTTTTTGTTTAAAATGTATATTTCGTATGCGTTGACAATGGAAACACATGCTGGCGGATAATTACATATTCGAGATGAATAGTCGATAATTTTCGAGTACTCTTTAAATTTCTTGGAGTGAAATCTTACTTCAAAAGAATTAAAATACTGTCACTATTGGAAAAGAATGAAAAATTTGCATTCTTGAATGAGCGGCAGATTTTCATTCTTTTTTGAGATTCATTCCAAAGAAAAGTAATCTCACTCCTTTTTTTTGGTGTGAATTTTACTCCAAAAATATGAAATCTCACTTCAAAAAAGAGTGAAAATCTGCCACTCTTATTCAAGAGTGCAAATTTTTAACTTTTTTCTATGATGATAACACTTTAACTCTTCTGAGAGATTTTACTCCAAGAAATTTAGAGAGTAGGTAATCGATAACTTTTTCTCTCGAGTGTCGTGTTGAGTGATTTGGTTTCTTAATATTGCAGTGTTTAAAGCTTATCTTACATATTTATTACATGTTTATTACTAACTTTTCCTCGTATTTGACTGTGATTGGTCGATTCTTATATACTTACAACTACGTTTACACAATTGTAGAATTGGCTTAAATCAGTAATAACATAGTTACATTGATGGGCGAACCGCGCGAATATGATGGAATAATAAAAAAAGGGCGATTGTAGGATGCATTGGCAAACATACTAGTTACATTGTAAACCGTAAAGTTTACTACCGAGGAGGGCTTTTAATTAAACCGTGCAGCGCGCCACAATTTTTCGGAACGTTGACTATTTTGCTAAATATTTTGTTTTCTACCGCGCGTATGCAAACACGTCGTCGCGCGGTCTCTAGTTGTTTACTCTTAACCAAGCAACTTTAATCCGCGCAAAAAAGTGCCGCTAGAATTCACGACTCGGACAAATAAAATTATTACGCCAAGTAGAAGATAGTCGCGATAGCAATGTGTCTCGTTATCGGTGTTACGTTCGCGTAAAAAAAAAATGAAAAAACCGAAAATTCGCGAAGAATTGGGAAAGGCAATGCGCATCGCGATAATGGAGGGCAACACGTGGACGCTGCTAATAAAGATGTTTCGAAGTTTCTCACGTGTCATGGGTTTCTTGCTTTTGCGACGGTTGGTGGAACTTTCTTTCGCCTCTCGTAGACGAAACACTTCGTACATTTTTATGACGGACTTACCAGGTCTTCTTATTCCCATCGTCGCCTTTTTTCCGATGTTTCTTGAAATTCCCTCGTGAACTTAGAAACCTTTCGCGAGGAAGAGTCTGTTTTTGATGATGCAATATATCTCGCTTGTATGTTATCTAATTTTTTCGATAAATAAATAGTGAATAACGATAAATGGATTACCTTATATGTATCGATTTAATCGATAAAAATTACAATCGCTTTCTAGAGAGAGAGAGATTTCCTAGTTTTTTAAAATTATAACTAATTGATATTTTTAAAATTTTCTTTGGATTTTTATCCAGTTTTTTTAGTTACTGCTAATTAACCTTCCGTTGTTCAACTGAAACTTCAAAAATTCAAGCGAATTTTGAATTATTCTGCTTCAAATTAGGACATGTATAAAAAAAAAGTGAAAAACGTTTCGGATTATATTTTTGAACGTGTTGAAAGAGTCACAATTTTTTTCAAAATTTTTAGAGCATTAAAAAACCTTTTGAAAAACACAATCACACAACAATGGCCTGATTGAAGTATATGAAAGTAGAGAAAAAAACGTTGGATCACATTTGGAGGGTTTTAATCGCAATTTTTTTAGTTATAGCTAATTAATTGCAATTTAGAACTTCATTTTTGATCGGAACATATATATAATTATAACAAAAGATTGTAGCATTTCCGTCACCGCAAAGTTTCAACAAAGAATTCAACAACAAAGAGTTCGTTTCTAAAGGCAAGGTACCTTATCATACTTTGTCCGTATATTCTTTTTTTTTGTGCGATAATGCTATCTTGTGTTGATCTTTCAGCACAGTGGGATAAATTTAAAACGGACGAATGTGTCGTTGCGAAAGTAAAAATCGCATTGAGAAACGGAGAGTTGTTGATTGCTCAATTTACTTTCTTCCTTTTAAATAAAGGTTATCTTTAACAAAGAATATCTTCTTGATAATAATCTTAATATTAACTTATTACAAATTTTTAAATAAACTCATTATGTATTCAAAAGAAGAATTTATTATTTGAAAAATATTATAAAATTGATTGAAGAAGCAACTTTTTATACAAAAAGCAAATCGAAAATTTGTTTTAATTTAATAATCCTAATTAAAGTAGCAAACTTACTAGGATTAGAATATATTTTAAATAAATTTAATGGTTATAATGAACTTATGATAGATTTGCAGATATATGAACTTTTAAAATACTTAGTACAAGTAATTATTACTTGCGTATAGTATGTATTATTCTGTGTATACACGACATAGCAGCTCGGAAATTAAATTCATGGTGGATTTTTGGGAGGCAGTAATTGGCAGCCGATCCGCGTGGCTGTGTTACATGTACGTTACACTCGCCCGGGGCGTTTATGCGACCGCCGCACGCGAGAAAAAGGGATTATCGAGCTGACGCAAAGGGACACCCTCTTCGTTCTCTTTTGGGACTTTGACCCCTTCTAACGATACCCCGCCTAATAACCGCCGCACGTCAAGCTCTTGTCCGATGAAAAAGTAGACCGTGGTATCGCAATTCCAGACACCTTTTCCTCCTTGTTTTGTGCTCCTCTCGAACCGTAGAATTTTGGCTGATCTTTTATTTGTAGTACGCGCCGTGTAGTTCCGGAAGGGGTGCATAATCGGCATTCTAAGCGAAAATTATTTAATCGCCCGCTGGCTGTCGTGCCAGCTGACACGAAGAATTAAAAGCGTTAATTGATTCGTTAATACCCGGTATTTTCTCTGACAACACAAGAATGAATTACTCTCGAGAATTAATCTCCAAATGAATTAATCAACGTGTTTCTTCAAAGGACACGGTTCCTTTGCGTTTGCGCCGACTCGCAGTCTTTTTCTAAAGGCCGATCTCAATATTCCTTCGTGGATATCGTTCCCTTTTTTCCCGATGCGTGATTGACGCGGGTAATTAAATTTTCCCACTCATAAAAGTCAGAATAGACCGCAAATGTACCAAGTGCCATGAAAAATATGCGCTCATTTCATTTGCTTATTTTGCAATATAACGATAGCGGCGTGCGTTATCAGACGAGAGCGGCCTGTGGCCTTGCGCGATCCGATAACGCGCTTAAGTCACACTTAAACGAGCTGATAACGAAGTTTCGGTTCTTTGCGAACGCTTGATTTACAATAATATGTACGAACATTTTCGCTATGAGATGTATCTCATATTTTTATAATTCTCGCGATCTGTAATTCTTAATTCATACACAAAAAAAGTCTGGTTGAGTTAATTGGAATTCTTATGGTTAAATCTATATATAATTCTAGTTGAGATAATTAGAATTCTAGAAATTTTTCTCGGTGTAGCTCTCGGCGTTGTTGACTCACATTCGTGATTGTCTCAATTTCTAAGCACCGAATCCAGAATCTTAACTTTTAACTATCGTCGTGAATTCTTTGTCGCATTCACATCTTGTTTCAAATAGTTATTTTTAGTTATTTTTATTGTATTGTTGTTGTATTGTTAAACATTTTATGAATTCACAGAATAAAAGAAACGTGACATTTTTACTTAGACCTTTATTTATCATTTTATTGAAAATCAGTATACTATAAAGAGAAATAATATTATTCTGTAGAAAAATGTATAATACATTGACACGGAAAAAAATTTGTAAAAACAACTAAAAATTTTGATTTAATTAATTTATCTAGCCGCAATATATAGCTAGTTTTCTATATTAAAGTAGCAAAGTTGTATAACTGATTAAAATTAAAAAGCGATATAGGTAATCATATTTGTTTTAATAGTAAATTTTTTAATATATCAAAGATAACTTTCTACGAAAATCAATCCAGTATTTAGAAATGAAAATTTTTAATAAAAAACATGCTGGCTAAAATGATGAACATACTTTTGCGGTTGTAATGAAGAAAACGTGTAACATTAGCAATTTTTATTGTTTATTTTATTTCACATATCTGATAATTAAGAAGATATACTGATAATTGCTTAATAATTTCATTGTTAAATCATCTCAGTTCTAGATAACATAGATATTGAATTCACGTAGCAAGCTATAGCTTTATTGAACTATTCGATCTGTTTTTTTTCTATAACATTTTTTTCTATAAAAAGAAATTTTATTACTACCGTGCCTGTAATGAGACGACGATGCGACGGTAGCGTTAAAGCTAAAATTTTTTTCAAGAATCGAGTTGTTTTATCTTACTCTTATTGCATGAGAATCACGATTGCAAAACGATTAATTAATAATTACTTTTCCCGTGCACGTTTACGTTCTGTCCGCTGATCACGCGCGAAATTTACGAGCGCGTTCGATCGCTCGATTATTTCGTGCCTCGTCGAGCGTCTTCTGGCGTACGGCCTGCACATTGTATATCGCGAATCGCGATAACGGGTTATCGGGATACCTATCTGCGGTATGTGCGCGAGTTGCGGACGTAAGCAGCATCGTCGACATAGGAAACCGGCTACGCGCGCTGAAGATCTTTCGCTACAAGCTTTTCACGTCCATATTTTGCCATTACGGTGCTTCCCTTCGGGAATTCAGTCGGTTTACCCATAGTTTCTTCAACGCGATACGCGTCAGCGAAGTTCAAATCGCACGATGAATTGTAATTTTCTGTCATGAGATGCGATAAGATCGAAGGAAGTATAAACGTACGCGAGGATAATAGTTAAATAGTGGTAAAATAATAAAATAAGTAATTTAATAGTTAAATAATAACGATAATTATAATTATAATTATTTAAATACGTATATTTTCAAGATTGAAAGTTCGATAGTTTGTCTCAAATTGTATAAACGTTGAGAGAGCTATGAAATCGAATCATGTTAAGAATGATAAATTATGAAGTATGAATTGAGTTAAGAGCTGCAGGGGGTTTAAATTTATGCGTTGCAAATTTGAGGAATTTTACTCAATAGCAGAATAAGAAGAACATTTACCTATTTCATTAATGAAGTAAAACGCGAGAAGGAAAAAATAAAGAATCAGAATTTATCAAAACTTAAAATGCTTTACAGAATAACAATTTATTCAATGATCAAGAATTATATAAGAATTATATATAATTGCGATTTAATTAAGATTTATTTAAAGATTTAATTAGACATAATATGATTTAGTTAAATCAGCATTACAATTAGAAATAGAATAATTTGCTTCGATATATATACGTATCTATTAATTATATTTTTTCTCGATATATAATAATTATTTCGCTCTTTTTTAATCTTTAGATAAGTACATGATCCAAAGATACGCAAGTTAATAGATGAGATACTCAGAATGTTCCAACAAATTTTTTAATTTTATAATTTTTTTTAATTAGTATATTATATTATAAATTTACATTAGTTATGATACTCTTGATACTATGATGAGATAGAGAATTGTAAGAACAATAAACTTAAGATTCCATATTCACGCTTCACTTTTATCGATAAATTGCGCGCATTCATTTCTGAGATTTTTTAATCTACGCAACGTAAACTGTATGCTAAGTACGTGTAATTATCGATAAAAGTGAGGTGTGAATACGCAAGATTTCCGAGTAATTCTTTGTATTTTCTAGAACAAGGTTTTAAAGAAAATTTATATCTAGAGTGCTATGGCTACTCCCACCTATCCACTTAAAACTTAAGCAACAATTTATTGATTGATTCTACGAACACCCTTTTTGCTTGTACTTTCTGAGCTCCTCTTGCAGTCTACAATGTACTTACATCGATAGCACTTACAATGCGGGGCGCCACTAAGAGGGTGGGTGTCGAATAGCACCGCAGGGATCGCCGATCATTTTTCGCAATTCGATCGCATCGCGATGTGCGAACGGTGGAGACGTGTAATCGGAAGAAGCATATGCACGTCGTTCGATCTTATCTCGCGAGAGTAATGAGAGCTCGTGCTTCGCGCCTCAAATCGAAGATGCTGGACGGATAAAACGGAGGCAGAGAAGACCGGAATAAAATAAAAGGTGCACGCGTCGCGTCTGGCATCGCGTATTTTTTTCCTACAACGACAGCAACGGCGATGAAAAATTCGCTCTAGATTAGAATCGCCGTCGGAGAAGTTTAATGTTGCTCCGAGAAAACGCGTCACAGGTTACGGTATACGAAGGACACGTTCAAGGATTATTCGACAAGCGAGTAAATTGCCTGTCCATGTACCTACACCTTGTTCTTACTCTCTTTCTTTTACTCACAACAGTACTTAGCCCCCGAGAGAGAATATCAGAGAAATATTTCTGCTTGGAACGTGGAATTTGAGAAATTTTAGTACAGCCGCGTTAATAAAAAAGTTTAGGTACTCTATAATTTCAACGACGATGCTTTGTGTCTGTGGAATTTTGCTTTATTACTTTCTCGCTTCGTCTTTTATTCGTATAATTGAATTTTATGTTATATACTTACCTATGTTACGGCTCAATGTCGTTATTGAGATTTTTTCTCCGTTTTTGAGTCAATGTATTTAAACAATTTACTCGGGGACCGGAGATTAAGTTGTGTAGCTAAGGATGCGATTCACTGGGAAGTATTGGATAATTTAAAGGAAGGGTAACCTTGAATCCGGTGCCAAAAAGATCGCGAAGTTTATAGGCGAATCTACGTGGATCGTGTTTTGGAATGGTTTTGTAACTAGGAAACGTGAGGTTGACCTCCAATTTATTTAGAGTATAGACAGGTTCGCGGGGTGAGTCTACCGGTTTGTCTTGGTCTAGCGATTGCGCAAGTTTTTGGAAATAGGGGAAAGGATCTTGGTTCGAAATAAGGGCCGATTTAACTTGGAACCTCAATCTCTTTTCCCTTTGTCTTCGTCCGCCTTTGGTAGGCATGGAAGTAATGCAAAAAAAAGAATTATAATGTTCCGGAGAACTGTCGTAAACGGGGGCCACGCTATTGGCAGCGACAGTCGCAACGACTTCTCAGATATTCATATGTATATATATATATTTGTATGAAGAATTAGAGATTAGAGATTTAGACGTTCCATCGATAGATTCGATTTGATATTATCGTTTATTAAAAAAAGATTAAATGCGAAAACGAGGTTCTGATGAAGCGCGAGGATAGTTCTCACCTTGATTGTAACTGACTGACTGGCTGATTGATCGAAGCAGTGCGAGTCTGAAAGTGAGTCTAAGTCTAAGTCTAAGTCTAAGAGTCTGAGTTTGAGAGTTTGAGTATAAGAGTTTGTGAATAAAAATGTATAAAAATGTACATTTCTGTCTTCGACAGCTCCCTTTATATACTGAAAATGAGTATGGGAGTGTCCTTTCGGAACCAATCGACACTTCCCAAAATTTGGTAGAAGCTATACTCGCGTTTTCTTTGAGATAAGGTAGCAAGGCTCCGCGTAAGCCCTACTCCCCACTCTACAAGTTTATTCTTAATAAGTAATAGTTGAATTTTAACAATTTGTTATAAAAATTCGGTTTTCCTTAATATCCTTTATGCGAGGCGAATTCACTACATTCATATATTTAAGATTAATTTAACTTTATTAGAAAAAGAAAAAGGGAAAAAAAGAAAAAGATATTCGTTCTCGCATTCAGGAAGGTTTCTATTTTACTGCTAATTACTTAATCGTTAAACACTAATATAATATACGTTATTATTAATGTTAATGTATAATACGCTTTTATATTTGTTATTTTATAGGAGGGCTTCTTTGAGAAAGATCGTGTGATATTCTTAGACATTCTTTCTAGAATATTCTATAGATAATTTTTATGACGCATAAAAGTACATAACGTGATCTATCTGTTAGAGTTTGAATGTTCAAATAAAGAAACTGAAAGAGAAACGGAATTTCCAGTTTCGAAATAAGGTTAAAATAGGGAAATCTAGCGATAAGATAAAGTAAAGTATAAATTGTATACCTATGACGAATATATTATTCTATAAAGAATAAGGGGATTTTATTGGTATGTAACACCTATAATCCAAGTTTATTCATTCTTTAGTGTCGCATTAACATTAGAAGTATCCAATGATCTTTACACATTGATCAAGTATTGTAAATTACAATAAAAGTAAAGAAAGTGATGAAAAACCAAATATTTTATCACTATAAAAGGCACGATTATTGAGGGAGAAAACTCGAAAAAATGTATACAAAATACGTGTTCGCAGAATATTTATTTCGTCGTTTAGACAGTCGTGGAACCTCCAACGTGTCTCGGGTATAGAAGAGTCTTAAATTCGTTAATTAACGCATTCATGATATGCCTCGTACGGGCGTGTCTCGTCCCACAGATTTTCACCTTCACCGACGCGCGGGAAATTCGCGATAATTTGCTCCGTCTGTGGATCCATCTGCAGATTAAGAAGACGCTCTAAAGCGGGCAATCTCATTACCGCGGCCGCGAAAAGTGACCGAAACGGTATGACGTCGGGGATTTCTCGGTGAGTGGAAAACGTAAAGGTGGAGAACCGACGTGATACGACGCGACGGTCGGCTCTCGCTTCGTCGGTTATGTGTGCTCCGGCGTTAACTAAGCCGCGGGATTAAATCGGATGAGACGTCGTTAAGCAGCCGGAGCAGCCCACTCCGTCTGTGTCTGTATACACGCGTGTACGCGTGCATACGCGTGCATGCGCGTGGGTGTGAGACGCCATATGTCCGCTTCCGACTCGTTTTGCGCGGCGACGCCGGTTTGCGCGAAATGAACGACCTACATCGCGAGAGCTCGTTACGGACTCGCTCTTTGTTACCCATCTCGTCGTTCTTCTGCACGCGGTACGATATTCCGCAGTACGATCGTGCACACAGAGCGAGTAGTGGACGGACCTCTCGGAGTTTCGCGGTTCGTTTTGTCGTGTGTTACCGCACGGATGGATTTCTGCCCGTAATCGCTTTGTTGAAACGGACGATGCGAGCTATTAACGGCAAACTCATGCGGGGGAGGGAAATCGTGATCGGAGTGTCCGTGGAAATTTTTTATTTTGCATCGAGGTTGCGCGCGCGATACGCGAAGAGGAAAAACCAACATGCGAAAAGGAAAAAAAAATCAATCGCACGGTATCCGCGCTTTTATTTGGGGCGGAGTTGGCATGCTCACAATATATCCTCCTTGTTAAAAGGAGGTTTATTCGTTACGGTCGTACTGCTGCGCGATTGATGTTCTATGAATAGCAACGCGACGGTTCGCGCTGCGAATTCCTTCGAGACGTCTTTTTTAACGTCGCGACGCCGCGCGCCGCGTCGTCGATCGACTAGAACGGGATAAACGGGCGTCGCCGTTTGATTTGGCGTCCGTGTCTATTTTCGAGAACCCAACAGAAACACCAGGCAGCACCCGCCGTGGTCCAAATTAAACCGTTTACTTCAAAGCGAATCGCTAGTCGGTATAATATAGTTAATGAAAAACAACACCGGAGCGTTCGATTGTTTTTTAAGTGTAGCGGATTATTCTGGACAATTATTCGATTAAAAATTGCTATGAATAATAACATCAGTGAAGAACCATTGAATCTTGATTGAATCTTTATTTGCGAAGATTATTGGTGCTTTCTATTTAGTAACGCAATCAACACAAATGACATTCTATCCTTCTTGACATTCGATGAATAATGAAGATAGAACGACTTGTGTCACTAAATGGAAATATATATGTATATATATATATATATTCCAGATTAATTAAACAAAGATGAAATATCTAAAAATTCAGTTAAATGCAGGTCTAAAAATAATATATCACAATTTTTTGATGGCCCAACAAATTATTTTCAAATCATATCGAGCTAAATTTTTCGATGTTGTAGAAGAAAACCATTCTTTCTGTGTGTCATTGTCTGAAAAATATAACTTTATGTTTCCGAAGAGAATCTATAGCAAAATTCCATCTTCGGGATAAGTTTTTCTCTAAAATAAGTGCAATAAAATAACGTATAATCAACAAAATTCGAGGGAATCGAGAGGCTGAAATTTTAAATTACATCGTTTGCTCTTAGCATAGGGGATGCAATCGCGCGAGTTAAATATCATCGAGAAGTGGAAACGAAAAAAATCATCAAGGTTCGTCGTGGACATCGCGAGACTGCCCGCATATCTCGTCCGCAGCAATCGCCGGTAATCGCTTTATAGTCGCGCAAATTCGCCGTGGAGCCGCGCATTTATTTTCTCTCGCGTACCGGCTGATATTTCGTCTCCTCTTTTTTTTTCCCCTCTCCGTTGGGCTTCCCATTTCTCATCCCCGGCTCTCTCATTCGCCGTCGCTCTGGAGACGCAAAATTGTTCGTTCTCCGCCGCTTTCCCTCGTCTCTTCTATCTTTCACTTTCCATTTCTCTCTTTCTTTCTCTTTCTCTGCGCGATGCAGGATAGAGGCGAAATTATTATTGCTGATGTTCGCCGGTACGGGGATGCGCCTTTCACCACCGATGCACCGCGATGTGCAGACGCGCTTCGAGCCGTACAGTCATGAAAAACGCACGTGCGAACTTCGGCGTACACGCACACATCGACGGTAAAGAGGACGTGAGCGGTACAACCGACGAGTCTTTTCTCAGAGGGGAAAAAACGAGAGGTTGAAAATGGTTTAGAGAGAAGAGAAGAGAAGAGAACAGTGCATCCCTGTAGGATTTGCACCCTGCGCGGCGCTTCCGCGAACTTAGGTATGCGTGGAAACTTGGTGAAGAGATTACGAAACGCGCGCGGCGCGTCTTGCAAATTTAGCCGCCGAGTGGCCGGCTAAAATTATCCGCGTCTTTGCTACTCGATCGTTTCGACGCGTCCGCGAAGTAGAAGTCAAATGGAGTGGAAAGTCGATTTCCTCTTCCTTCTCGGAGGATAATTAACACAGCGAGAGCCGGATTACCGTTTATTAATCTTCAAAAATATTTTATCACTTAGCAGGAGTATATTGCCTGCTATTTGACTTTCTGCAGTCAAGAAGAAGCGATCCGACTCTCGTTTTTTTTTTTTTTTTTTTTTTTAAGAACGCCGAGGTGAAACGAAACTTATTCGGTGTTAATTCAATTTAACATTTATTACAAACTAGCGCTTGATTTAATTTCTTTTTATTCCTTGAGTTATATCTTTCATTAATATATAACTGGCAAACAAATTTACAAAATTTTAATAAGTGTCTCTTTGAAAATTAAATCTTTACTAAATGTATTTATGTGGTATGCGAATCATTAATTTAAGTATTATTTTCTTATTGAGTAAATATTTATTTGCTGTAAGAGTTTAATTAGAATGCTTCAAATATTTATTAAAATTTAGTAAATTTTTTTCAGTGGTAGGGACAACTTTTTAGGAACAGATTGCTTTTATAAATTTGAAATACTGAATTCTAGTCTAATTTGCGAATAATACATACATTTTCCCTAGAGATAACGCATCATTGAAGTGCTATCGGCCAGAAGAAATTCAATCGAACTAATTAAAAGCGATGACACACGCGTAATCATATATCGGACGTGTATCCGAGCGCCGCAAATCTGCCGGAAATTCACTCTGTCAGATACAGGTGTTGCGCCCCGCATCGAGCCAGCCCTGCATACGCACGTACACGTGCACGTGCACTCGCGTTCACGCACACAAACACCTTGCAACATGTATATGAGGTGCATCGGTGGTGCGGTGCACGCGGATGCAGATGGCGTGTAACCAGAAGCGGTAAAGCGAACGAGGAGGGGTTAAAGAGAGAGCCTGACACAAGAGGGAATGCGAAACTCGTTGAAAAAGGAGAACGCGAGCTCGAGAGAGCAGAACGCGTTGCGTAGAAACGAGACGAGGACAACGCCGGGTTAAATGGGTGTCCATGATAGAGACAAAGGCAGAATTCGTCTTTCAAGAGGGATAGAACGATGGTAGGAAGAAAAGAGAGAAAGATGAAAGGACTGCACGAGAGAGACTAGAAAGAGGATCAGCCAGGGAACGAAGTGGGCAGTATTGTTAGAGAAGGATGCAAAAAGTCAGAAAGGGAATAAGCGGATGAGGGAGAAAGAAGGAAGTGGTGACGCACAGGTCGTTCTGTTGCTATCGAATAACTTTCTATATATATAGTCGTAGATTATTTGATAAACTTGCTCTTTCATCGGGGAGAACGTCTTGAAACGAATCTGAAAATCTGTAATTATTGGGAATATTTAGTCTTTTGTTTAGAACTTTTCTGGAACAAGAAATTTGAAATTGTGTGAAAGTATTATAATTATAATATTTAAATGTAGTTTTCTACTGTAAGATTAATTTTGTCACGTACTGAAGAGAAAAATTAGTTGCATAAAGAAGTGAATAGTTGCATTCGATCCTTCGGTTGCAGATTTTTCTCACTCTCTTTTGATTAGAATGTTTTTTCTGAAACAAGAAATGTTTAATAATTAAGAGATTATGCGAAGGCAACTATAATTACTTCCACGTACACACACAATCGTAAATTATTCAACAAAACTGATCTCACTTTGCCTCGGAGAAATTTTGTAGCAAATTCGAGAATCTGTACGTTAAAAAGAAAAATTTCTAAATGAAAACGAATGAGTCAGATTCTAATCAATCAAAATTCTGGTTATTTCAATTAGATTAATAGATTCAACCAGAAAATTTGATTCATCTATTTTCAATCAGAATTAATTAATCTAACCAACATTTTTCTCATTGTCAGTGTAATGTTCAAAGTCTCTTTTGGTTGTCAGAAATTTTCTGGAACAAGACATTTTAAATAATTGAGGGATTTGTAAAAACCATAATTTAGATGTACTTTTATGAAGTGCCTTTTTTGCCAAAAAAGTGAATTAGATCGATGTACTCGATTCTTTGATTAAAAGGACTCCTTATCCTCTAATTTCTACAACATGCTAATGTTGATTTTGCGAAACAGCGAAGCCTGAAATCCGCCTTCAGGCTTCGCTGATTGATTAATAACATATACATCCATTCGGCAACGCGCACCGACAAGGGACATCCCGGCTCGGAGACATTCTGTATACCACGAAACTTCGGAAGTTATTCGCAACAAGCGGCTTGCTAGCTAGCTGTCTCGTGGAATTCTGCTCACAACTACCATCGTTATCAGTGCCATCGCCACTACCACTATCGCATTACCGCGTTGTTGCCTTCCTCCGTCTTGTCGTCCGATGTCGTCCGATGTCGTCGGCACCTCCGGAGAGGTTCCAGCGACCAGCCTCTTCCGCGCGTCTTCCGTCCCAAACCACCTCCAACCGGTCTCCCATATTTCCTCCGCTTCTCTCATCGTTTCTCTCTTTAATAGCAAGTAGAAACTTACTAGCGCCAACTCCGAAGTGTATTACGTGCACGTGTATATATAATACGTGTCGTTCGGTACGGAACGATGGGAGGAGGATTAGGGTTGCGAAGCTAACCGACGCGGATATTGCCTTTCGTTACGTCGCCAGAAATAGAGAGTAGCGCGTTAGTTACGCCGATTAATCCATTAGCTTCTTGCTACTACCATGCGTTTCAGTACTCTATTACTCTATCCACATTTATCTTGATTCCACCGTGAACATAAAATTACTTTCCTGGAACGGCCTACCGCACTCTCGCACACGTTGACATTATGTCTCTTTGCACGACGGACAGACGTTTGATATGCGCGTGTTTAACGCGTAATGTCTTTTTTTTTTTACATTGTTGCGAGTTTACAAGTGTCACAACCCCGCCCGACGACATTGTCGTTTGATTTTTCTCTTTCAGACTGATCGCGATCACGATGTCGCGTCCGCCGCTGTAAAATCACAGTTCGGAAGTCACCTGTCATAATTGTAACGGAACGGTAAAAGCGCACGTGCCGTGGGTGGCGAATGAGTATGACGATAGCGAGCGGCAGAGATGAGATAATAGATAATAGACACACACAGAGGCCGATTGTTCGTGCAAACGCTTTGAATAGATGCCGCGTGGTAGAAGCTCGTAAACGAGCTCCTGTAAACTTGCCCTCGATTAAGATTATTATCCTTTTTGCGCATTGCGCCGTTTACCCGTGGCTATAACAGAATCCTGTTACTCGTGCCCGCCGTTCATCTATCACGTAAACATATACGCGTCAGAAAGTTTAATGTAATTAATCTTTTAATTAAAACTCTTTAATTGCGTTGTGCAGCGCATGGAATTTTAGATATAATAAACTCAATAAAGATGTAAACATATTTTGTTGATACTCTTCGCCATTGATTGACGACGTTATTACTTATCAATAATCGGAAATCACTGAACTTCACACTAATCATATCGAAGAAGTGGTTTCAGTCAAATTAACTGTGATATTTATAGCTTATGAAATCAAAAGTTTCTGTAAACGCAACCGTAAAGCGACAGATTTTCTTGTAACATCATTTGAAGTTGCTATTTTGCGTGTGATCATTGACTGAAAAGTACTTTTATCTAATTACAATTAGTTTTTTAACTGTATAACATTTACAATAAATATAATTTATAAATAATTTATTATGAACAAACAGTTAAACGCGTATATGATCTTACAAGTCTTATTATTAAGAAATTATGTTTCACTATGTGTGCGAAGAAAGGATAATATAGGCAAGGGATAACCACAGATATACACACATATTGGTATGTATGTATCTGTGTTGGTGGCTATTCCATTAGTACGTCTGACATTATTACGTATGAAACATCTGTATAATTATATATAAATGCCTATATAGTTAAAAACAAATTGTGTACTGTAGATAAAGGTACTTTTCAGTCCAATTAGACTGAAAATAGCAACTTTCAAATATTATAGCAAAATCTATTCATTTCTGAAATTGTACTTATGGAGATTTTCGATCAGCATATTTGATAAACTATAAAAGTGGTAGTCAATTTTAATGAAATTATTTTTTTAATATGATTAATGTTGAATCGTGTAAACAGTATTTTTTTTTGTACGTTCATTTGTTGATGATTTTGAATGTGGAAAGAGAGAGAAAGAAAGGAATTTCCAACAAATTTTTAACGCCCCGCAGTTAAAGAATTAAATTTCCGCTAAAATGGCAAAATCGTGGATAAATTCCTTTGCAATTAAAGTTCCATATACAGCTTTTTTTTTTTATTCATCAGCGTATCTATGCGGGAGTATCACGTAACAGCGCCAACAATCTCGACCTTTCTCCCCTCGTCGATTCCCTCTTATCAAACGAGGAACGCTCATTCACGCCTTTCCCTTTAATGAAACGGACCCTCGGCCGTCTGTTTCTCCTTGCTTCCCTTCTTCCGCGGCGGAAACGTTTTCCACTTGTTTCCATCGCGGCCGGCAGGCCGGACGCGTGCGTGTCTTCCTCGTTACATACGTCTGCACGCACGCACGCACGCACGCACGCACGCATGCACGCGAGTACACGCGCACGCTCGCGTGGGCGTGCATTCTCGACTTGCGTGTGTGAAGCGCGGTTACGACACGGCGGTTCCGTTGCATGCCGGAACGTGAGGTTAAAGGAACGCCTCGCGCGAACAGGTTCCCTTCTTTTCCACGACGCCGACCGCCGAAGGGAGTAGTGAGTTTCATCAGCGCGACGACATAGTCAGAGACTGACAATGGACCGCGTTCTCACCGCGCGTTTAAACGATAAACGTGAAGGATCCTCCGAGAACGATACAAGTGAATTTCAAGTATGCGAATGTGAAAATTTTATTTAAAAAAAAAGTTACTTTGAAATTTATTCGAAAATCTTTAATCCTGGATTTGTATTAGAATTTTCTGTTATATTTAAAAGTGACATATAATTACACGAAAAGATTTTATTGAAATAAAAATTTAGCTAGATCTGAAAATAATTTTTTTGGAGCATCAAAATAATTATCCAGAAAACTCAAGTATGATGAACAATGCTGTGAAAAGTTTTGACATTCTAACAACTAGCTTAACATAATTATTTTGATGATTTAACAAAATTATTTTCAGATCTGTATCTATAGTTGAATTTTTAGATTACTTTAGCAAAATCGTTCTTTCTATAAAAATTGCGACGTGCGAAGTATGTCTGGTTTTATTAGGAAAAAAAATCCATAAAATGCGAAAGTTTCCCCGATTCACGAAGTTGCCTATAAAATAACAAGTATTTTCGTCGTCGCTGGATATAAATGTTTAAATGGAGATAAGATACATAGAGCGAGTTCTTCGTTGCAGGATTCTGCCTCGATAGAACGATACTTCATAGAATTTTTCCGAATATACGCTTCTCGTTACCGTCGAGCGTCGCGCTTTGATAAATCGCCCATGTTTGCCATTAGTCGTAGTTTCCGTCTCGATGAAAAATGCGGCTTGCGCGCTAATAAACAATATAACGTCGAATACGGCGCGGCCGTTCTAAAATTGTGAACGTTCCCACGAAGCCGAGTAATTTGTACCGTTCGAGACACGATCGTTAAACTCTTTCGTGCGGCGATTTAGCAGGTTTCTTGCTGGCAAGCAGTGAACTCTACCAACCGGTCAGTAGTCGTCAAAGACTTAGATGTTCGTATAATTCGAATCAAACCGTGATTATTATTAACTTCTCGGGACAACACAGATTGCACGATTACTCATGGAATTGATGAAATGCTATACGAATTCAATACTATTTTTTTTAACGTTGAGAAGGAGATGGAGGAAAATACAGAACAGATATAAAAATAAAGATTTGTAAGTTTTATTTACGATGTTTACTATTTGCATTGCTTTATTATCAGGACATAATTAATACAAGTAGATCGTTATGAAGTTGGAAATGAGGAAAATATCAGGAAAATTGAAAATGGTTAGGGAAATCAGGGAAAAGTCAGGCAATTTTCCAAAATTTTCTGGAAAATTAAATTTCTCGGCTTTAAAGAAGTTTAATATACGTACATCGCATCTGCGATTTTGGAATATTATATCAACATAACAATTAAATGCAAGGTTGAGTCAGTAACATTAATAATAATTTACATTGCTATGTTAAAGTGCTCCCTCAACAAAATATTATTGAAAGTATAAGGAAAAATCATGAAATTTTGTATGAAAATCAGGAAAAAAAGTTTCGAAATTGTAGGATGAGGAATTTATGACAACTCTAATATATGTATATATGAAATATAAAAAAATATTTTGTAAGTAAAATTAATAATTTTTTTGAATTCTTGATTTATGTAATTCATTTCACAAATCATTGTTATCATTTTTGACAAGTTTCCACAATATTATGAATAATAAAGAATGTGACTAATAAAGAACTTTAAGGGCGAGTCGAGCAGTAAATTAAGAGTAAACTAGATTTCAAAGTACAATAGAATATCTCACGCTGCTGTATCAGCTGTGAAGATTTTGGTGTTGCGAGCTTTTGTTCTCGAAGTTGTCGCGCTTCTAACTGAGTTTTCCTTCTCCGAGAGGTCGGTTGTCAACGGAGTCAGGTGTCGGGGCAGAGAGACGAGCTTAGATACGACGCTCCGTTCGCGCACGCAGTCGGCGTGGCAAAACCACAAGGCACCGCTCAGAGCGCGGTCGTAGGACAGTGCATTTAGGGTCGATGCCCTCCTCTGTGCACCGTCGATCGTTCGGTGCTCTACGTATTTTCTCCTTCTTTCGCTCTTTCTCCCCACATCGGGCTTTCCGCGCCGCCTCTACTATCCTCGCCCGCCTTGTCCTCGGCCCGGATACTTGTTGGACGGTCCTTGGAGACTTGCATGCACCTCTTCGCGATGATCGAAAGAACGAATATGCCCCCGTACGTTTCGCTCTTTTAGAAGAAAGGAGGAACGAGAGACAAAAGAAAAAAAAATAACGGAGGAGAGCAAAGATCGATTCTCTCGAGCTTATAAGTTCGAGCGCGCGGCACGCGATTATCCTTATTAAATTAAACGCGACTAATTCCAAGGGCAGGCTGATAAACGACTTATTTGCTTAATGACATAGAAGCGGGTAATTGCGATCGCCGTATAACAGTTTGTTCGAAGCGTTTCGACGAGAGCGAAGTAATCTCTGGGAATCGCGATGTGCTTGAGCTTACTCGGAAGCAATTACTTTGGGCATCTGCTCTTTTCCTCATACAGATCTTCGGCTCAAATCTCGGCGTTATATGAAAATGTTATTTTCTGCGTCTTACTTGTCTTATTGCGAAAAGTCTTTAACGCTGAAGAGACATTAAAACCTTCGCATTATGTAAATGTATACGTTAGATTGACAGTAAAGGAATCCCATTTTTTGTCGTCTATATAAGCACGACCTTGTCCAAGAGCCGTGTACTGTTATTATCCACTTTATTAAATTAAGCGAGAGCGATACAGAGAGAAGATAATGCAAGACGTGACTTGGAATTAATATCCCAACTTTTTAATGCATTTAAGCACTCTCAAAAGGCGATAAATTATCTCACGTGTAATTTAATACGCTGTACGTTGAAGTAGCACGCGTTATATCCACCGCTTTTCAACCACCCTGGTAATTTTTCAAGCCTTTAGTTGCCTCCAAAGCGCGCAATATGCTTTTCGCATATCTAAACATTCGCAAGGAATTTTGATAATTTGATGTGATCTTCCTGTATCTTAAATTACTTACGCGAAAAGAATAATTTTGCTGAAGTGTCGGAAAATTGAGCTGGATGTATAGGTCTGAAATATTTTTGTTGAACAATCAGAATAATTACATAATAAATATCTCAAGCATGATGAGTAATGTAGCGAAAAATTTTAACATTCTAGAATTTGAGCGTTCTACTTAATTATTTTGATGATCCAACTCAGCTGTTTTAATTCAGATCTATTTAAATTTTTGGCAAAGCTATTATGTTCGAGTAGAGATAACTGAAATAATAATTTGAATAAATTTTCTTATTTTTTGTTGATATAGTAACAGGGAATAAATCTTTTTTAACCTATATTAATTTGAAAGTTCCAATTTTGACTAAGTAAATTTTATGTACATAGAAAAAACGATTTTGCTGAAATATTAAAAAATTTAGCTGAATACAGATCTGAAAATAATTTTGTTGGATCATCAAAATAATTATGTATACTTATCGCCAATATGATGAGCAATGTTAGAAAAAGTTTTGATTCTAGCAACTAGTTTTGCATAATTACTTTCATGGTCCAATGTGTGCAATTCAGATCTGTATCTATATAAAGTTTCAAATCCATTCTTTCCATAGCAGAGATAGCTAAGATAATAATATGAACAAATTCTCCATTTTTTGTTGACGTAATCTAACCAGTTTGTCCTCCCATAATTATTTCGATAATATAAATAAAATTATTTTCAGATCTGCGTTTAGCTAAATTTTTAGATACTTCAGCAAAACCGTTCTTTCCGTAAGATTTCTCATTTTTCCAATTGCCTTTAATTCAAGTCCAACTAACTCCAGTCTTGAACCTTTCAATAAAGAACGACAATATCGCGCGAGAAATCCTAATGGATGGGAAAGAACGGAGTGGTCGCGGATGCGCGAGAACGGCGCGCTCTAAGGATCAATGAACGATTGTTCCTTAATCCCGCGGTGCTCCACAAGTTGCAGTCGTGTATTTTTCGCACGCATTACTTACCCTCGCTTCATTTTGGATTCTAATCGAATGTACTTGGATCTTGATATCAAATTATCTTCGCTTTCTGCTGGCCGCTACCGTCATCGCCATCACCGTTGTTGAGAATCTCTCGCGTCTGTATAGTCGTGCCGAACGGGTTTCCTTGTTTGACGAGTGACTTCAGAGCGATTTCAGAGGGATTGCGCTAAACAGCGAGATATAAATCCCTCTTGGCGTTCGGTTCGCTGAGGCACTTCGGTGAATCACACGATTCAATGATCCTCAATCTCGGAATCAAATCGAACGGCTCTTTCTTTCTGTTGCAGGAATATCGCGGAGGATCTGATTTTGTCGGATGAAGAGAGCGAGGATGAGGAGAACAAGGTAATATATCCGAAGAAACATTTAATCTTTTAATTGTTATTAAATATAGATATGTTAATAATGATAATTATTTATTATTATTATTATTATTATTATTATTATTAAAATAAGGAGCTTTTATCAGGTCATCATAATAAACAACCTTTAAAAGATATACAATAAACTTTCATTATTCTTTTTCTATCATTTCACGTGACGGTAAAAGCTTCTTATTTTATTGTTTGAAATTTATACGAGCGGATTATCTAATATATTTATTATTATTATTATTATTATTATTATTATTATTATTATTATGAAATTAAGTGAATCCTCAGTTAAATTAAATATCGTTTACAATAATTGTTTGCAATATTATATAATGAAACAACGCGCTTTCTGAAATAAAATTTTGAAACTATATAAAAGTTGCACGATTAGCTGCACTTTCACCTTCAAGTTTGTTTTTTCGTTGACTTTTTGCAATACCGCAAAGTACTTTCGCAAACCGATACGATCGAATCGCATTTGACGAAAAACTAAGTGGCCGTTCATCACGACAAGAAAGATTCCGTTCCACTTTATTTCACGGCGAAATTACTAATAGCGGTCTTCTTATTCCCAGGAAACATCATCGAGACCGACGAGAGGAAACAGGAGTCCGGATCTTACGGTCGTGTAAGTACCTTTAATTAATCTTTGTTGTTTACGGAAATTAACTAGGATTAAGGAATTAATAATAAAAAATATGCTTGCTGTTTCTTGAAATTATTTTATTACACTTAAAGATTTTTAAAACAAGAGAGTTTTTAAATGTTTGAAACACTTCTTTTGAAAGTTTTTTAACGTTCTTGAGAAGATATCTCAAGATATTTTCGAAATTGTATTTTTGACACAAACATTTATAGTTAATATTTTAAATAATTCAATACGAAAAATAGAAAGAGAATTTTTTTTGGAAATCTCATACCTTTCCTAAATGCCTGCACATTAATTTTCTTCGATATACATGTGTATATACAGTATGAAATATTTTGTAATTGTGTTAGATTGATTTTTGTTAAAATTTTTGTGTTGAATTTTTAATGACTATTAATTGAACATGTGATTTCGTTATTTAAACATTTTATGTTAAATTAATATTTCTTGTAGTATTAAATATCCACATTTCTTGTAGTAATTAAAATAACACAATTTATAAGCGAGTGAACAATTAATATAAAAATAATATATTTAAAACGTAAATTCTAAAATAAATGAATAAAATGTATTAATTTAATTTATTTTAAATGTTAATTTTACGGAGGAAATATGCTTTTATAATTTGCTTACAAATTGTGTCAGTCTTGTATTTTTTTGTTATTTTTTAAATGTAATATTTGTGTTATTTCCTGACATATTTTGTGTTAAATAAAAAATTTGAATGGTCTGGGACACGTGAAACGTGTTAAATTTAATACGAATTTTCCAATTATAATATCGTGATCTTGAAATTGAAAAATTTGTTTCAATTGGCCAACAAGACATTTCTACGATTTCCAGTGTCTCGATACCTTTATCGAAAATCACGATGTCCAATTTTGAGCATCGTTTGATCAAACATCCTTACAGTCTATCGACACCATTGATGACATCGGCGCCGCCGCCTTTGACACCTATATCGCTCATGATCATGTCACCCGTGGGCCCCCCATTGTCACCCCCGCGGTCGATCATCAGCCCGTCGAGATACTCGTCGCCGCTACCGAAACAGACGACACCGGAGCGAGTGCTGTCTCCTCCAGCGGGTGTCAATCATCCCCTGCCATCCGCGTGTTCCCCGACGAATCCGGTTGTCGTCGGCCAACCGTCGAGTCCAGCCGAGGCGCCGCATAGCTCCGGAAGCGCCAGCTCGAGCTCGGATTCCGGTTCAGATTCCGGCTCGGATAGCAGCGATGATTCCGAGGACGAAGACGACCTGACCTCGGCACCGCCGCCATCCAAGGGACCTACGACACCGCCCTCGGTTTCACCGAAGCAGGACAATCTGGTGGAACCGCCGCCTGCTGAGGAACCTCGTCGTTGGGATCTCATTTCTTTTCTGCAGCAGAACGGCAACCAGAATGCCGAATCAAAACCTGCTCAGGTAAGACTGTTTACATTAATTATGGAGCAACATTTAAATTGTTTCTTCTTCCCAGTCTGTTCGTCTCTTGTCAGAGACGTGGTGACCTTTTCTGCATAATATATCCTCTTATATGTGAGACTTAGTTTTTTAACTCCGGATCCCCGAATGGTCATGTCAGAAGAGATTATTATGACAAAGGTGCTTTCATCATTGCCTTACGAGAGATGATCAAATAAAATATTAATATATATGTTCTGAGTGGATTTGAATCCGGATCTTTGGTACAGAAAGCTCCGCAACTCACTATACCATAATTCACGTCATTTTGTTAATATATTGTAATATTTAAAAATCTGAGGAAAACTTTTAAGAAAGAAATTTTAAAACTTTGTAATATATGACTTTATATAAAAATATAGATACGTTTAAAAGTAAAAAAGTTATTTCTTAGTTCAGTGGAACAGTAGATTAAAATCTGAAGATTAACTAAATCGATCTAGTTCTTAGTACCTAATTCTATATATTATATTATAAATTAAATATGTATAATACAATAATATAACAAACATTTCAACTTATAATTATGAAGTTATTATTACTTATAAGTTAATGAAGTTAATAAAAACCTCCGTAACATAAATGAGTCAATAGACACATACAAATCAATAGAGTATAATTTCGCCGAGTATAAAGTTGTTTAGATAAGATTACAAATGTGTCAAAAAAGTCGTTTGATTATATGTTTAAATTATATGAGAAATTATGCCAGAGAATTTATTTTAAAAAAGGGATTGCATTGTTTTTACAGGATAATGCCAGGCGGGAAAATACGCATGAAATAACGACGGAGACCAGATCACACAGAGAACAGTCTCATGATTGGCAGCTCGGCGAAACCTTGAAGAGGTCTCATAACATGAGTTCTCTCAGCGACAGTGATCATCATTCTGATAAGGAAAAGAATCAATTAGTTGAAGACAATCGCGCCCAGACGGAGAAGCCAAAAGTGGCCGATACTAAGAAACGCGGACGACCCAGGAAATCCATCAAGAGTCCGAAACGCAGTCACCGGACGTCGGACGAGAATGTAAAGAACAGCAAGTCCCGCAGCCGGACGAGAACGGTCGCCACTCCTGGCAAGAAAAAGCCACCCAAATCGAAGGAAACGGTGACCTCAAGTGACGACGACAATGACTCAAAATCGCAAAGTGATTCCGATAGTGATCGTCGACTTACCAAAGTGTCGGCTGTAGTACCAACAAGAAACGAAAAGAGATCGAGACTGAGTCTGTCGTCTAGCGATGACGAGAGTTTGCCACCGAACAGGAAAAATAATAATAGTGCCTCCGAGGACGACACTGCGCGATGGACAAGAGTTCCCCCCATCAAGCGGAGCAACCTGTTGGACTCGCCAAAGAAGCAGGATCAGAAGAAAAGTTCCGCCAAAGGCAAGCCTAGGCAGCCCAGATCTAGAGTAACCAATGTAAACGGCGGTTCGGATTCCGATAGTGAATCAGAGATGTCTGTAAGGAGTAATCGCATCAAAGTCGCTCGGTAAATTATTTTTCATACAATTACTCTAATGCATTAATTATCTCTTTTTTTTCTTCTTTACTAGATGTTATAAATTTTGCATATACTTCCATTTAATTTCCATTTAATTGTTTATATCTTGTTCTTATATTTTGCACGTGATAAAGAGAGATATAATTTTTTGTTAATAAAGATAAAATAATAATACAGCAATTTCATCGACATTTATAATTTATTAATAATTTAATTTAATTCTGTTTTTTCGATTTTCTCTTTTTCACCTTTTTGTTTTCATGTAGTGTAAGCAAGACTAATAAATATTTTTTGCAATATTTAATAAAAGTATTGTAAATGCCAGAGTGCCACCCAGACCTCGAGCACCACCAACGAGAACGACTTCGCCTGATAATTCCGATAGCGATAACAGCCCGGCGTCAAAATTGCAAGAGGATGACGCCGGCAACGTGCAGGACAAGAAGAAAAGCGACACGCTGCGCCACGTCTTCTCGACGTCGAGAGGCATCGGGAAGACGGGTGGTAAAGGTGGGAAAGGTGGAAAAGGCGGTGGTAAATGCGGTATCTACGTAGAAGAGTACACGAGTAATTCTGCTACGCACACACCGACGGGCGGGGACAGTCCGTACAAAAGACCGTCCTCGCGGACGTCCAGTAGTGGCAACAATCCTCTGCTGCGCTCCCCTCCAGCACTCACACATGTGAACGGCGTACCAAGTCTTATGTGCAAAATCGATCTCAGCAGGATATCTTTGCAAATTTTCTCGAATCTATCTAGAGGACAAGAGCTCAGACAACGCACGGAATTGCCTGACACTAGGCCATCTTCGAGACAAAGACCATCCTCCAGTTTGGCGACCTTGCAACCACCGAGGTCGTCCACGCCCGAGGAGGGTGAGATCATCGATACACCGCCTCCGCAACAGCAGGTCGTGTCGGATCGTACGAGAATCCATCGTTCCGACGGACTGCTAGGCGAGAGTGACGGCAAGATTTCACGTTCTGTGATCAAGGCCCAACCGATATCGTCGGACTCGAAGAGCGGCGGTACTGTTCTTGGAGGTGCTGGTAGTGCTAATAGTGTCGGTACGCTTGGTAGCGCGCCTAAGAGGAAACGTAATCCGAGTTGTAGTTCCGTGTCTAGTTTGAGCCCTATTCAGTGTTCAGTAGATGCGAAAACTAAGAATATATCCGAGCATAATATGAATAATGTATATATAAATGAATATGGATGAGAAAAAGAAGTGAGATCCACGGAAATACCTAATATATGTATATATATATATTTTTTTTTAAGTTGTATTAATAATTATAAAACAATATTATATTCATATTGATAATAATATATTCATATTGGTGACGAGTTTCGATAGAACAAAGTCCAAGAGTGTAAACCGGATCTCTTTGAGTCGGAATCCAGACAGACTTTGCTCGCTGGGACTTCAACATCGCTTTAATTATCATCTCTCAGGAACGCATTATCCGGGATTAAGATACGATTGCGTCTGCGGTCCCTAAATTAAAGCCCGGCTTTAGCTTCTCAGATTACAATCCCGAACGAAGCTAATCCACCGAGATTAACAATAAGCGGTTCTTACTACTGTTCTTAAACAATTGCGAGGAACTTAAACATACATTTTTTTGCTCATAACGCACGAATAAAGCTTTTTCTCTATCAAATAATGAGTTAAAGAGATGTCTTTTTTCAAAAATAGATTAGAATTTGCATTTGCACGTAAAATCAGTAGGTATACAGTAAAAAATACATTTTGTATTTGTGTTAAAATTGATCTTTAAAATTTTGGTGTTGAATTTTTAATATATCCAAGTCTTAATTTAACACATGTGATTATATTATTATCACAATGTGTTATATTATTTGAATATTTCATACTAAATTGATTTTCAACATTTCTTAATGTTAAAATAACATAATTTATAAATAAATGAACGAATAACATAAAAATTATGTATTTTAGATCGTAAATTCTAAAATAAATGAATAAAATGTATTAATTTAACATATTAACATTAATTAAATGTTAGTTATACATGTTAATTGTACTGAAGAAAAATGCTTTCATAATTTGCTTATATATTTATCTTGTGAATTAACATAAAAATTTGAATAGTTGACTATTTCAGTGGATATAAAATGTATTTTTAATATAAATTTTCGAACTGTGTGTATTTTTCATTCGAGCAAATCGAGTGAATTATGAATTCGTAAATTTTTGGTTTTCGGTATACAAGATAAGAAACGACAAAGTAATGCACGAAACGATTCCTTCTGTCGATTCCTTTATTATTGTCTAAAAAGAGAATACTTTTGACAGCGATTTGAAGAAACAACCTCGCTCGCGAACGCGATCTCAAATCGAACTGTTTCCCTTTCCAAATTGATTTGACGACGAGCGATCTCCGATGAGAACCCGATTCTTCGCTACGGCCGAGATGTGTGTGAAAAACATTTCTCGTTCACCTTTCATGTACAAACTGGGCGATTGTGGTCAGGGCCGGCAAAGTAAATTTTTCACATGTGTGGAGTGGTCAACAGGCAGAAGGATCTGGTTAAAATTAAATTTCAATAATAATAAATTTATATATTTTATACAGAGTGTCTGATAAGTTTTAACAAAGCGCTCGTGTGTAGATAGTGCAGATTAAATTGTCGAAAAGTCCTCTACCATTTTGCAATTTTCGCAGTAGAGATGAGATATATATTTCTAAACATTGTCAAATAAGCAAATAAAATCGACGCTTAAAACAATTTTAAGATTTCTTTCAGAGTTCTTTATGAAATATCTTTATTTCTAAAAGGGCTCTAAAAGGTATTTTAGTTGTTTTATACGTCAATTTTAGACATTCTGCTCATTCTGGGTAACTAAAAAAAGTTGCGAAAATTGCAAAATGATAGAGAACTTTTCAACTTTAAATTTAGCTCTATCTATATATACAAGCGCTTTGTCAAAACTTATTGGACACCCTGTATATGTAATATTATATGCGCGCACGCGCGCGTGTTATATACGTGTAATATATTATATATTATACACGTCATAATAAATAAATAAATAAAAAAGAATTATGATAACCAGAAAAGAAAAGATTTCGTTAAGAACCAATCAGAGCGTGTAGCATTGTTTCATTGAGATATCGCCAATAAAAAATCTAATAACTCGTTAAAAATTTAGGTTATGTAGTTCGACGTGTATAGAAATTCCACATATGCCAAATTCACATGTGTGAAATACTCCATCACTCCACATATACAGGGTGTCCCAAAATAATCACCAAATATATATCATGAGCAAGTAGAACGGACTAAACTGTGTTAAAAAGTTTTCTACCATTTTGCAATTTTCGCAACAGTTAACAAGATATTAATTATTAAAAATTGTCAAAACTTAGTCTTCAATAATTTTTTACTCGAATACTATCAACTTTACAGAAAAACTACAAGAAACAGAAATTGTTTATTTTCTTCTCATAGAACTCCAAGAATTTTTTCAGAATTTTTTCAGAATTTTTTCAGAATTTTTAATTCCGTATATTTTCATGTGATAAAAATAGGAAAATGCAGTATTAAAAAGTTGATAAAAAATTTTGAAAAAATTCTTAGAGCTCTATGAAAAGAAAATAAACAATTTTTATCTGCTGTAGTTTTTCTGTAAAGTTGATAGTATTTAAGTAAAAAATTATTGAAGACCAATGTTCGACAATTTTTAATACTTAATATCTTATTAACTGTTGTAAAAATTGCAAAATGGTAGATGACTTTATGACTCAGTTTAGTCCGCTCTACCTGTCCATCAAATATTTGGCAATTATTTTGGAACATTCTGTCGATCGCTGGCTGTGATTGTGTCGACTGGTGCATCTGTTCTTTCCTTAGTGGTTACTTAGTACTCTTGGTACGAGCCAATCGTGGTCAGCGGGCAACAGGTGGCCGACCAATCAGGACTGATTGGCAACAGGTGACCAACCAATCTTGCGCTGCAGACATGACATTCGTTCTCTTTCGTCAAGAAATTGACCGGTCCGAGCATTTTACTCCTTCATATTCCTAAATCACTAAATCCACCGATAGCTATAACATTTCTCTTTTTTTCTTTCTTTCTCAATCTCTTATGTTCATATAATTTATTCTTATTATTTTTCTTTTCGTATAATGAAAAGGTAAAAAAAGGTTTATAAATGAGAGAGAGATAGAGAGAGAGAGAGAGAGAAAGAGAGAGGTGTCAAATTCTGATTTTAATGAAACTTTGTGTACTTATATAGCTTACATAAAGAGATGAATTTAAAAAATATCAGTTGCGGCCAAAAACGGTTTGAAAAATCATCTTTTATGTGTAAAGTAATTTTCCGTTATATCAAAAACTATTAGAGATATCAAAAAATATTTTACAACAAAATTAGCTGTATTCATTCACGTTAGTAATACTAAAAAAATTAATTTTTCTAAATTTTCAAAAAAAAATTTTTAATATTTGAAAAAAATATTACTGCCGTGAATAAATAGAGATAATTTTATTGTAAAACTTTTGTATGAAACATTTTTTTATATTTTGAATAGTTTTTAAGATATATTTTATCATTTTTTTGTGATAAAAATCCACTTACAAATAGTTTTATAATAAAATTATCAATCATCTATCATCAACAATATTTAAAAAAACAATAATTTTTTGTAAAAGTTCTAAAAGTTGTTATCAATAAACGGTTTAAAGGGTGAAATCAGCCCTCGTGTGTAAAGCGATGTTTAGCTTTCTCTGCTATATCTCAAAAACTATTTATGATATAAAAAAATATTTTATATAATAGTTTTACAATAAAATTGCCTCTATTTATTCACGTTAGTGATATTTTTTAAGAATATTTATTTAAAAATTTTTTTGGAAAATTTTGAAAAGTAATTATTTTTAAAAAATATTATTAACGCGAATGAGTACAGCTAATTTCGTTGTAAAACTTTGGTTTAAAATATATTTTTATATCTTGAACAGTTTTCGAGATATAATTAAAAAAACTGAAAACCGCTTTACACATAAGGGGTGGTTTCACCCCTTTAAACTGTTTTTTAATCGCAACTAATATTTTCTAAATTCATCTCTTTATGTAAGCTATAAATACACAAAGTTTCATTAAAATCAGAATTTGGTTAAGAGGTATCTCTTTTAGCCACCTTCAACCATCATAAAGAATTAATTCATAAAAATGCAAATCTCAAATAACCTTAAATGATATTAAACATAAATCACATGAGGTACATTGCAATTTTATAAACAATAATTTTCTCCTTATGTTTGTTACAACGATCTGAGTATACAGTCAACAATTAAAAGGTAAGTCACCGTATTTTCTTCAATGAGTGTCGGAATGCAACCTATTCACTGAGATTAGTTATTACTTATGGATCCATAAGTAAGAACCAATCGCTTGATAAATAAATTGCATTCCGAAATTCATTTAAAAAAATGTGTTGCAACCTTTAGTTGCTGACTATATATGTGAGTCCATGATTCGTTGCCATGTTTTACATATTAAATATGGGCTAAATCGAATATTAAAATACAGAGTAGATCGCAAAGCCAAGAGAGTAATTGCGTATGGATATCCAATATTATAATAAATTATATCATTATGAGAAAGAAGTTAATTACAGTTGTTAATTTTGAGAAAATTAAAGTTAAGAAAGTAGGTTTTTAGTATGGTTTTAAATATTTGATTCTCTCATGAATATCCCTCATATTTGCATTTTTAGATGTACCATAAGAATATTTCAGGTGATATGGTTGCATCTACGATAAACATTAAGGAAGAATACCATGGGTTATAGAAGCCTTGATAAATTAAATATGTACATAAAGATACAAAAAGACTACCTGCATAGCATTTTAGATTTCAGATACATAGCAGATACATAAAATTAAAAATGTTATTATATAGCAGATACATAGCAATACGTATGAATCATATGCCAAATATATGTTTAATACCGATTAATGTCCGTTCTATTAGAGATATAAAAAAAGCGGTATTTTTTATTTTAAAGAAAAAGATCAAGTAAAAAACTAGTTTTTTATTGTAAATAATGGTATTTTTGACTAAATTATATAAAATTCATGAAAAAATATATAGTTATTTCAATATATAATAATTATTTGAACGATAGATATTTTATATTTAAAAGGTAAATAAGTGATGTTATTAATATAGATAATATTTTATTAAGCATAATAGACACTGTTTTGTTGCATATTGCTTATACTTGCATTCTATATTTTAATTATTCCGCCTTCTATATTTTAATTATTTTAAGATAATATCCCAATATAATATTGATTCAAGAGTAATTAAAGATTTGAAGAATTTGAAGTTCTCACTAAATTAAATTTAGAATATATATAATTACAATTGTATACGACAAAAACAGTGTCAATTAGTCTAGTAAAATATTAATAATAGTATGGAATATTTACTTAACTTTTAAAATTAAAATATAATATAAAATATCATTCAAATAATATATTGAAAGGTAAGGTATATTTATAACTACCGGTATTATACTATATTAATTATTATACTATATTTTACTTTTGTAACTTTTTTTTACAGAGAAATCTTACGGATAAGTGCAACAACTAAATTCTGGAACAATAGTACAGCGTCGAAATCGTGAAATATTAAAAAAAATGGGTGTAGTTCCGAATGATCCCCGCTCGCGATTGATTTGAAATTTTACATATAAGTTGTTTTGATGTAAGAAAAAAAAATCTATAGTCTCAATTTCGGAAATAAAAAAAATTTTTTTAATATGGTAATATTTATCAATTAAAATCCAGATTGAGAAAATACGACTTTTTACGCGAAGCGATTCTCACCCCACCTCCTCTCATGCTTAGGGACACATAACTCCCACGCGGAAGCGACTCTTACCCCTCCTGCTTAGGGGCGCACGACTTCTACGAGAAGTGACTGTCACCTCAGCAAACGAGTATAGATTGAAATGGATTAAAATAGATTCAGATTTTTAGAAATACGGATTCATAAATGTTAAAATGAATCCTTTTCAATCCTGAATGCATTTTTATTCATTTATAGAAATTGCATAGAGCATATCTCTATGCCTTTCAATTAAAAATACATAGACATTGGCCAAACGAGATTAGATTATTCGACACTTACCCAATGTTGTCTCATAGTAATGTAAATTATGTATTTATATTTTATTATATCTGTTAAATTATGATATTTTTATTATATCTATATAATTTTGTACACTGATTTATCTGATTGTAATTGAAGTAGAGAATAAATAACACATTAAATAACCAATTGAAGAAGTAGTGTAGCAGATAACGTAGAAGACTCACACAATCCAGAGGTCACAGGTTCGAATCCTATTAAAGTGCATTTTTTAATACCAATTTGAAATAGTTAATTTCAGATATAATTATTATAAATGTCTTAGGAATAAAATTTGTAATTAAATATGAATATTTTTTTTTTCGAATATTAAACTAGTGTTAGCTCGGATGCAATCCATTTCAATCCAATAAATCCATTTTCATGGATTTAAAGTACGCATTAAAAAAATTTTAATCTATTCTCGTTTGCTGGGATTCCAACTCCTCTTCCCCCCCCCTCCCTCTATCCTAATCTACTCAAATAAAAAGTCGTAAAATAAACAATTTTTTTTATTTCCCGAAGTTAAGACTGTGTTTTTTATTTCTCACATTGTAGAATTTATGTGCAAAATTTCAAGTTAATCGCGAGCGGGGATCATTTGGAACTATATCTAAAAAAATATATAATAAGTAGACTAAAAAATTGTCAAAGCCGAAGGAAAAAATTATTATTTCCTGAGTTTTTTATTCTAAAAGTCTAGATTTTTTTCCGTCGTTTACATCTTTACTATTATTTATTATATTATTACTATTAGAGATACATAATTTACATTATATACCAATTACATTATATACCATTATATACCAATTATATATGATACATATGACATTATATATTCGATATATATTAAATATGTAAATTATGTATTTGATATGTATCTCTAATAATGCAAATACGCTTTCAAAATGTATTAAGTACGTTATATAACTTATAAAAAAAAATTATATAACTTATAAAAAAAATCAGATATTCATTAATTGTACAGCAATTATATTTAATTGTACAGATATTCAAATATTTTCAAAATAAAAACTTATCTTTGACTTACTATTTAATTTAAATTAATTTTTTACTATTTAACTTAAATTTGTTTCACACGCGATTATTTCAATTAGCACTAAACATTCAAGCTTAACCGAAATAAGCTTTTATTTCTTGATTTGTTCACATCGTGGTTTAATAGTAGTATTTATTTGCCTTCACACAAAGTATTTACAAAGACTTCCAAAATTGCATCACACTTTAATTTTACTTCTTAATTTCTATTACATTCCTTTCCCTATCCCATTCCTCTCTCTCGTTTTACATTTTACTTCACATTTTGCATTTCCTCCGCTTTCTCTCTTACTTGACGTTTTCTTTTCATTCATACTCTCTTACACCTTCTCTCTCTCTCTCTCTCTCTCTCTCTCTCTCTCTCTTTTCATACACATCCGTATTCTCCCCCCCGCACTCACCCACTCACACACCCACCTCCTTCCATCTCCTATTCATTCATAAATTTCATACACTCATACCCTCGACACACTCAATATGTCCACAACATTTTCCATTTTCTCTTTTCTATCTGTCTTTCTATTTTTCTCTTCTCTTAATCGTTCTATTCTCATCATCCATTCATACCCCCTTCCATCCTCATTTAAAACCCTCAGATTGCTTCCCCCTTTTTCCTTTACGTATTCACAGTTTTTCTTCAGATGCTCTACATTTTCTCTTTCTTTTCCACACAGTCTGCATTTTCTATCCTCTTCTTTCATCCAGTACTTGTTTCCTCTCTCTTCATTCCCACACCTCCATCTTGCTATTTTTACCATCTTTTTCCCCTCTTTCCTCCCGCACTTTCGAATATACTCAGGTATACCATGGACTCTTTCATAGTTCTTACACGATCTTGATCTCCTTATCTTTTCCCTTCTCTCTTGCTCATCCACCTCAATATCTCTCTCTCTACTCTCTCCCATTTATTCTCCCCCCATCCATTTAAACTTTTCTCACTGACACCTCCTCTCCATAGATAGTCTCTTCTCTCTAGACTCTCTCTCGTCCATACATCGTGGTCTAATATGATACTTTAATATTGTTAAATTTGTTTATTCTTATATAAATTCAGATAATAAACCGCGCATACAGTAACTTGCTCAAAACTGTCCATTACTGATTTTTTAAATGTTAGGTAATGCTATAACTACACTATAAGTACGCCATCATCTTGTGACGTATTATTATATTCTGTTAAATACGTATCAACTACATGTTATATATCCATGCATTTAAATATGCACAATATACCTGCTATATATTACACACATATTTCGATTTGGATATGCACAATATATCTGATACATATCACATACGTATTTCGACTTGGATATTTCATATCCATTGCTTTTATTACATATTTAATACATTATATTTGATATGAAATGAAATGCAATGTAAATACAACATAGATACGTTTTTAATGTATATTTTTAATGAAAAGTGCTGTGTGGATGTTTTATCGATAAACAAAAACAATGTTATATGTATAAATTGTATTGTGGTGACTATAATGCTTTCTACATGGAATAAACAAAGAGAAAATTAAGAACGTGATTAAATGAGATAAAAATGGACTCGTCCAAACATTCTTCCTGATGAAAATGTAAAATTTGTTGAAGCGTCAAAGAAGTGTGAACAAAGAATTTTAATGCTTCTTAAACACTTCATTGATTTTCCATTGACTCTTAGTGGTTTTGAATATTCATACACGCTCCACGAACTCTTTCCAAACGCTCCGTAAAATGTGCTTAAAACACATCTGTCACATTTCTCACACGTTTTAAATTTTTTTTTATTAACGTTTCTCATACGCTCCTCAACATTACGCAAAGAATGCATGAAGCGTACTGATACACTTCCTAAATACTTCGTTAGTACTTCGTTTACACTTCCTAAATGTTCGGCAAAAAGTACGGAGCATTCAAATTCGCTTTGTGTACGCTTCCAGGATATAGAGATAAAAACATTTATTTTAAAACGAAGCGTCATTAAGCTGTACAGCGAATGTAAACGAAGCGTCGTTGAGTAATACGTGGCACCGCCACCAGAGGGAATTAGCGAGAAACTAACTTCTCGAATTTCAAAAACCGCACAGACTAGGATAAAAGACGTAAGCATTGAAAGATTTGTTTAGTTGTGTTCTAATGAAATAATTTTTTGAAGTGAGCTCCTAGGATTCCAAGAAGAAAGCGTAGCACTTTTTTTAGATATTTACCGAATAAATGAAATATATTTTAAAATATCATTCGCTTACCAAGGACCTCGATTACATTTCATTCACGTTCGTCTAAGAACTCGACGATGCTCTGTTTACGTTCTCTAGACTGCCTAATCACGCTCCGTTTACATTCAATGAACATTCTGCTCGTGCTTGCCGAAGAACTTATCTATACTTTTATTTATCTTTACTTTTCTTTAACGTTTAATTGACGCTTCTTTTATATTCCATGTTTCAATTTTTGCTTCTTATGAATTTATATTTCATTTATATTTCTGTTACTACCTCCTTATACTTCCTTTACATTCCAATTAACGTTTTATTGACACTCACTTTACATTTTATTTTCATTAAGGCTGTCATCTTTGAGGACATTTTGGAATTTAACTATAGATTGGGATAACATTAAAAATTTGAATTTTGAACCAAAATATTACAAAAGATTAATCGGAAGTATTATACATTAAAGAACAAACAAACGGACTTAATTTAAGAAAAGATACGGAGTTGTGAACTTGGATGAATCCTTTTTTTTAATATTATTGATATATTAAGAAAAAAGATCACATAATCATCTTCGCCGGTTCGTTATGTTATAATAAATTATTTTTCATGTATACTTACTACTGTATTATATGTATTATATGTACTACTGTATTATTTTTCATGTATATTTTTCATATCGATCATATTTCATTTTCATATCTGAAGCATAAATATGACAGATGTTTACAAGAGAATCGGATACTTATAATTAAATATAATTACATAAGTTCATTTTCTTAATTTTCTCAAAATTGACAGTGTACAACAATTGTAATTAACTTGTTTCTCATAATAATCATCTCATTTAATGTTGAGTATCCATACGTAATTGATTTCTTGGCTTTTTGCGACCTAGGTACTCTGTATTTTAACATTCGACTCAATCCATGTTTACATGTTAATAATGAATCATAGACTCATATATATGTACATTCAGGCCGTTGTAACAAACGTTGTGATGTGTCTCGTATGATTCAATATCATTTAATATTGTTTGGGATTTGCGATGATTTTTTATGGATTATAATTCTTTATAATGACTAAAAATGGCTAAGTAAGCCAAAACAAGTCCATTTATTTATAACGTTAAAGGTTATTATTAAATATATATCTTATATGTATCTCGTTTATAGATCTTTTCATATCTTTTTATTGTTGAATATATATTAGCGCTCCATTTCTTGTTTGCGTATTTTTGTTTTATTTTGTATTATCTATTACTGTTGTTATTTTTTTGTTTTTTTCCTATTTTATTCGTTATTTTTTTATATTCTTAGAAAACTTGGCTGCGTTTAGCAAAAAAGCAGCTTTGCAACTGTTGTAAAATTCATGAATATGATTGGTTTATACATTTAGATTCAGTGAGAAACCAAGAGCAAGATCCATCATATTAAAGAATTTTACAACAGTTGTAAAGCTGTTTTTTCTGCTGAACGCAGCCCTTGTCCTAGAATATTAATTATCTTATACACTAATAAGCGCTTTTATCTCTTTCCCGTTGATCGTGTCTCTCTCTCTCTCTCTCTCTCTCTCTCTCTCTCTCTCTCTCTTTCTCTCTCTCTCTCCTATACAAAATGTGACGCGTGCGCAACCGTTTTACATGCTACCTCGGCGTTCTATTTAGATTTGTACTTGCGAATCCAGATAAGGATGAACGAGGAATAAGTGTCTCGAGAATGTTTTGCAATTTAATACCTATTATACTTTTGCATCAATCCTTTTAATCAAACTTGACCGCACACGCATATATGTACGCATTCGAACCAGCGATCGTTGCAATGCAAGAAGGGGACGAATATTTTTATGCAAGCGCGCTTAAATATGCATGAATACGTATCTACAATCTGACTGGGTCATCGTCGACTATGCGTGTCGATATGTATAAAAAGTGCAAATTTATTGCAACCACATAATGACATTCTCGCTTTAAGCGCCTTGCGAAAAAGGTTGAGAAACGCAGGAAACGACGAGTGTTGTGGCGTTATGACTCGGCGGAATCGGACGTTGTGGTATTTCCGATGAAGCGTTACATTTATGATCTTTCGATCATTGTTCATCGAAGACGGTAACGACCGTTGTCAACGCAAAGAGTCGATGATCAATAATTGAGGACGAGCAGGCAAACAATCCAACAAGCGCCGAAAATTAAAAAAAAAACGAAACAATTGACGAGGAAAAGATGAACGTATGCAGATTTATATGCGAATTCGGTTATTTGCATTATATTAGATAAGAGTTTTTCAATCAGTATGTCATAGCACATTAGCATATTGTAAAAGGTACCCAAATAGTCATGACCATTTCAGAGGAGATAAAAATAAGAAGCCAAAATATTTAGAAATAAATGAAAGAGAAACCAATCAGATCACAGAACATCGACTTTGTTGTAACCATGATTTCGATTGGGAGAATGTCCAGATTCTTGACAAAGATTTCTCAATAAACGATTAAATTCTGAAATGTCTCACATTTATATGCAGAAGAATTAATTAAAAAACGGACACAGTGTTTGCACCTCTCTTATACCTTCTTATTGGACACGTTTAAACAAAAATGATAATCATACTTTGTTATATTGACTGACACTCTTAATTGTATTTATTTTCATTGCTTGTTATCCCCTTTGTCACTCTGTAACGTTTCAATTTTAAATGACACATCATGTCGTACATACACAAATTCTTAGTCAGAAGAACGATAAATCTATTATATAGTGTAACTTTTTTATTCAATGTTATAAATGTGAATCGTTATTTCTGAACTTCGTTTTTTTATCGTTTCCCATTGAGGTGAATCATTTTAATATTTTTGATAGTTTTCCTTACTTTGGAATAATAATTTGATTTAGTGTAATATATGTTGCATTTCTGCAAGTGACTTACTCTCAATGGACTTGTTGATTTTATATTTGCTGAGGATGATTCCAAAAGGGGCAGAAACGTTCGAAATAAATTGAAGATAACCAGCAATACCTGAGGATTATCTGCTTCTCTTATCTCTCCACTCTTACAATAGCGCATGACTCTTATTAGTCCTATCTGAACTCTTATTTATATTTTATTAAATAAAAAAGAGTAAGGTGCAAAGTAATAAATGTTTTAAAAATTGTGAAAATTACATATCTAAATTGTGTTTCTCATTTTAATCAAAGTGATATCATCATTACAATAAAATCATTTTTAAAATGATAAAATAAACATTTTAGGATTTAGCTTCTTATTTCTGAATGCTGTATTAGCAGTATCTGATAAAAGATCTGTTGAATGTTATGCATCTGCACTTAGTAATGTATCTCAAGAAATTTGACTCGTCATTTACTAATGTGTTATGAAAAAGGTTGCTAAATGTTAAGATATTGCACTAGATTAATACATATTAAAAACTGCTATATATGAAATTAGCAAAATTAATTGTAAAAATATATAAATATTTTAATAATAAATGATTTATTAAGACCGTACATATATGTGGATTAGGCACTAGTTCCGGATCACTTTTTATATTTAAATAATTATAGCATTTTTCCATTAAATGATATATATCACAAGATTCTTTAGCATTCGATTTATCTCTTTCAACTTTCAAGTGTCAATTGATTTTAATTTATTAGGAATCAGCACTGTGCATTTTATTAACTAATTAAATGTGCAAGGTTAACTAACGTGTGTATCTTTAAAAATTCATTCAAAATGTAATACCATAAGAATATACCTTATGGCTTTTATACTAGGTACGTACTAAATAGTATTAAATTTTATGGAAAAAATCATATGTTCAGTTAAGAAAAATCATATGTTGAGTTAAATGTGTCCGCAGATGTTTGTTTAATCATTACATTATAATGATACTTTTATTGTAAAAAATTTATTATAAAAATGTTTAAAAACTTGTCAAAATTTTACAAACAATGCTATCCTGAAAAGATTTTAGAATATAAAATAGTATACGTGTCTATACGCAAAAAGTGTTACTATTCATAATTTAATATTTTTTATTGCTAAACATTTAATTTTCATTAATTTTTATTGTAATTTTAATTATCATTGATTTTTAATTGTCACTAATTTTAAATAAATTTGAATGTGTTAAAATTGCATTATGATCCACAATTAGATTCTAGAACTAAATATGGATCAATCACAATTTCGTTATATACAAGGTGTCCCAAAACTACCGCATTTCCTCTTAAGGACGTATTCTTGAGGTAATTTTGAGACGAAAATCCTAATACGAAAATGTCGAAACTACAATAATTTTTTGAATTATAAACTGACTTTAAATGCTTATAAAAAACCATTTTACTTTTGTAGTCTCTATTATTATTTCTGGATATTTTGAATATTCTAAGACGAAAATCCTAATACGAAAATATCGAGGCTATAACAGTTTTTGAATTACAAACTGTCTTTAATCAATTATAATTCAAAAACTATTGTAGCCTTGTCATTTTTATATTAGAATTTTCGTCTCAAAATTATCTCAAGAATATATTCTTAATATGAAATGCGGTGGTTTTGAGACACTTTTATTACGATATGCATGTGTGAATTATTTTTATTTTCTGTGATAACATCTCTAGAAAAAATAAAGCATTTGGTGAATTGATTTGCAATTAATACATAAGATCTAATTGTGGATAATTGTCATTACTTTATTTAATTCAAATTAAAATATATAAAATGGTAATGAAATGAAATAAAATCATCCATATGTAATTTTTACAATTAATCATAACTATCAAATATTTTATTAATTATTCAATATTGTTCTGGATAAAAATATGAATTTTTTTTATGATTTACAATTAGTGGTTTTACCCTACTAAATATGTAGGCTTTAACTTTTACTTGTTGTGTATTTACATATACGATCTTAATAAATCGTTTATTATTGTTTACACATTGCCTGAAAAATGCGTTATTATTCCTACATTGATTGTTGCGAAGAATATTACTAAGGCCTCGATAGTCTAAAGGTAGTCTAAAAGATAATCTTAGGATGCTCAGGAATGTCAGAGATCCAGGTTTGACTCCCAGCCGAGGTTATATTTTTCGCAATGAATTTATTTTCAATTTTTCAGTACATTAACATCATTCAGTACATTAACTTTTTGATAGGATGTCTGATTGAGCATTAAAATTATTAAATTGCTTTGTGATATTATTGTAATAGTTTAAGAAGATTGCATTTGATGAAATATAAAATAAGTCTATGTAATAATACCAATAATATCTAGAAAAAATTTCATTGACTTCTTCCATACCATTTTGAAGATATTTAATTTTAAATTTATGGAATTTTATATTACAAGTTGAAGGTATAATCTTATTCTGTAGTATTCTCTTTATTCTGTATTTATTCTCTTTTAAATTGAGACATATATAAGACAGCAATTGAAAAATTGTTAAATTAAATAATAAAGTATACACTGAAGTTTGTTCTCGTAAAGTTTCATTAAAATTGATAGTTTACAAAACTACAATTTACAAAAAATTTATATTCTTTAATGAAAAAAGCTAAAATATTGTATATGTCAAATGTAAAATGGACAATACATCAAATGAGGATCTTCTTACAACTTTTATTTTGTCATTTTGAAAATATTTAGTAACATATAAAATTAACAATAATTATGTATAATGGCATAAGATATTGTTAATAATCTTTTTATTCCATTATTTTAATTGTTTTACGTATTATTATGAATAAAGTGTCTATTGACTAGAAAGTAGCGCGAGAACCTCCTTAATTGCGTTTATAAATCCGAAAGATTAATTCGGCGCGCAGTTCAAATGATTACATAGTATATAAAGTCACATAGAAATTATTTAAGTTGATTCTTTAGCAAATCGAGTTACCATAGAAATATCTAATTTTTTTATATAATGAAGTTGAAGTACCGAAATTGACGTGTGCAAAATTCTGCGGTAGGTTATAATAAATGATGAAATAAAAAAGAAAAAAATGTAACTTTTTACATATACCTTATACTTTTTACGTTTACCAGTGCGCACTGAGTATTTTGGTTGAAATAGACATTTCGAAAGACGATTCGATTTTTTATTTTCACACCTTTAGTTAAAAAGTTATTAACAAATGAGTGTTGGGGGGGGGGGGGGGGGGGGGGTAATTCCCCCCCCAACATAAATTACGTTTTCAGCTCAAATTCAACAGAAACGGGTTTGAAATATTAGATGCGCAACTAAGTTCCCGCTGTTTGTCAACAGATGGCTTAGACATATGGTAAACAAACCGCTTTGAAACATTAGTGATTTTGTTTTTACGTCATATTCTTTTGGTTGTGTGAAAATGTCTGATTTTGTGTCAAATAATCGTCATATGCGGGAAGTATTGATTTTCTTCTTTTCCTTCGAAGAAAACGGCGGCTGAAGCGCATAGAGAGCTCCAAAAAGTTTACGGAGATGCTCTAAGTGAAACAATCTGCCGAGATTGGTTCCGTCGCTTCAAACGGTGATTTCGATGTTGACGACCGTCCGCGTGAAGGAAGGCCAAAAACCTTCGAAGACGCTGAATTGGAGGCATTGCTCGATGAGGAAGTTGCATTTTTATCAAAATAACAGCGAGAACTTAGTTGCGCACCTAATAGTACCAATCGATACTTCCTAGATTGTTTAAAATATAAACAGTTTTGATATATAGAAAAAATGCAATATCTCTTCAATTAATTAACTCTATTTTTTTAATATACATAATGTCTGCGCACAGACAGTTTTTTAACATAATGTTTGAGCTTAAAAACATTACGTCGCTTGTTTCGAAAACTTTAATTGTTAATGACTTTTTAATTAAAAGTGTGCAAACAAAAAATCGAATTGCTTCGAAATGTACAAAAATGAAAACCTATCGATTAAGACCTTTTGATTCAATTTTTTCGAAGTTGGAGGGCTAGTGTGAAGCCTCCAAAATAGATTTTTTTAATATTATAACTTTCTTCCTAGAAATGAAAATTCAAAATATATAAATGTGCAAATGAACAATGAAAATCGAATGAGTTATATAAAATTAATTTTCTCAAAAGTTGAGAGACCAACTTCACACAGATATCACGCAGTTCTTGTGTACAGGTAGAGCGGCCTAAACTAAATCGAAAAGTCCTTAATAATTATGAATACTTAAATTTGCTAAACATTGAAAATGTATAACCTAATAAAGGGAAAACGTTTATTATTATATTTAGACAAGTTTTATCAGTTTAATAATTTAATACTACAAAACATCTAAGTTCTGACTCATAACTCCTTATTTTAATAATTTGTAATTGTTATTTTAATTATTAAACCTTGTACTGTAACTTTAATTTTAAATACATTTTTCCTGTGCTATTAGAAGATTTTGTTTAGTTAAGAAAGACGAAGGACAATCATGTATAGTTCAGAACGGCAATTCAGCATCACGCGCCGCTCGCGTTGGTGCGTAGCCATTGCTGCTTGTAGTAAACAACTCGCGCTTAGCAACCATGATTGGATAGCTGGGTGGCCATTTCTCGCCATGCGCTTAGATTTGGCAGTAGGCCGGACTTATTTAGCAATTTTTAGTAATTAATTTCTCGTTAACTATTGCGAAAATTACAAAATGGTACATGAAAATTATTATTGAATAATGAAAATACAATTTTTTATTATTTAACTATGTATAAAATTTTTTTATGTGCAAGTTATGTTGATGTAACACTATATATAATATTATTTCAAGATTTATATTTTGAAAAAAAAAAAAAAGATAATCTCAAAATAAGAATTTTTGTTTTCTGTATACTAATCTAGTGTAGTACGAGTGTACCAACTCACTATTAATCTATATAATGTTAACGCGATACTCACTATTAATCTATATAGCGTTGACCGATCCTGTGTCGCTTTCCTTGACTATTTTCCGTACTTTCACTCATAATTGCAGCGATGCTTAATAACAAATTAGCTTCCTCATGTTTTCTTCCGAGTGTGTGGCTATGATTCGACCGCGAAGGAAAGCGGGCGCACGATCGGAAACTTCGGATTTCCGACAACGATTCTACCATATTTTGCAACGTGATTGCAACGTTAATGGTGATATTCATCATTGAAATTAAGGTCGGGGGTCTCTCTCTCCGGGACACTCTGTATTACGCAGCAGGAAGCCGCATAAATAAATATATCATCGTAGCTGCATAATCGCAGCTTATTACGAAATGGTATCAAGTTCTGTCGAGTGTCGAAGGAATATGAAATAGCTGTGTTGACTATACTTAAGCAGTAAATAAGAAACATTATCAACATTTCGAAGTGTTTATTTTATATGAATTTTATCAATATTTTAATGTAATATTTTATAAATGTTTTAATAATATTATCTAATATTCTCTCTCTCTCTCTCTCTCTCTCTCTTACTTTTATTCTTATATTTCTTTTAGCGCTACATCTTTACTCGAATGACGAAAAGGGTGTCACTACGTTGTATGTCATCACCTAATGCACACTAATGCTCAGTCTATCCATGTAAAGATGCGTTCAGGAAGACGCTATTAACGCTACTTCTGTCATTCTATCTTCGTTGTTTATTAGGATAGAGCAACAAGGATAGAGTGACACAAATGTAACTTTGAATGTAAGATCAATGGACACAGAAAAATATATGAATTTTCTATTTGCTGTTATAAGTTATAAGACGCCGATATATCGCTATACGTTCCTGCGATCACTAATTAGAATAATCGCGCGCGTACGCACTCGCGCCATTTTCCTTTGATAACTCACGCGTGCTCTTTTGACCAGTACACTGGTCACATTTAACGTCACGTAAAATGGAATTGCGGAATATCGGAGTACTTAATGAGTATTGGTGGATAACGCGGACAACAGCGCGAGAGAACGTCGCGCGAGTGAAAAAGAAAACACAGCCCGTCTCGTTCCACGTGCGCGCCACATGGATCCGCCATGAGTGGTAACTGCGAGGTAGCACAGCGAGGGAAGGCGAGGTGAAACGTTTCGGATGGATGTGGCCGAAGAGAACGAGGTGACACTCGGCGAGTGGAGCGTCTGCGCACCTGGTGGCCCTGGCGCGGCCGCTTCGAGATTTTGTGCCTTTCCTTTCCTTCGCCGCGCGTCGTCGATTTTCCTCGGCGCGGCGGCTACGTTTTGTCGTCGATGGGAGAGCGAAGCGGCAATCGATGAAAATTCGCGTGCTAAAAATCTCTCTCACTTTGCCGCGCTTTCCCATCCTTAAGTAACTTTCAACTTCCATGTTTTTCTTCTCGTTCCCGAACGTAGACTTGTTCTTTAGTTGAACTTTTTGCATCTTTTCTCCTTTCATATTGGAGAGAAAAAGAGAAAAGATGAATTGTACGTATGCCAGAAGTGCAGCTAAAAAAGAGACAGATTTTCATTAGATATTTTCCATTTCTCCCTTTCGCCATCTCTCTTTTTTGCGCTTAATTTCCTTATCTCTCTCTCTCTCTCTCTCTTTCTCTCTCTCTCTCCCTCTCCCCTTCTTTTTCTATATCTTCCATAACAAGCAGATACTCGACATTGCCTCTTTTTTCCCCTTATTGCCGCTTTCTTCAGGTGGCTCAGTTTCAAATGCAGCAATATTTTTTCGAGCGATATCTATAGCGTAGTATTTCGGAAGTTCATGCTAGCTGGAAAGAATAAATAATCTACTAGCAACAAACGATGCTCAGGTTATACGGTACGTAGTGATACGGGTACCTCTCTCTCTCTCTCTCTCTCTCTCTCTCTCTCTCTCTCTTCCTTATTCGCGGTAAATCCGATTTTCGAATACTCATTATTTTCACTTGTGCATCCGTTCTAATTCGGCGTATTACTTAGCGCAAAAAAATTCTGCTGAACGTTGATGTGTTAATTTTCACTGTTCTTGTCAGTGAATATTCTTTCGCGGTGCGCAACAGGTTCCTCTCTTTCTCCGTTTTCCCTGCTGTTCTCGTTTGATTCCCGTACACGACTCGACATCAGCGTACCCGTACACCTGTTCAACTTGTTATTAACCCACACAGATCTCGAAATTCTGCTAGATATTTGTTTCATTATTTGCTTTACGAAGGAGCGAGAGGAAAAGAGAAATTGTTTCAGGGCATACAAGTGTTTGTCTCTTTTCCTTCTCCCTTCTCTCTCTCTCTCTCTCTCTCTCTCTCTTTCTTTTTTTCTCTTAATGTCTGAATACTCGATATCTTCTCGCACACCGACGTAACTCGTCATTAACGTCGGTTGAAATTCCGCGTGATATTAATTCGTTTTTGCTGTTTGCTCGACAAGAACGCCTTCCGTACGGCGTGCAATATCTAAACATTTCCTTCTCTTTCTCTCTCTCTCTCTCTCTCTCTCTCTCTCTCTCTCTCTTTCCCCTCTTCTTTCACTGTAAACTGTAAGACACCTGAGCGAGCCAGGCGCTCCAGCCAACGAGAGAGAGGGGCCGCGTCGACGCGCAGTCGCCAGGTGAGGCAACTACGACGACGTGTTCGCCTCGTTACGCTCGGTCGGGGAACGCACGGTCAGTGCTGCACAGAACCTTGCGACTTTCGACGGCGCTCCGTCCGCGAGCGACCGAGGGGAAAGAACGAGAAAAAGAGAGACGGGGAGCATCGAAGTAGCGTCCGCTGCCGCCGTCGAGATCGATTCTGCTCCGCGCGCTCCGTGAGCTCCGGTTTGCTTCTTTTTTTTTTTTTTATTCTTTTTGGTTACTCCAGGTGTGCCGCCGTCAGATCCATAACCTCAAATCGTCGCGAGAAAGAGAGAGAGAAAGAGAGAGAGAGAGAGAAAGAGAGAGAGAGAGAGAAAGAGAGAGAGAGAGAGAAAGAAAGAGGGAGAGTATGTCGTGCGTGGCGAATAATCAGTGAGCGATCAGTGATAGGGACGCTCCGGCGTCGGGACGTCGCGCGAGTGCGTCAAAGAGCAGCGACAACGGAAGAGGGAGGAAGAGAGAGAAATCAGACTTGGAATAGGAATCCATTTTGGAGCCGCCAGGTGCGCTCCTACGGGAATGATGACGGGAACGAGGATGGGAGGAACTGGGGGAGGAGGAGGAAATAATTCGCAAAATATCCTGGTCACCCTGTACGTGGCGACCGCCGGCCTCCAAGGAAACGCGCTCGGCTCCGACGAAGAGGAGATCACGTTGCTCGTTTACGTGCTCATCGATGAACTGCAGAATAAGGTAAGGTAATGGCGAAGAAAGATAGACGGTGAAAAAGAGGAGAGAGGGGGGAGAGAGAGAGAGAGAGAGAGAGAGAGAGATCGCGTTCGAGGCGGAAGTGGTTCGCCACGGACGAGTTGATTCTGGGCTCGAGATTCACATCCCTGGAATTATCGTCGGCTGAGAATCATCAGGCTAATGTCCGTTTCTACTGATGTAGATTAACTTTATTCTCGATTTAACTTATTTCTTTACCTTCTTCCAGCTCTAAGAATTAGAGAAAAAGATAAAGAGTAAATTAAATTGAAATTATAAAGTTAATTCAGTTTAAATTATGAACACTATAATTAATTTATATTGTTGTTTCAGTTCTATCAATATGTTTATTAGCTTTAATCTCAGTAACTTTTTTCTCTAAATTTCTTGGAGTGAAATCTCACTCCAAAAGAATGGAAGTGCTGCCATTATTGAAAAAAGTGAAAATATTTGCTTGAATAAGAATGGTAAATTTTCACTCTTTTTTTCTGGAGTGGGATTTTTACTCTTTTGATATGCGATTTACTCCAAAGCGCAAAGGAAAGAAATCTCACTCTTCTTTTAGAAAGAAATGTTACTCCAAAAGAGTGAAAATTCAAGAGAGAAAATGTTTTCACTCTTTTTCAATAATGACAGCAGTTTAATTCTTTTAGAGTGAGATTTCACTTCAAATTTAGAGAAATTTAAAGAGTTCTTCTTATCTTCTTCTAATTCTAAAGAAATTAGAAAAAGATAAAAAAATAAAACGAAATTAAAGTTAATATTTGTAAAAATGAACTTGAATCGCAGAAGGAATTAAATCATCCGAGCCTCGATCGGACTCTGATTACTTTAATCAATGTGCGTTAACACGGACAGAATCGTTCGTTGTTCGACGGGAAACGGAGAGATTTAATCAGGGACAATGAGATTGTATTAAGTCGGGTATACACACCAACGAATGAACGTTGAATGAAGACCGAAAATTTGTTGTTATTTGTTGTATAAATATCGCACAAGTTTCATTGCTATACGTAAGACGTAACAACACCGAAACTGATCGAATGCTAATATTCGATGCAATTAAGAAAAGGAATAAACTGTTTATAAATACAAATATGAATTCGAATATTCGCGTTTGTTGTTCGTTCAGTGTTCGTTTGCCAAGTGTATACCGAGCTTTAGTTCCGCGAGCAGCTCCATCCGTCGGTTGATTGTCATCAAAATAGCTCCAAAAATAATAAAATATAAGCTCCAAAATGAGTATTAAAAGTTACTTTTCGCGCGATTAGTCATTATTCATTTTAATGTCATTTTTGACGTTAGCATAACCTGTTGTTCTGCTTACAACGTTTTCTCTTTTTATTTTAATCTTGCAACACAAAATCCAGACAGCACACAATATTTACAAAATATTTAGAAAATATTTATAAATATTAATAAGACTTATTTTAAATATTTTTTGTGGTCTTAGATAGATAGATCATAAATATTTATTATAAATATTATGAAATATTTATTGTAAATCTTGTAGTAAATGTTATTATATGTAGGAAATACTTAATAAGATAATTATAATTCAAATAAGAAATACTTAACAGAAATATTTATTTATTACCATAAATACAATATTATATTAAATACAATATTTAATCTATCTTTTAATAACATTTCAAATAAAGCTTTATATAAAATATGTATAAAATATTTTTAAAAAATGAATAATAATAAATATTTATCATAAAAAAATTCTGTGCTGTTGGGAAAGACATACTGAGAAAAAGTTGTTGATTTTAAAAAGCATTAATTGATTCAACTATAAATGCGGCGGTCAGAGACTGTGAAGAAAATATTTATTAATTCAAACAAATAATGTGTTTTAAATATAATAATTACAAGATTTTTTTATATTACTTGACTTACGTATATTTAATCTTAAAATTTAACCTTTAAATTTAATTTTTAAATACATAAATACTTAAATCAAAAAATCACTACGAACTAAAGGCATTTAGTCAAGTTAGTTTTTTTTTCAGTGCGCCGCCAATCATCGGCATAAATCGCTAAATCATTCTGGAAATTGACATAAAACATAATAACTTTCGTCGATACAAAAAACGCATTCGTTTGGACGTGCCTTCTTGCATTTTCTCCGCTAGGAGGTACAGATCGTGACATGTCCTGCGCGCTAAGTATCATCACATTTTGAACGGTGAGGCAAATCATCTTCAAAACGAAAGAGAATAACACCCATGTTTATATTATAATTTCGTTTCTGCTAAGAGATTCCTTTGAAACTGATCTCGAAATAATTCGATAGATGTATCTTGAATCAACATTCGTAACATTATGTTTGCGATTCAAGTGAGAAACTCAGATAAAGTTTATCCTGAGACACTTGAATCCACTTCCCGCGATTCCCCAAAAAGTGATGAGAAATGAATAGAAGGTATCATTAAGACGGACAGAAATCATAACGCGTCACATAATTTGAGTAAAAAAAAACAATTTTTGTTTATTTTCAGAGAAACGTTCTTCTTGTTAAAATAGGTATATATAATATATGTATGTGAGTGTATATATATTAATGTATATATATATATATATATATATTAGTATATATGTATATATGTACATTAGGGTGGTCATTTTTTCGACATTCGAATTTTTTCAATGGCACCCCTCAAAATGGTTCCACACAATTCACAAAAAAATAATTCCTGTAAAATTTCAGTTCGATCGGATAACAGAAACCCTTGTCGACAGTTCATTAAACATTGAACATTTGAGTTCCTTTATATTACATTCTCAACATTCGTTTTTAAGTATTTTCTACAAAAATCATTCTAGTCTTATATTGTTAAGAATTTAAAAATTATTAATGACACAGGAAAATGGGGAATAAAGCTAATTACCGATTATAACAATATTATAACAAAGAATGAGGAACAAATACAATTTTTATTAAAAGTTGTTGCAACTATCGCAAACAGTTTCCAGAAGCTAAGAAAGAAACTCTTTTGAAACTATTGCAGTTGTTAGAAAATTAATTTTACAGCTAAATTAACGTAATTTTTTATATTATCGTTGTATTTTATAAATTATAAAAAATCAATAAAGGAATTTTAAAAAAGTACATTTTTCAGACAGACTTTCATTTGTTAATCAGCACAATTTCTATTCTTGAAATCTAAAATTTTACATGTATTATTTATTTCGTATATTTGGCTCGTAACCCCTTCATTTATAATTCGTTTATTCACATTTATTGAGCCTCTTCTTTATATTATTTTATTATTTATTTATATATGTACATTGGAACACAATTTTAGGTGATGCCCTAAGAAAAATAATCAAATATCAAAAAAGAAAGACCCATTGGCGTATATATCGGAGTTATACTAATTATTTATTTTTATTTTTTAATAATTAACAATACACGTAATTGTTTAAATGAGACATATAATCTCAAACGATGTAGAAAAGCAAAACACTTATATATTAAAAAAAAAAAAGGAAAGTCCTTTAGGCTAATTTTTGTGGAAAATACGCTTGAAACCCAATGTTGAGAGTGTAATATGAGGGAACTCTCTCTCAAATGTTCAACGAGTTGTCGATACGGATTCCCGTTGTTCGATCAAACCGAAATTTGACAGGAATTATTTTTTTGTGAATTGGAACCATTATGACGGGTGCCACGGAAAGAATTAAAAAAAAAATTTTTTCTTCAAGAGTAAAGATAGATCACCCTAATATGTATATGTATGTGTATAGATATATGTATAAGGTAAATTTGAGTAAGATGGCCATCTTTAAAATGCAAAAAAAGCACACTTTAATCTTTGTTATCTTTAATAGTGTTATATTGGTATATCTTTTTCGCCATATCTTTTACGGAAAAAGAGAATGACTATCTTATTCTCAAACCTTATTATATATATATATGTGTGTGTGTGTGTGTGTGTGTGTGTGTGTGTGTGTGTATTACATATATATATGTATATGTATATATGAATACACATATATACAGGGTCTTCAAAAAGTCTGGAAACGCTAAAATATTTTGAAAACGATCAACTTTAGCGAAAAATATATAAGAGCAAAGTTGTAGGACTTAAAAAAATTTATATAAATGATGATAAAACCTGACCTTGAATGGAGTTTGCAAGGTCATATGAAGGTCAAGTTGAATTTTTTAAATGGAACCCTCTATTTTTCATTGCATATTCTTGTAGCACACCTCGAGTGCTTTTCAAAACACTATAATAAAATAATTTTATAAATTTATTTTAAAATTTATAAAATAATTTTATAAATTTTATAAATTTTATAAAGTACTCTTCGAATTATAAGTCTTGAAAGTTACAGTAACGTCGGCATTAGCATTACGTAAGGTGTTCGACCGACGACTAAAACTTTTTGAATGTCATACAGGATCATATTCTGGATAACATTTGTCAAAATCAAGGTCAATGAAGTTATATCTCTTATTTTCATTTTTACATAAAAATCAACTTTTAATGCAAAAATGAAAATAAGAGGAATAATCTCCAATGGCCTTAATCTTAACAAATGTCATTCAGGACATGATTCTGAATAATATTCAAAAGCCGTCGGTCGGACACCTTGCGTAATGCTAATATCGGCGATACTGTAACTTTCAATTATAACTCGAAAAATACTTAATGAAAAAATATTTTATTGGTTTGGAAAGCTGTTGAAATAAGCTATAAGATTATGTAATAAAAAGAGAGGGATCCTGAAAAAATTCAACTTTTATATAACTTTATAGACTCCATCCAAAGTCAACCTTTTATCATCAGGTAGGTAGATTTTTTGAAGTTCTACAACTTTGCTTGTATATATTTTTCACTAAAGTCGTTTTCGAGATATTTTAGTGTTTCCAGACTTTTTGAAAACCTGTGTGTGTGTGTATGTGTGTGTGTGTGTGTGTGTGTGTGTGTGTGTGTGCACGCGCAGGCACGCGCGCGCGCGCGCACACACACACACACACACACACACACACATATACATAAAAAATATCGCATATGGAAATACTGTAGTACATATTACATATATTATAGATTTTTGTATGAGAGATATAAATTCAAGAATGAATCTCTTGATAGTTGACATTTTAGAGATGTATATATGATTTACAAATGTATGCATCGCAATTGTAATCTTTCTTAGGAATTACAGTGAATGTGACATATCGCATTATAATTTTTATTGTAATGCAATATATTTTTTAGTGTATCAAAATATATTATTTTAATACACAACGTGTGATTAACAAAATAACCATATTTAATCAACTCATTTCTGTGTTGAATTGCTTAGTTTCAAAATAAATAATGTTTTTATTAACGTATATACCTACTTTGTAAACTAAATTGAATCAAATTTAACATATTTCTTGAGTTAAATTGTTTTACTTCATTGTTTTTTATGATATTCAGTAGCAACCTATAGGAATGATTCAAATTGGATATAATTTGACATAATTTACGAATTGTGTATAAATTGATATTTATGAATTAAAAATAACTTAAATTGTGGATATATATATATTGATGCGAGTGAAGATGCTTAACACGGAATATGAAAGACCCAATCCAAACAACTATTTGACATTTTTGAATGGATCCAAAATATATTTAGAAAAGTCTCGTTTCTATCGTTATATGTCTAAAATTTATCCCAAAGACGTTATTTGGCCTTTTTATACTACATCTAGATATTTTACATCTAGATATGTACATCTTCAATTTTCAAGCAGTTTCCAAGCACGACATCACCCCTGGAAGGAAACACAGTAAAATTTAATTACTCATATTTATGAACCATATCGAATAGGATAAAAGGCATAATATGATGAGATTTCTCAGTGAACAAATTTTTTCTCTTTTTTTTGATAAAATAATTATGAGATGATGCACAGTGGGATAGATTGTCGAAAAAGTGGCCAAAATTCATGAAGTTTGATTATATTTATCAAAAGCTATATTTATAAGTTTTTTATATCGTTGAATCCGAATCAGATTTATATAATAAATATTCATAATATGGCGGATTTCATATAACGGACAAAATTATATAAAAAAGTAATCATACTTTAATATTGGCTTGTATTTATATTAGATCGCTGAATATGAAGCCGAGATCAAAATAACAAAATTCAAAATGGCGGATGCATGGTGGAATACAATTTTCAAAATTGATCAAAATTGCGTACAATTTTATTTTTAACGGGATTTCAAATTAAATTGATCATTAGGCGAGTCAAGTTTACACGATTTTTTGCATTATTCATTTTTTTCTACATTTTTATTAGAATTCATGAGATTAAATTAATTAAAAAAAAAGTCAATTTTGAAAATCATTATTCAATTTAAATTAGAATATTGTAATTTTTTGAAATTAGTATTCTAACAAAATAGTTGTAATGTGGATATCATAAATTTTATATTTTATTTGTAGATTAAGTTTATATATAGAATAAAAAATATTTATATATAGAATAAAAAATATAAGTTTTCGCTGTTTTTTATTTTTTTATTTTATTTTATACATTGAACGTTATACACTTATAATGTGATATTAATTTTTGCATCGCTTTTGACATCGAAATTTGACGTTTTTTTATAAGACTAACATGGTTTTTTTCAATTATCGGACTATGAGGTGAATTTTTACCTGAGACACGTATTATGCTTATGCTAAATTAAAAAATTTAATGTGATAACTTATAATGTTTCTATATTTTTTTATGTTCTCTTTATAACGAGAAATTTTCGCAATCGGTCAATCAATCGCTTGACGAGCAATTTTCTCTGTTTTAACTTTCATCTAATTGTAACGAAACAGTCGCTTTTTCAATTTTTGAATAATGTGTTATACTGCGCCATGAAATAAAAAATTTTTTGGACATTTGAAGAGAGCCTAAATATAAGGTCGAAACATGTATGTAATTGTTATTGTATTCTAGCGTTTTAACTTTTGTATTTTCCATAGTTTGATTTATTATTTCTATCTTTAATTATACTTATGTTAAATAATGGAGTTTTATTATTATAAGTTTTTTTTGAAAGAGGCTCTTGTTAGCCTTTTATATCACGTTGTTGAATGAAAAAATATTGTTTTCATATAGACATCTATCTTTCTTTTTTACAATTTACATCTTATAATGTACTCTTATAAATACAAATCAATATTAAAATATGACTATTATTTGCATTTTTGTCATATTGGATGCGCCATTTTGAATTTTGCAATACTGACCTTGGATTTGGGATTTGCGACATAAAAAATTTATAAATATAGTTTTTAGTAAATGTAATCAAATTTTTTGAATTTCAGTCATTTTTTCGGCAATCTATCCCACTGTATATAGGGTACTTCCGGTTTGTACGCCGCGCCTATCAAAAACTTAATTTATTAAGTATTATTTATTATATTTAATATGAGCGAACTATATCAAAAAGTAGTCATAAAAAGTTTGTACCGTCTATTATTATGAAAAAAATATTAGAAATCTGAAATATTTATATTTCGCGTTTTAAAAAATGAACTTTTTTAAACCTTTGTATTTTTGCCATAAAGGTGGGATATATAGCTACTCATAGAGGGAGGGGGAGGGTATGTACGGCTCATGAAAAATTTACAAATAATGCATATAAATAAGACGTAAAATGACACAATAACTTATAAAATGCATTTAAAATTTTATTAAGGAATAAGAATGATAAGTATGTATATGAGGTAATAAATAATAATTATAATCTTCCCACATGTATTACAAGTGTCATGACATGGGTCATATTTCATGTAATGTTTATTGCATTTAGTGCACTGAATTCAATCTGTGCACTTTGTATGCTTTGGGCATAAATCCCGCTAAAAATGTCATATTTACCAAACAGATGGAACAAGACAACAAACTATACAAAAAATACATAAGAGCAAAGTATTTGTATTTTGTTATACAATATGCTTTACTATTCCTCTACACTCATGTATCACGAAATAACCACTAAGTCTTTTGCATGTCCTACAGTAATCATTTTATGTAGATTATAATTTATAATAGTGCTACTTAACACAGTGACAAATCGATTCAATTCACAATAATTTCATTAATATTAATAGTAAAAAACTGAAATTGTAACACTATACTAACGTAACATAAAGGGATATAACAGAGTAGTTGCGGGAAAATTACTTCATTCCTTCTATTTTTTCTGACTTCTGCGACGTAAATCCCAACGCGGCGTATTTGTCGGAATTATCCTAATAGTTAACTTAATTTGTTTATTTCTTCAAACCAAAATCCTTAAAACCTTAAAACCAAAATCCTTAAAAACAAAAATCATCAAAAATTAAAAGTGACAAAAAGTGGCAAATAATCTTATTTTAGTTCACGTCAAAAGAACATAATGACAACTTATAACTTTAATTATGAGGTGGAACTTTGGGAAACTTTTGATTCAAAATGTGTTTATTGTCATAATTTTTTTAAACGCCCGTACAAGAAAAAAGTGATAGGTTTTAAAATCAGGCGAAATTTATACTTATTACATAATATCAATTTTATACTAATTTCCGATAAGAAAAAAGCACTATAACATTTAAATTATAACATTAGGACAAATTTCCTAAGATTCTTATTTAAAAAGATTCTTATTAAATAATAACATACTTTTTTTCATTTGAAATTGTCTAGAATTGAGGACAATCATTAAAACATTACACAATTTTGTGACTCACTTCTCCAAATAATCTTATTTCTGAAAAAAAAATGTAGTGTTTAAACTGTGCCGTTTATTTTTGGTCACTTTATCCATCTTTCAGCCCACTGTGCATCATATTAAATTTTCACCATTTTTAATTTTCAAATTCTGACCTTGGATTTGTATTCAGTGACTCAAAAAACTTAAATATAACTTTAGTTAATATAATTTGACTTTGAATTTTGGTCATTTCTTCGGCAATCTATCCCACTATCGAGCAGATGTACACAAAGCACGCTCTATTTTTTCTAAGAACAACGATTATATCGAAATTTTTCAAAAGGCGCAAAAAGGCACATATATAGATGATTGTACATATCGGCAACAATGCATTGACATTTCATTTTTATGATTTGGAGATGGGACGTAGGGGGATATTGAATTGAAAGTTGGCGTAACGTAATTTTATCGACATAATCTGCAAAATTATGTGTAAATATAGATTTTGAAATCAGATATTTCAATTTGTAATTACAATATCAACATAAATTGTTTTTAACTGGAGAATGTTTCTCTAAATATTAAAAAAAATAAAAAAATTTTCAAAAATTAGAAGTTGAAAATGAAATTAAAAAAAATTTTTTTTTAATTTAAAATCTATTTAAATAAAATTTAAAATCAAAAGATTTAGAGAGTGAGAGTGCGGCGCGCGGTAGTTGAAGCGCAAATAGTGTGTAAAACACATTTTGATTCAACATAATTAAATCCATTGGTTTAATTCTTCGAACCATTTTTAGCGTTAAAAAAAATAATAACTTTACGCTTTTTAAATAAGTTATGTAAACATACATACTTTATGGTTTCCCGCTGCAATGCATTTATGAGACTTTCGCCAACAATCGAAATCCACTTAATAGTACGGTATTTACACTATCTGCAATTAAATATAATGATGATTCTATTACTGGTAGAACTGCTATGTCACCTCTTTTGGACCTAAGCTTATGTAAATGTCCTCTCTATGTGTACCGTAAGAAAGATTGTAAATAGATAAAAAAAAGAGCAGCTAGTCAGCGAGATCCACTTGATTCAGATTGTCGCGTCGGTCTAAAAGTTCTCAAGTTCATTGCGTAAATAATTATAGATGCGAGACATTTTTCTCTACTAAATCATAATAGATCCTAAAAATACTTTTAATGACACGTGGCTTTTTATAACACAGAATCGTGAATTACGATTTGCCTAATTCAAATCCGATTCTCTGATAAGAAGTATTCTATTTCTAAAACTCTTCTAACAGATTATTTGATTAATTCTTTACGTGATGTTTTTTTATTAAACAACTTGTGTTTTTTTTTATTTCTAGCGAGTATGCAATTTATTTCTAACTAGTATGCAAGTTGTTTAATAAAAAAATGCAACTGCTAAAATATATTTCTATAAATTCTTTTTGAGAAAACTAGAGACAAAAAATATTAAAAATATTAAACACATTTTAATAAGTACAAGTTTAGTTGTGTTAGTTTTTTGGAGAGAATTTTCTCTTAGAATTTACCACGAAAAATCATAATTTTAAAAAATATAATAAAATTTCAGTAATTTTAAAATATGTTAAATAGCTTATAAATTTTTATTGTTTCAAATAGAATATATGCCAAGTAGTGCAATAAGCATAAAATATCTTTTATAAATTTTACAATATAGCATGATATTATTATTTTTCACTTGATGTTAATTACTTAAGATAATTTTATCATACAGTATGATAATTGATCGGCTATGTCCACGATACTTATCTTATTTTTACTGAATTTATGATATAATACTTTCTTATTTTTATTAAAATATTATAAAAGAGTTGTTTATTCGCGAACAGTACGTGCTGCTGACAGATGGACATGGTGGAGTTTAATTTTTCGTAAGTAAAAAATTACATAGAATAAGAAGCACAGCATTATAAGATTGTTCATTGAATTGGGTTTGAAAATAAAAGTATATATAAATAAAAGATGTATCTTTGATAGTTTTTAGTTTTATACAAAAATTAATTCAGCAATCCTGATAATTTCTGCAAATTATATACGTGCCAAAATAACAATTTTTATTATGTAATATAAATAGAAGGACTATGAGCCAGTTAAAAATAAATTAAGAACATTTAATATTCCGAAATAAATATAAAGAAATACAATAACGAAAGTTTCGACGCCGATTGGATCATTCTTAATGTTAAAACGAATTCAAAAAATTGTAATATTACATAAGTATTATTATTTCATAGCCCTTCTCTATTTAATTATATTGATTTATTCTAAGTGAGCTATATTATTAATTTATATTTTATTATGTAGTTTGATTTGTATCCTTTTTTCGTATATTTTAAAAATTCCTATGTGATTATAGAAAAAATATTAATTTAATAAGTTCCAAATTGATCTACATTTATCACTAAACATGGTAAAATTTGTAACAAATTTGATAATAAAATGTAACGAAAAATTTCTTTCGTGTAATTTGCTAGGTTAGAATTTAATTGTTATAGATATACATATAGTAAAACGCATTTGTAAATCAAATCTTGTGCTACAAATCGAATTATCTATTTCTCTATTTATTTCTATTCTACATCGAGAAGCGGTTCAAAATCGTGATAGAGATCGATCAACTTTACACTACAATGATTTTAAATCGCGGGAAGATCGAGACATTTTCGTTCAACGAGCTCATGTTAATTAAGTATCGTGATTAGCAAGTTTTTCGAAATGTAAAAATGTTGGCCTCGAGATGTAAACAAAAAAGCTGCGATCTCGGCGAACACATTTTGCATCGATCGCGACAATCATCACGTATTCACGTATTGAGTAAAATTACAACTTCTAAGAGCTGTTTTTTTTTATTTAAGAGTATAATTAATACTTTGACTGTCAAGTTGATTTCGGAATTGAATTTAATAAATTTAATATATGTGTGTATATTATTTTAATATTTTATTGTTTCTTAAAATATTATTTCTTTAATATTTTAAATATTTAGTAAAATTATTCACTTAAGAAACTATTCTCGAATAAAAAGAATCCCACAAATCAACAGGATACTTATTATGCATTATTTTATGAATTATTTTGCATTTCTTCAAATACAGGGGTATTCTGAAATTCGCGAATCAAAATACTACAGAAAAAAAACTTTTTAAAAAATTAAGTAAAAAGATTATTTGTAAATTCTTATTTTAAGCAATAGTTTGTCAAATAATAAGTTAAATAATAAGTGAAATAATAAATTTAAACAATAATTTAGGCTAAGTATGGATTACATTTAAATATTGACGTGTACGCTTACTAATACTATCATAAGCACGATTCATGGTTAGATTATTCAAACATAATCTAATCTGCTATATATTTAATCCCTTATATCTGAAAAACTATTGATTGAAATACAAACGTATACATAACATATCTTTATAAAATATCTTAAAGATGATTTCTTCTAGACATTCTGTTTATTAGAACTAAAAAAAAATTTGTGAAAATTTTATGAGAAAGATAAAGGATTATTTATATTGATTGAGAATGGTAAAAGACTAATTTTGTATGATTCCATAGACTTAGAAACTCTATTAAGAATAGAAAAGATATAAAAATCTAAGAGATCAGAGCTAAATCATGGTTTTAAATGATTTTTAGCAACACAATGATATTAAAAAAATATTTAATATTTGTCAAATATATGAGAAGTATTTAAATTGTCTACGTTCTAAGTCTATTGGAACAATTTGAAAGTCATCAATTATTTGATCTACTCGGAAATTTTATCTTTGACTTTTTTATCTTTTTATTTACTTATTTATAAATTTCAATATTGTCAATATTTTTAGTAATATTTTGTCGTTGTATCGGATTATCTACGCAAGCTGATTTTCTTCTTAGAATTTAACGTCATCGTAAAATGGAACACAGATAGCTTTTAATAAATCTTAACGTCAAATTTGAATATTCTTAAAATAAATTATGTAAAAAATTATATATCTTTCTTTTATCATAAATTTATCGTATTTTTTGTCATTGGTTTATTGAATTATGTTGTATTCGTCCTCTGAAAAGTGACGTAACACTACTGTATAGAAAATATTTAGAACAAATGAATATTAATATTTTGATCATATTTATCTATTAAAGAAATATTTATTCTTCAAGAACTGACTACAATAATTAATATATTTTTCCGCAGCTGTTTTATTTTAAATGCTATATGTCTTGCTAAATTGCTAAGATAATTTGAGACTGATTAAATTTTTATCGAAAAAATTGCATTTGTAGATAATAAAGATTCCATTGTATACGTTACATTATATTTTCCGGTATATTTTTAGCTTACTGAGCAATTTCTTTAAAACCAGATATACTGATATTCTAATGTCAGTTTTTATTTTTCTATGTTATTTCTTTCATTCATTTGCAGTTTTTTGCGCGATATACTATTGAGAGATTTTTTCGTCGATAAATTATTTGTATGCAATTCAATATGGTTTTATATAACTTTTCATTTTCGATTTATTTTTCAGAAAGATATATATTTCGATAATGTTTTATTGTGAAAGATTTTTGTAAAATCTAAAGTCATCTAAAATCATTTTTTTTATATTTATTCTCCTTATAAATTACATAGATTTATAAGAAGAGAAGAACATTTGAATCAGGAAATATTTTTCAATTAAGTTAAAATAAAATCAAGTGTGAAATTGTAGTACATCGAAACAAAGAGAAAGCTGCGATGAGGATTTCAATGATTTATGAAGCGTTTCTTAATTCTGAAAATTAGGAACTTGTTTCGTTTTGCGAAATAGACTTGTATGTGACTTCAAGCGTTTACGATTCCTCCCTGCATAGAAGAGTTCGAGATTATACATATGCAATAATTACAGGATTGATATACCGCCTTGTACTTAACTGTGTAATAAAATGTATTGCGTTGCGACGTACCGCATGCGATGCAATACATAGACACGATATGTTTTCTTGTACCACCCCGGGTCGATGCTAGAGAATTTGTAAGTCCCGCGTTACGCAAAACGGTGATTTCGTTTCCCGCGGAAGCCGGTCTCTTTCTCTCTCTCTCTCTCTTTCTTCCTCTTTCGGTGCGAGACGCTTGCGCGGTCATGCCGGTGCGTGTCGTCGGCTGCCATTGTTTTTCGAATTATCCGGTGGGGGCGGAGCATCGCGCCCTCGAAAGGTCGTCCATTACCTCCAGCCTTGTAACCATACCGGCATGATCACCCGGTTATGTGCTTGGCGCCGTTCGCGCACGCTCTGTCATTTTCTTCTCTCCCGACTATAAACTGCGATCTCCCTCTCTCACCCTCTCGATTAATCCTCCGATTCTGATTTCATTTAAACGGTACCTTCCTAACCTAATTGCTTACTTGATCGACTCTCTTTCAAATTTTAATATTATTCTGACTGTATCATTATTTTCCTCAGGTTGAGCGAATCTGTGATTCGATTTAAATGTTTGTACATCGATTTAATTTTCCTTCGCTCATGTCCATACAAAATTTGAAAGGTAGATGTTTTAGTTCGGTTTATTTGCGCAAGGACGTATGATTGCGATATTCTCCTCTTTCGCAATTGAAACATTTTTCATGCAATTTCGTCTCGATGCTGGAAAAAAGAACATTACAACAAAAGGCGAAGGAATTTATCACCGTGCCTTGCCCTTGTATTAATGTTTACATGCTGGATGAAGGATTTTACTTGTTTAAGCAAACGAATTAATTTTAACGAATTAAATTTACAGAGTTGCAGTCCTTCAACTTATGCAGATTTAATGGACTATAACAGAATACATGTCTTTAAATTTTTATTTTTTTGAATATAATAACAAAATTTGGTTGCACAAATTGAAAATCTAGTAAAATCAATCAAAAAGATACAAATTATGGATATACTTATACAATAGTTAAATCTATCAAACATTCTAATCGACATAACCAAAAATTCAATTACGATAATCAGAATGCATTTTGTTCGTATTTTCTTGTTTGGTATAAATAATTAAATTTTGTAGTGCAGCTACAGTGCAGAGTACAAAAAGTATTCGTACAGAGAAAATATTTTTTTAAAAAATTTTATTTAAAAAAATTAAATATTATCCAGCGAGAAATGAGTCATCGAATTGATGTCGAATCAATATCGATACGATGATTTTAACATCAATTTGACGTCGATTCGATGTTTAATTGATGATCATTTCTTGCTGGATATTAACAAAATTTATTCATAAAGTATAAAATTGATATTTCTTAAATCATATATATCAAAAAGATGTGTATTAATTATAGAAAATATATCATCTGAAAAATAAGCGAAAATTAAAAGTTCGACTGTTTGAATGCTCAAAAAGTATTCGTACAGTTGAGAGGTTTAGCTTATAATATCAGATACATGTGAAGTTTATTTGTATATGTTAGAACAGAATATAGTCATTGAACAATATAAAATTGCCAATTAATTTATTTTCTACAAATAAGACTTTTTTTTATAAAAAATTTCCTTGTACGAATACTTTTTGCTCTCACTGTATATATTTACATCGAATCTGATTGCATAAATTAGAAATCTGGTAGATTTTTTGTTACAAATTTTGTCATATTTAATGATAAAAGTGGAACAATTTGGCAATCTATTAAATATTATCGGTAATGATAGAAATTTTTGAAATATACAAAAGACATTTTATAAGCTATATCTATATAATAAAAATTATCAATAAAATTATAAATTGTTTTAAGGCAAAATATTTACAAAGTACTTTGTAAAATTTACACATTATATTTTAATACAGATTAATTGCCATTATCCTGAATTAATTTTTGTATGGAACTAAAGACTGTACTGTTAAAGTGCATCTTTCGCCTTTGTCTTTTCTCCTAATTTTGGGATCAGTGAACACTTTTATAATGCTGCACCTTTCAATCTATTTTATTTTTTAATTATGAAAAATTTTGAACTCTGTCGCATTCACCTGTTAGCGGTGCCGCATACTGTTCGCTAATGAACGACTTTAATTTGTTTTAGTAAAAATTAAAACGTTATTGGACATAGCCGATCATGATAATCATAAATTTTGTTTGGTCCTATCAAAATGCATTCTACCATATGTAGATATCTTATTGATATAAAACATCTTTCTTATTTAATTAAGAGGAGACCGGGGACAAAAGTAACATTTTGACTTTGAAGTGTTATAACAGTTAAAATAAAATATTTACATTAAAAAAATATATATCTTTAGATGTAGAATGTATTTAGCTACAAAATTTTCTTTGATTTAATTTTTTTATGTAACTAGAAAAAAGTTATGTTTGTTTAAAGACTATGAGGAATTTTGTTACAATCGTTCCAACCCCGTGAACGATTGTAATAGTAGAAAGAGGTAATTGTACCACATTTGTCAGAGGTACATAACACAATTACATAAATTATACTCTTTCTTGCAGCTGCACAAATGGAACTGATTCTTTATAATCTTTTTAAATGTCTGTATAAAGACATTTCTTTTATATAATTTTTATCTTATCTTGCGTTTTCTTGTTAGTAGCATTCTATGAAGAAAAATACAAATAACATTGTACAAAATAATACTAAAATAATATGAAGTAAGTTCGGGGACAATTGTAACTTACAACTGATCCCAAACATCGATGTTACTATTGTTCCCTAATGATATTTTATAATTTATAATACATTTTTTAAATAAAAACCTAAATAAAAATCAACTCAAATATGCAAACCGTCAACGCAGATAATCATTAAACATATTAAGGTAATACATCATACCTTCGTTATAAAGGAAAAAAATATTTTAGATTTTGTGCACGCAATAAAATTTACTTGATGTATAAAAAAAGTAATTTCTGTTCTGCCCTGATAGCAAGCTGACGTCAAAATGATGACGAAATGACGTAGCTTGCTATCTGAGTGCACTCGTGTACGTTCCGTGAGAACCAATATCTACGAACGATTCAAGATCTGTCAACAGAATTTTGTCATGCAGTCGCATATACATATCTATTATAGTTTAAGAAATATTAACGATGTTACTATTGTCCCCTCGTTACTTTTGTTTTCGGTCTCCTCTACGAGAATCACATAATAATTACGATACAAATCGATACAATTAAGATTCTAATGATGTTCGTTGATGTTTTCGTATTCTTCGCTATATTTTTGGATTAATCGCTGTACGACGCTGTTATTACGTGTCTGGTCTCCGTTTCTTCGAAATCTAGCGCGTGTGTCCGTGTTGCGGCAACAGGTGCTCCCGACTCCCGATTTCTTTTATTCTTCGTTGCGAATCGTGTCTTGCACGAGTGCGCCCGGGTCCCATCTGGTCGGCCCTTCTCCCCTCTCCCCCAAGTCGCATACCTGCCTGCTTATAATCTCGAATGCCCCGATCGGGGACAACGGCCGCAAGCAAGCAAGCGAGCGAGCGATGCTCCTTTCAGGTCCCTCAGTTGTGGAGAAGAAATCGAACGATAAGAGCTACGTCGCTGCTGCCGCCGGTTATGATGTCGCCTTAAATAGTAGTCTCTGATATATAATGCCTCACCTTGAAAATCGCCACCAGATTTTCTAGGGCAATGTCTGCCTATTCGTAGTAGCTTTTACAAATTCCGTAGAAACGTCAGGAGTGCGATTATTTTTAATTATAATCGAATAAAGATACAATTGGAGTATTTAAGGGGATCCTAAAGACGATTAGTCAAAGTAGGATTTACAAATAGACAATTTATTATATAATTTATGTGTATATGTGCATGAGATATTGCTGAGTAGTACACTGAGAGAAAGGATTTTGTTAATTTAACAAGCCAGCAGTACCTTTAATCGGCGATTGATAAATATGTGACAACAAATTTTGTTGGTGTGATTGACTGCTAGTCTGCTATATCAATTATTAGTAACACAAGCAAACTATTAGGTGCGCAACTAAGTTCTCGCTGTTATTTTGATGAAAATGCAACTTTATTGTGAAAAAATGGCTTGGAAATGGCTTGGCGGGTAACTCCTAATACTGAAGCAAGCTCTTCTTGCGTTTGGCACGGATCCTCATCGAGCAATGCCTCCAATTCAGCGTCTTCGAAGGTTTTTGGCCTTCCTTCACGCGGACGGTCGTCAACATCGTCACCGGCGACGGAACCAATCTCGACACGTTGTTTCACTTAGAGCAGCATCTCCGTAAACTTTTTGGAGCTCTCTATGCGCTTCAGCCGCCGTTTTCTTCGAATGAAAGAAGAAAATCAATACTTCCCGTATATGACGATTATTTGGCACAAAATCAGACATTTTCACACAATCAAAAGAATATGACGTAAAAACAAAATCACTAATGTTTCAAAGCGGTTTGTTTACCATATGTCTAAGCTTGGTTCATGACGTTTAGGTTATGTCAGAATCGACCAGCACTTACTGCTGGAGCCATCTGTTGACAAACAGCGAACTTAGTTGCGCACCTAATATATAGAATTTAACCTATCCTTTGGATAGACTTTAGGCTCGTAGATGATCGTAGAATCTTAAGTCATAGGAAACTGACCAAGCACAGTCAAATATAGGGAGAATACTTAACTAGAATTGGTCAATTTCTTACCATTTGAGATCCTGCAACCGATCTACGATTTTTATGTATATATGTGAGCCTTTTATTTGCTAGCAAAATTATTGATTGTTTGTTACATTAATGAATTAATTTGCAATCGTAACAAATCGATCATTTTTTAAACAAATATTACATTTGTTTTCCCTTGATTTCCTATAACAAAATCATTTCTCTCAGTGTAATGATGTTAATAATACTCGTCAATATTTCACGCACATATACATATAAATTTTTGTAAGAATTAATGATAAAAATCTCAATTTTTTAATTTATTGTTGTTGCCGGCATAAATTCTACTTCACAGACATGTATTAATATACTTTAATTCTGGAAAAGAATTTTCGAATCTGTAAAAAAAAAAAATAATTATTATTATACAAAAATTATATGGTTTAGTGTGTAAGATTTTCTTACGGGAATCCTAAAATTTATTTTATCAACTAAACACAATAATTTTTGTAAAGGATTTTCGCATGTATTACTTTTACAAATTTACTATACTGTTGTATATATGATTTGTTAGGATAAGTTTGATAAAATTGGAGTTTATGTCGAGAAAAAAATTTTTAAAATTGAGATTTTCCCATTAGGTTTCTAATCCAAAAGTCTAATTGTCAAATCATGACAATATTTGCTTGATATGAACTCTGTAATCTGTACTTAATGTAATCTATATCTAATCTAAAATTGGAGGTTCCAGTAGACTCCAGTAGATTACATGAAGAAACGTCGAATTCTCAGAATTAGACTTATCTAATTTGATACAAAAATCCTTTATGAAAATTTATGCATACGTACAATATTACACATGCGATATTAATTGAATACTGATGTGTCAATGACGTAAACTGTATGTATGTAAATCTCATTAAATCAGTAAAACAGTGATTTCATCGGAGTTCGGTTTATTTTAGGATTCTTTTAATATTCATTTTATAATGTTTTAGTGTTCGGCAAAAATTATTCTATGAGAATGAAATCATTTCCAAAAAAGATATTTGAATCTATCTTTCTGTTCGTATCTACATATTTATTTGCACGCTCTAAAAAATAGCGATGTCTATGTAACTCTTACTGTGTTGGTGTTAAATTAACACCAGAGGTTTTAAATTCGCATCATGTTGGTGTTAAATTAACATGGTGTTCAATCAACACCAATGTTGGTGTTAGTTTAACGCCAACATGGTGAGAATTATATAGACATCGCTATTTTTACCGTATGTGTGTTAAATCTACACTGACATTTTTTTAGATTTGTAATTCGTGATTCAAATTGACGCTTTTTATAGCTAGATTTAAGATTGCAATTTTTTTAGGCTCGATTGCATCAACGTTACTTTAACTTTAAATGAGGTTTAAAACTTTCTTCTTCTCTGTCCCTCTCTCTCGGTTTTAAAACGAATGAGAAAGTTTTAAGCCTCGCTTAAAATAAAAGTAACGTTGACGCAATCGGGTCTAAAAAAATTGCAATCTTAAATCTAGCTATAAAAAGCGTCAATTTGAATTTTTGGCCTTATTACTAGAAGAATCTTTGATAATTATTGCAAAAAGGTTAAATTTCATCAGAAATGATTTTGATTTTTACATATAAAAGTCGATATCCTGAATTGCGCATACTTTGAATTACATGGATTCTTTAGATTCTATAGAAGAGTCCGTCGCTCAGGATAGTTAGAATTATATTTTTAATTATATGTAAGAATCAAAATCATTCGTGAGGTTTCACCTTTTCGCAATAATTACTGAATCTTCTAGCTAGAAGAATCTTTTATAGTGATGTATACATCACCCCGGTAAAATGTTTTTCATATATAATTATATATAAATGGTGAATCTAGTTTTAGTGTTAAAATAATAAAATATTATTAATTATTGACTCGTGTAGTCTAAAGGCTTAGGACACTCGCATGGAGTGCAAGAAATCCGGGTTCGATTCCTGGTTGAGGTAATATTTTTCGCAATAAGAATTAATTATTTACAGATTTTAATATGTTATTCAACATTATTAAGATCGTTTCGAAAATGCGAATAAGCATCAAATATTTAAATTGCTAGTCAATTTAACTCGTAATATTACTGCGATAATTTAGTAGAGTTTAACGTTTTCGAAAATCATTTCGACGCGCGTTTCTGGGGAGTACATTCGTAGTATATAAATTCACATAAGAATCATACAAGCATTTAAGATCCAGCTAAACCATTTCTAGGCTTCGATTTCTATAGTGTTATCATATGTATGGTCCTATAATATGTTATATTGATTGTTAATTAGCATCCCATTCCAAAATAAGCAAAATATTCGAAATGTACTCCGAAATAACTTTAGAATCTCTAGGAGATTCTCAAATTCAATTTGAATACGTCTTCTTATAGAATTTTTGAATGTTTTCTTCTTACGAGAAGCGCGTCCATCTCGTGGCGAGACCATGTACTTACCTCTTACAAATGAATAATGAGCATGTCGCGAGTAACTTGCATACTCTCTTATTTTAAAAAGCTATTCAAGAATTTGTGGTGGAATTTCTTATAAAGGAATTTACTCTTAATTAAGGAATTAATAGCCCATGTGTCCACTTTTTTAATAGATAAATACCTATTATTACAAAAATATATTTCATGTAAGATTTTTTGCTTAGAAGAAATGCTAACAGAAATTTTCCGCTTATAAGTAGAACATTTTTTTTTTGTGTATTTGAAATTACAAGTAGTTTATGTTCACAACTACATCAATAAATAACTATCAATTGAATACGCATACAAATTTTTTGGTTTTGAATCCTAATCTGTATTTATCTGATATATGTCTATGCAATCTATAGTTACCAAACAAAGATAGACTATCTTAACTTTTATCATACTCTTTAAATTTTTTGGAGTGAAATCTCATTCTGAAGAGTGAAAATTGAGCCAATCTTGAAAAAGAATGGCTCAGTTTTTAATGTTTAAGAGTAAGATTTCACTCTTCAGAGTGACAATTCATTCTAAATGTTTTAGAAGGTACATGAATTAACTAAATCAGAATATCGTAAAGTTATTATAGATGAAGCTACAACATTCCTAGATTTTTACATAATACATTCATCTTATGTATTTGTTACATCGCCTGTCTTTTCAAATCGAATTACAATTTCTTTCAATTAACAGAATTTTGGAGGATTGAAACGATGATACAGATAAATAAATAAGTGTCACAACGAAGAGTTTCAGCTCAATTTATAAAAAGAATTCAACGAGAACTTCATCGAGAATAATGTTTTAATTACACCAGCAAGAAGTACAAAACAAAATTCTCGTATCACTCAGAATCTGATTGTGATTGATTGGAATTTCTGATTATCTCGAATGTTTGATAGATAACTGTAAGTATATTTGATTTATACCTTTTTGAATTTATCAGATTTCTAATTTACGTAATTGTATGTTTTTTTCCGTGTTCCTTGTACGGTCGATTCTTTCTGTGAATGGAATTAATTATAAAAAGCAATCGCATATTTACAAATATATAAGTATCGTTATTCATAAAATACGATCGTCTCGCAACATGGTTCAATTACTCTTCAAGCGTCAGTAAACCACGGTTTACTCTAAGACCAATTTCATAACTCTTGCGGTAAGCCTGGTTGATGCTCGGCCAGGTATATTGCGTTGGTATATCTCGTCGTAGATTTGCTGGAGCATTCTCTCGTGAGAAGCGAGAGAGGCCATTGACTTATGCTGACAGCAAGGCTGCGGCTATCTTGAAACACGCGCCGCCGACATCAGGGACGCAAAACGAGGGATAGGTATACGTTCACTCGCAGACTGAAATCTCGCGAATTTCGAAGTGTGACCTAAGCCTTGTGATTTTATTCGAAAAAGATGCAATATACACACATACATACATACATACACACACCTATGAATTTTTGCTCAAGCGAGACTCGCAATTGTCTAATATTTGAGCGACCCAAAGATCCGCTGTTTACCGAACTCATGTTTTCCTCCGCTGAACAAGACGCGTTAGAAATCGCATTCGGTATTTATGTCATCTCCTGGGAAATTAACATTGGCTTAATTATACATGCGCGCACCTTTGCGTATGTACACGGTGAATAGTAGAGGAGAGAACTATGTTTTTTTTGAGGAACAGTACTGGCGAGTATGTGTGATTTTTAGATGATGATTATTCAACTATTAAGCAGAGAGATGTGCACATTTTTCATGAGCTATTTCCATACGAATCTCTGCATGTCGCAAATCTCCGTAGACTCGTCTCTAACTTTCTGTAACCAACATTCCGTTCGTGTAGATACGCGAACTGTACATTCTCGCGCGACCGATCGCTCCATTCCGGTCCACCATCTTAACTCTTTTCCTCTCTTCCCACCTTCCTTCGCTTACGATGGTCTCTCCCACCAGATCAAGCTTCCACTATGGTCGGTCGCTGCGAATCAGGATTGCGTCTCAACTCGGCAAGCACCGAGACACGCAATCACATCAAGAACGAGATATACCGAGTATACCGCGGAATAGATTAGGCCTTCCATTATGAAGTCTCGTTAATCCCACGTTAAAAAGAGAGAGAGAATTGCTATTTATTAGGCGTTCTGGGAGTTGTGGCATTCAGTCCTTTCAAGAGACAAGAGAATTCTCGCGAAAAACTAGAATTGGTCAATTTCTTACCATTTGAGATCCTGCAACCGATCTACGATTTTTATGTATATATGTGAGCCTTTTATTTGCTAGCAAAATTATTGATTGTTTGTTACATTAATGAATTAATTTGCAATCGTAACAAATCGATCATTTTTTAAACAAATATTACATTTGTTTTCCCTTGATTTCCTATAACAAAATCATTTCTCTCAGTGTAATGATGTTAATAATACTCGTCAATATTTCACGCACATATACATATAAATTTTTGTAAGAATTAATGATAAAAATCTCAATTTTTTAATTTATTGTTGTTGCCGGCATAAATTCTACTTCACAGACATGTATTAATATACTTTAATTCTGGAAAAGAATTTTCGAATCTGTAAAAAAAAAAAATAATTATTATTATACAAAAATTATATGGTTTAGTGTGTAAGATTTTCTTACGGGAATCCTAAAATTTATTTTATCAACTAAACACAATAATTTTTGTAAAGGATTTTCGCATGTATTACTTTTACAAATTTACTATACTGTTGTATATATGATTTGTTAGGATAAGTTTGATAAAATTGGAGTTTATGTCGAGAAAAAAATTTTTAAAATTGAGATTTTCCCATTAGGTTTCTAATCCAAAAGTCTAATTGTCAAATCATGACAATATTTGCTTGATATGAACTCTGTAATCTGTACTTAATGTAATCTATATCTAATCTAAAATTGGAGGTTCCAGTAGACTCCAGTAGATTACATGAAGAAACGTCGAATTCTCAGAATTAGACTTATCTAATTTGATACAAAAATCCTTTATGAAAATTTATGCATACGTACAATATTACACATGCGATATTAATTGAATACTGATGTGTCAATGACGTAAACTGTATGTATGTAAATCTCATTAAATCAGTAAAACAGTGATTTCATCGGAGTTCGGTTTATTTTAGGATTCTTTTAATATTCATTTTATAATGTTTTAGTGTTCGGCAAAAATTATTCTATGAGAATGAAATCATTTCCAAAAAAGATATTTGAATCTATCTTTCTGTTCGTATCTACATATTTATTTGCACGCTCTAAAAAATAGCGATGTCTATGTAACTCTTACTGTGTTGGTGTTAAATTAACACCAGAGGTTTTAAATTCGCATCATGTTGGTGTTAAATTAACATGGTGTTCAATCAACACCAATGTTGGTGTTAGTTTAACGCCAACATGGTGAGAATTATATAGACATCGCTATTTTTACCGTATGTGTGTTAAATCTACACTGACATTTTTTTAGATTTGTAATTCGTGATTCAAATTGACGCTTTTTATAGCTAGATTTAAGATTGCAATTTTTTTAGACCCGATTGCGTCAACGTTACTTTTATTTTAAGCGAGGCTTAAAACTTTCTCATTCGTTTTAAAACCGAGAGAGAGGGACAGAGAAGAAGAAAGTTTTAAACCTCATTTAAAGTTAAAGTAACGTTGATGCAATCGAGCCTAAAAAAATTGCAATCTTAAATCTAGCTATAAAAAGCGTCAATTTGAATTTTTGGCCTTATTACTAGAAGAATCTTTGATAATTATTGCAAAAAGGTTAAATTTCATCAGAAATGATTTTGATTTTTACATATAAAAGTCGATATCCTGAATTGCGCATACTTTGAATTACATGGATTCTTTAGATTCTATAGAAGAGTCCGTCGCTCAGGATAGTTAGAATTATATTTTTAATTATATGTAAGAATCAAAATCATTCGTGAGGTTTCACCTTTTCGCAATAATTACTGAATCTTCTAGCTAGAAGAATCTTTTATAGTGATGTATACATCACCCCGGTAAAATGTTTTTCATATATAATTATATATAAATGGTGAATCTAGTTTTAGTGTTAAAATAATAAAATATTATTAATTATTGACTCGTGTAGTCTAAAGGCTTAGGACACTCGCATGGAGTGCAAGAAATCCGGGTTCGATTCCTGGTTGAGGTAATATTTTTCGCAATAAGAATTAATTATTTACAGATTTTAATATGTTATTCAACATTATTAAGATCGTTTCGAAAATGCGAATAAGCATCAAATATTTAAATTGCTAGTCAATTTAACTCGTAATATTACTGCGATAATTTAGTAGAGTTTAACGTTTTCGAAAATCATTTCGACGCGCGTTTCTGGGGAGTACATTCGTAGTATATAAATTCACATAAGAATCATACAAGCATTTAAGATCCAGCTAAACCATTTCTAGGCTTCGATTTCTATAGTGTTATCATATGTATGGTCCTATAATATGTTATATTGATTGTTAATTAGCATCCCATTCCAAAATAAGCAAAATATTCGAAATGTACTCCGAAATAACTTTAGAATCTCTAGGAGATTCTCAAATTCAATTTGAATACGTCTTCTTATAGAATTTTTGAATGTTTTCTTCTTACGAGAAGCGCGTCCATCTCGTGGCGAGACCATGTACTTACCTCTTACAAATGAATAATGAGCATGTCGCGAGTAACTTGCATACTCTCTTATTTTAAAAAGCTATTCAAGAATTTGTGGTGGAATTTCTTATAAAGGAATTTACTCTTAATTAAGGAATTAATAGCCCATGTGTCCACTTTTTTAATAGATAAATACCTATTATTACAAAAATATATTTCATGTAAGATTTTTTGCTTAGAAGAAATGCTAACAGAAATTTTCCGCTTATAAGTAGAACATTTTTTTTTTGTGTATTTGAAATTACAAGTAGTTTATGTTCACAACTACATCAATAAATAACTATCAATTGAATACGCATACAAATTTTTTGGTTTTGAATCCTAATCTGTATTTATCTGATATATGTCTATGCAATCTATAGTTACCAAACAAAGATAGACTATCTTAACTTTTATCATACTCTTTAAATTTTTTGGAGTGAAATCTCATTCTGAAGAGTGAAAATTGAGCCAATCTTGAAAAAGAATGGCTCAGTTTTTAATGTTTAAGAGTAAGATTTCACTCTTCAGAGTGACAATTCATTCTAAATGTTTTAGAAGGTACATGAATTAACTAAATCAGAATATCGTAAAGTTATTATAGATGAAGCTACAACATTCCTAGATTTTTACATAATACATTCATCTTATGTATTTGTTACATCGCCTGTCTTTTCAAATCGAATTACAATTTCTTTCAATTAACAGAATTTTGGAGGATTGAAACGATGATACAGATAAATAAATAAGTGTCACAACGAAGAGTTTCAGCTCAATTTATAAAAAGAATTCAACGAGAACTTCATCGAGAATAATGTTTTAATTACACCAGCAAGAAGTACAAAACAAAATTCTCGTATCACTCAGAATCTGATTGTGATTGATTGGAATTTCTGATTATCTCGAATGTTTGATAGATAACTGTAAGTATATTTGATTTATACCTTTTTGAATTTATCAGATTTCTAATTTACGTAATTGTATGTTTTTTTCCGTGTTCCTTGTACGGTCGATTCTTTCTGTGAATGGAATTAATTATAAAAAGCAATCGCATATTTACAAATATATAAGTATCGTTATTCATAAAATACGATCGTCTCGCAACATGGTTCAATTACTCTTCAAGCGTCAGTAAACCACGGTTTACTCTAAGACCAATTTCATAACTCTTGCGGTAAGCCTGGTTGATGCTCGGCCAGGTATATTGCGTTGGTATATCTCGTCGTAGATTTGCTGGAGCATTCTCTCGTGAGAAGCGAGAGAGGCCATTGACTTATGCTGACAGCAAGGCTGCGGCTATCTTGAAACACGCGCCGCCGACATCAGGGACGCAAAACGAGGGATAGGTATACGTTCACTCGCAGACTGAAATCTCGCGAATTTCGAAGTGTGACCTAAGCCTTGTGATTTTATTCGAAAAAGATGCAATATACACACATACATACATACATACACACACCTATGAATTTTTGCTCAAGCGAGACTCGCAATTGTCTAATATTTGAGCGACCCAAAGATCCGCTGTTTACCGAACTCATGTTTTCCTCCGCTGAACAAGACGCGTTAGAAATCGCATTCGGTATTTATGTCATCTCCTGGGAAATTAACATTGGCTTAATTATACATGCGCGCACCTTTGCGTATGTACACGGTGAATAGTAGAGGAGAGAACTATGTTTTTTTTGAGGAACAGTACTGGCGAGTATGTGTGATTTTTAGATGATGATTATTCAACTATTAAGCAGAGAGATGTGCACATTTTTCATGAGCTATTTCCATACGAATCTCTGCATGTCGCAAATCTCCGTAGACTCGTCTCTAACTTTCTGTAACCAACATTCCGTTCGTGTAGATACGCGAACTGTACATTCTCGCGCGACCGATCGCTCCATTCCGGTCCACCATCTTAACTCTTTTCCTCTCTTCCCACCTTCCTTCGCTTACGATGGTCTCTCCCACCAGATCAAGCTTCCACTATGGTCGGTCGCTGCGAATCAGGATTGCGTCTCAACTCGGCAAGCACCGAGACACGCAATCACATCAAGAACGAGATATACCGAGTATACCGCGGAATAGATTAGGCCTTCCATTATGAAGTCTCGTTAATCCCACGTTAAAAAGAGAGAGAGAATTGCTATTTATTAGGCGTTCTGGGAGTTGTGGCATTCAGTCCTTTCAAGAGACAAGAGAATTCTCGCGAAACTTCTTTTTTAAGACTGGCTCAATGGATTGTACTGACGGTCTTCTCGATCGATTAATCTGGAGATGGACACGTGACAGCAATGACAACTTGTATTATGTCATTTTGCAGGACGCGCTCGTCAAGCATAACCCGGTCGACGGTACAGATTATGTAACGCGTCACATTTGCATTTCCACTTCTCTTTTTGTGCCCCGCCGCCTCTCGAAGAGACGTAAGCAGTTCTTGCCATCTTCTGAAGCGCGGGACTTTTGACCCTCCGGTGCCCCACCACAACCTCGCGGCGTCGCAGTTCGACCGACGCATTTATAATTTATAAGAACATCGCGTGTACGTTTGATTCGACCTTGTGCACAACCGCGCGATGGTTTTATACGGTTGCAACATCCCGTTCGACAAACGACGAAAAACAACGAAGGAGCATACTTATATCGCCTCCATTCTCCTTTGTCACGATTTCTCTTCTGCTCTCCTTTTCCTTTTTTTTTTATTTTCTACTTTGGTTTCTCCACACGGCGCGTGCCACGGATTCGAACGTTATTTCGAATGGCAAGTGGTGGTGCGGATAATAGTATCAGTGAAATATTCTTTCATTGAATCTTCGTTCTTCGGAAAACTTAATCTTTTTGTGCATCGAATTCGAAAGACGTCCGATGTCGAGTATGAAATTGAATTCGTTGTTGACATATTTATGTATTGTTACTTATATAATAAAAATTAACGTCGTTCTTCCATAGATTAATTTTTCATTTCAACAAGAGAGTTGTGAAACAAACAGTATTTCATGTTAAGAATTAAAAATTATCTTACAATTAGTTAGAGAGAAAAGGTATAGTTGTGACACAAGATTGACACTTTTTTGTTTTGATTTTTTAGAATTTTTTACCATTTTTATTTCAAATATTATTTAAATAATAGATATTTATATAATTTAAATAAAAATGTATAACTTTATACATTCTAAATACATTCTTTATACATTCTCCGTCGTATTTCTAACAATTGTTTTTCGTTCATAAACCGTCCCTACAAAAGATAGTTGTACCTCAGAATAGTTGGTGCGTCTATAAGGACACATAAAATAAAATGCAAATTTAAATAAAAGAACGACTTTAATAATAAATCTCAAATTGATGATTTATCTAAAAGATTCATATATTTTTCGACTCGCGCTGGACATGGGTTTCTACGAATTCCGAATTTCGATATTTCGAAGATCCTCTTTTTTCTGCTAGTTTGAAATAAATGCTTATGAACTTCCGAGAAAGCGATTAATTCTGTTTTCTGGTAAGTTATTTCTGTCGCGCATACAAAAAGGATCGCCTCTGCGACGAAGGCTGGTCGAAAGAGCGACTTATTTACGTAATGCCCGGTGGAGATCCTTCTCTTTCGTGCGTTGCGCCATGATTTTTCATCGACACGTAGCGGCATCATTCGAAGACGCTTGATCCGTGCTCATAATACGATGATGAATCGTGTCTCTGGCAGAAGCACCTTGATCTGTTAACCCCACTCGTCAAAGAACCTGCTTATTATATTTCTTACATAGACAGACGTCACCGTGGACGTAGCACAAATAGAGCTATAAATATTTTAATATTTGTATTTCTTTAAATAAAATTAGGATTAGATTAGATTACTCGATTTAAAGCGTTTGAATAGTCAAATTATACTCGGCTATTTGCCCATAGATTTTTATGCTATTAATATACAAGGAAACATAAAGAATAAATAGGAAGTTACATTAAATAGTTTAAATTAGTCCATAACTAAGCAGATAAAATAATTAGAATTTTTTTTAAATTACTTAAATTACTTAACGCTCTTTCTGAAATTTTCCGTGTCTTTTATTGTAATATATGGTATAAGTATATATAATTGATTGCTCAATTGATTGCTACACTTTTTCTCCTCTCTTCTTTTTGAAATATGTTTATATAACCTCGACTGTAAGTATAAAGCACTCCCACAAATGGATGTAAACGTTCTATATCTAACAAAAAATAAATAAAAAATTATTTTATTTGAAAAGTACCTAATTATTTTTATAATAATTTTAATATTTTGTTAGTTTTTCTTTGGTTTTTATTACTGCCTTTTCCAAGAAAATGCAATAAATTGAGGACGCTTTATATTTATAGTCAAGTCTATAATATGTATAATAGTATATGTATATGTATACATATATGTACATTAGACTGACAAGGAAAAAAAATTTTTTTTTTAATCGGCTTCTCTCTCAGTTCAAAAGTTTCCATTTTATGTCAAAAGAACACCTCTAAATTTTTATTAAAAAATATCTTAAGATTTAGAGGTCGCTAGTGAATGATTTTTAAATCAAAGTTTCGATTTTTCTTAATATATGTTTGATTTGATGCAAAAGTAACTTAATCCGGGTTTAAAATGTGGCACTGTATATTTTTTGATCACTAAACATGATGCAATAATTCATTTAACACTATATACGATATACGCCTAAGAAATATAGCCCAATTAATGTGAAAAAATGATTAAATTTTGAATTTAAGATCAACTTTAACAAGGTTCAAATGGGTCGCTACTTCCTTCACATTGTAGATTCATTCATATAGATTCATATAGAACAAGATCCAGTGAGAATTTTCCCAGGACTTCTTTTAAAAGTTCCATTTACTGGATTATAAAACGTTTTTAAGGATAGAAAAAATTTTTTTTTCTATCTTTTGAGAGACCGATTAAAAAAAGAATGTTCTTTTTTCCTTGTCAGTCTAATATACATATACATGTGTATACTTTCCAATATACTTTCTATTTAAATAGTAGAAATTAATCATAAAATCGCGAATTGCAAGGATATTCAAATATACAAACGTTCGTAGATATTTTCAATTCGAAAACATTTTTTCGCAATATGATATTCAAGAATATAATCGACACGAGGTTGAGGTACGATCGTGCGACGTAAAAGGCGAATGATATAAATAAATACATAAAAAGGAACTTAAACACGAAAGTCTGCGGTAAGATTGTGCGTTTCTATGAGTTGTTGTGAAAATAGATTTCGCGTTTTGAAAAATTTCTTCGTAATTGCTTTTGAGACATTAGCGTCATTATTATTTAGTATTAATGGCGATAATTCTAAGACATTCCGTATTGGCGCATTCAATTATCAAAGACGCAGTCGAAGACATACGTATTATCGTTCATGCTGATTTAGTATTTACGTGTATCTGCAGGGCATAGCAAGGTCGAGGGCAAAGGACTTTCATATTTTGCTCCATTAATTGCTTTTACATAAAGTCTATTTTAGACTGTGTTAAAATCAAAAGTGTAGTTATTAAACTAATTATAAAATATTAAATTATTCAATACTCTATATATATATATATTAGTTCTATAGTACTAATACTTACATAGTTGTCACCTATACATTTATTACAGTTGCTATGCCATATTTTTTCTGAGTATAATATTGCGAGATGAGTCGAAGGATTCAATGTAATAATGAGAAATTTCTCCTTCGAAAGTTAGAGAACATTTATATGTTAAACTGAAATTAGGAGAATTACATAAAATTTGTGAAAAGTAAAATCAGTTTGAGAGAAAGAAAATTGATGATGGATGCCCTAGACTATTACATTTGAGAATAATAAAATCGGATATAAATTTTCTTAAATTTATCTACAATATAATAATGTAGAATAGAATAGAATTTATTACACTTTAGCATTTACATAGCCAAGAAGGGAATTTGATTTACATAAATTTCTTATCCACTCATCCTTTCCACTGCTAGTACCTAATTCTAAAAACAAAAAAAAAATTTTCTTAATGTTCTCATTTCTTTGAATATTACAGTATATGTTCCTCTATCTTATAATATTTACTTATATATCACAGCTCGACCCCATTGCATATACTATACTACATAATACAATACAATACAATAGTACGATTTATAGCTACAACTATACATAGATATGTCGCAGTACAATACAATATAATAATGTAGAAGATATATATTGATCAATGTTTGAGAAAAGAAATTAATTTAAGAATGATTTATTGATAATCGTTGCGATGAAGCCTTCAATTTGTTTGAAAGTATCAAAATCAGATATAAATTTTTTTATTTTTATCATAGATTGCGAAATTTCGCAATGTAATTAGCAAACTTTGAGAATCGCTATAATCTTAAGCCTCGATGATCACACTTCGTGAAAATTACGTAACGATCACACGGGGTCAACATGACTCCAGTTACATTGAAATGCCACAGCTTTATTTTTATAGGCATAGAGTCAAAAAAAATTAGGGACATTCTTTGAACTTTAAAATATGTATTCGCATATGTTTTTGCTGAATTAATAATTTTAAAATAGTCAAAAAATTCATGAATGAAAAGTGACTTTTTTTATTTAAAAAATCAACCTTTTTATTTTTTAATTGCGTAAAATTTTAGGGATAAAATCTTTAGATGCTGCACTTCGATAAAAAAAAAATTATAGCGGACGCTTCAAAAAAGATATTTATTTTGAAGATTGATTGGGGTCACCCTAGCAATGTGATACGTCCACTTCATTCGATTGTCGAAAACACACTAACGCGTTTTACGCCATGCCAATCGCATGGTAATGTAATTAGAGACTCAAACTACTAGATGGAGCGTTAGGCGTTATTTCGAAATTTAAGTTGGTAAAAATTTAGTCCAAACTTTTGGTGGGGTCAATTAGGGTTAAGATATTGTTTCGCAATATTTCCTCGCTTGTGATCTCTCTCATTCAGCTTCGCGATTTTTTTTCTCATTATCAATTGGAGAAAAAGAAGTCTGAATAAGCTAAGCGATTTACGATTCTCTATCGTTTCGTTTTTTTTTCATGCGAGATTTTGATAGATCCCGAACTGACAGCCAGGTGTAGAACTCTGTCTACGATTATTATGGTATGCCAGGTTGTCGGATGCACTCCTAGCTGCCCCTTCCGATATGCAATCATTGCACAGCTGGCGGAAGCACACTGGTCTCGTCGCAGGCGCTCCTCGGCGTTAATGCCGCTAATCGCAATACATTATCGATGTAGGAGGAAACGCATGGGTCAAGTTCGAGGTGCAAGGTGTTCGTGATCTTGACCGCGCGTTGTCGATCGCCCCGGTTTTGCATGTCTCGATCGAAAAGAATCGATTAAGCTCGTATCACACTATACACTAGTATACACATTGAAGATTGCGAATTGGAGATTAGATTCGACCAGTTATATAATTTTGTCTATAATACCGTTTCGTTCTGGTAAGCTGAATTAATTTTAATTTTAATTTATTTCATTCTCACTGACTGAATTTTAATCTCCAATTCGCAATCTTTAATCTCTAAATGCATAGTGTGACATGGGCTTTAGTCCGTCCCCCCGAATGTTTTAACAACAATGTATTTCAATAAACAGCGGAAAAGCGATGAACATGTGGCGATAATAAGACAAACGTGTCTCATTATGTAATCGCCAGGATTTTTATTTAAACCGAATCGTATATGTTTAACCTTCGATGATAATTGGATCAGACTGATGAATATCTGTCAGTTTTTGAATATTACTCGAGTATATCTGTTTTACGTTATAAAAATGTAAAAAATCAAATTTGAAAACTACTTTTTATTATTGTCTTATATACTAGATTTATTATTATTTAGGGAATGATTTTTTAATTAATTAATAGAGCACGAATCAAGAATGACCCAACTACAATCCTCTCCAAAAGGTTTATCATTCATTTTATTTTCTTTCAAAAATTTGTGTATTAGAGATTATAGTACTAAGAGTATATTGTATTTTAAGACACATTAATTATTTTTTTAATAATAACGAAATTTTTTATGTTGCTCAATTATTTCAATTGAAAAGTAATGTAATTGAGCAGCCATTAAGAATATCGTGAAAAAAATAAATGTGTTCCAAAGCGCAATATATGTCTCTTATATAGTATTCCACAGTCTCCTCCACTAATATTTTTTATTTCTGAGTCTTAATTTTGTACTATATGTTTTAGTGCTTAAAAGAGATGCCAGAGTAATGAAATTATTAATACATTACAACTGTATAAAAATCTCCGAATTGACTGAAAGGAATAAAAAATCCTTTTGCAAGATTGAAATAGATGTAAAATTAAAAAGTGTGCAGCAATGGATTTTATACTAAAGTTCTCGTCTGACGTAGACGTTTCTTTAATACAAAAATTTCATGCTCGCATTGACAAAATGATACAATAGCACCACTCGTCAAATTACGTGAATTATGAACAATATTGAGTTTATAAAACTAAGGTTGAAAACTTAAAAAAAGATTTATATTGATTTGCAAATTACGTGTATACCGGTGTATATACGTATGCTTAACGGAGGCTCAAATTAATAAGCAGAATAGTAATTGTGTGTAGCAGTAAGTGCCGGATTTTGCAAGAGAGTGTTGCAATATGTTAGATAAGGACAAATATATGCATATATAATATATAAATGAGACAGAACAATAAAATGTAAGAAATGAATTAAATGAAAGATGTCTATTATCGACATTTTTAATATGGAATTAAAAAAGTCTGTACTATTGACATCGAGTTTGGCCATTGTTTTAGCATCCCCTTATAAGAGAATTGATCCCAGAACTGTCAAAGCGCTAATAAATGACGTTTTCTCTCTCTTTCTCCCTTTTCTCCCATTCTCTCAGCTTGATTAAAATCGGTGCAGAAAAGTAATAAACACGTGATGATAACAGGTACATGTCGTATGTGATCGTCAAGATTTTTATCGAATTATGCAGATGGAAGTAAAAACAGACAAGTCGGAGCTGCGCTTTGAAATAAGAACGCGAAGCAGGTACATGTACAAGATGCCATTTCATAAGATGTGGTGGTCTTCTTTGTTTTTATTACGGTTCTTATCTCGCTCACGAATGTTAGGACAGATGAGACTAAACCGCGTAAAGATTGTACGTGCAAGATTGTGTGTACAATTCACGCGTTTCGTTTGCTTTTTTTTTACAATATACATATTTTTCATAACATTTACTTTCGCAAGACGAATGTTTCGACTTTGAACGCGAATAAACATCCAGAAAAACGTGCCGTTTGTACCTGTATCCGTATTTTTTTTGTTCTGCTTCGTATTTTACAGTTCACTTTGAAGTACGGAAGCGAAACGCACTTTTCTCGCTTTTATTCGCGCTTGTTCCGATATTATAGATAAAATTAAGTTACATCTTCCTTCGCGTACAGCTAAAAATAAAAATGAATACAGACTTATGTATCGTGTTGTCATTATGTATCAATTTAATTTAATGATATAGTGCGTTTTTTTTTGTACACCTGAGCAGAATAATAGATTAAAGTACAAAAATTCAAGGAAGTAGGATTCAACGCGGTAATTAGTGCGCTAATATAATATTGAATTTTTGTATTTTAATTTGTTAAATTGTTGAGGAGTCTGATTCCAGAAAAATAGAGTCAGGATAACGTCACTTTGATGTTAAAATAAATTATGATATTCATGACGATCAGGACTGATCGAAAAATGACTTTGAATAATTATTTTGATGCCATTTTGTGGCACACCTTTTGACGTCGTCAAAATGGATGCCAAGTGTCTTTACGTTCCGACTGAGTATCGTTATGTCATAATTTTGATATGTAACGGTGTAACATTCTCTGCGTCTATACTGATACGCAACGATGATATGCGCGGATATACGCAATAAGTTTGTATTCGCCTTAATTGATATGTTGTTATGCCTTGCATAGCAACAGCTCGCCAAGTTTTTGCGGACTTCGCTCTTCACGGCTCGGGTACGCTTTTCTTACAGGTACTGGGCAGGCAGCAATACATCGTGCGACCGATGGTAATGGAAGAGAATTGCACGCCCGGGACTGGCAGCGACAACCCAGCGATTGCCGGAAGTAGCGGGATCATTAGCGAGGCCGCGCTGGCACACGCACCAGCCTTGACCGAACGAAACCTCCGGGAGTACGGAATTCCTCTACAGCAAGCTATCGAAAAGGTGTGTCCCACATCGACCACACGATGTGGTGGAAGAAGGCTTTGGATTTCAAATACTTATTGAGATATTTTATTTAAAAATTATATTTGTAATATTGTCTATTAAAAATACTCCATAAATAGACATCGATCGATTTGTTAACATTGGGAGAAAGTCAATTTTCAGGAGACACATTTTTGGAATAAAAGCCTTTAAATCAAGTTGAATCTTAAGTACTTATGATTCGATGTATATTTATATACTATCTACACTGTAGTTATTTAATTTACGCGCCGAATTGATTTTTCATTCATGAAACGCCAACCTGACTAAACTACAGTAATATTACAAATTAAATTGACTATAGCAATTTAATAATTTGATATTTATCATAAGCATCTTGGAAAGATCTTAATGATGCCAAATAACATATAAAAATCTGTAAATAATTTTAATGCGAAATTGCGAAAAATATAATAACCCCGGCCGGGGAAAAAAAAATCGAACCTGGATCTCTTGCACTGTGTGCGAACATCCTCACCTCATTATTTACAGATTTTAATATGTTTTTCAACTTCATATATTATTAAGATCTTTCTAACAATAAAATGTGAGCATCATGAGCATCAAATTATTGAATTGCTAATCAATTTAATTTAATGATATTACTATTGCAGTTCAGTTAGGTTTACGTTTAAAAAACACAAAATCAATTCGGCGCGGAATTTAAATGACTACGTAGGTAGTATATAAATTCCCATCGAATCGTTTAAGGCAATTTAAGCATTTAAGATCCAGCTTTCCGTCCAGCAGACCGTTAAAGGCCTTACCCACATAACCTTAACCACACATTCTTTTTTCGAGAACATAATCGGGACATGAAATGGGCATAACATGGACTTTTTCGAATACCAATGTGTTGTGTGGGATATTCTTAAAATATTTACATTAACGATCCTAAGAAATGCTTTGTTTAATAGGAGAGAAATTTATCTTTTACTCTTTTATCTATTGAGAGATAAAGATATCCATGCATTTTTTTATTCTTCAGTTAAAAGATAGATAATCTCTTGAGAGTTAGGAATGTAGTATGTGTATATGTATAAGGTACCTGAGCCCCGAATGTGCAATAAAAAATAGGAGGTTCCATTTAAGAAATTGAAGGTAACCTTCATGTGACCTTCAAGCAACTATTCAAGGTCAAACTAAAGATATCATCTTATGTCCTCCCTCAAAGCCATAATATAAAAAAGTGATGAATTTGAGATGGGACATTAAAATGGGACACCCTTATAAATAATATATTTTATTTTTAGAAGTGAATGTGAAATGAAGATTTGATTCTTACTTAGTTTAATTATTAATACTCCCATAAATAGAATTTTTAAAAAGTAAAATAAATTAGGTGGGCCTTATTCGGTTTAGGTACCTTATAGTGCCTTATACGTACATACATCTGCATGCGTGCGTGCGTGCGTACATGTATTTATGTATGTATATGTAGACATATATACAATATTTGGTTAGTATTAAAACGTCACCTTTGTGAACCTGGTCCCACTTTTTCAATATTTGAAAAAGATAAGTAGAGTTCTGGTTTTCTATCAATCCTCGAAGAGTTCTAGAGTTCTCTATCAATTTTAGAAAAAATTCCGTTGATTAAAGCGGTGAAAACACCATTTAAAGTATCGAGAGGGAAGGAGAGGGGCAACTTCACGATTCTGAAACTTTAAACGGCTGTAACTTCTTTACGGTTCATTTTATCACCTTCATTCATATAGGACAATCGATAGAACTCTTTAGGGGAGGAAGGGGGAGGCACTAGAAATTCTTAAGAAAACATTGGATTTCTGAAAAAAATGTTTTCAAAAAAAAATTTCTAGAAAAAAATTTTTTTAAGATTTCCAGCATTTTGTCATGAGTTCTGATAGTCCCTCGAAGAATTCTGACGATTATCTTTAGTAATCAAATAGCTGAGACTGCAAACAAAAAAATTTTAGCGCCTCGAAGTAGAAAAATTCGAAAACTGAAACTTCAAAACTTCTAAACTTCTAAAACTTTTTAGACAGTGGTTTCAGCGATTATTAAGGATAAAGAATCGTTAGAACTCTCCAGGGGGCTACTGGAACTCTCAAGAATGTACTTGATTTCCGAAAAAAATTTTTCAAAAAAAATAAAAATTTTCTTTTAAATCCGTAATTCTGTTAAGAGTTATGTTAGCTCTCCGAAGAGTTCTGACTATTATCTTTAATAATCGATGTGCTAGAATTAATATCTAAAAAGATATATTGATTCTAGAAGTTTGAAGTTTCAGATTCCGAATTTCTCTATTTCAAGGTGGTAGAACTTTCTTGTTTGCAGTCTCAGCTATTTGATTATTAAAAGTAATCGTTAGAACTCTTTGGGAGGTTATTAAAACTCATGACAAAATGCTGGAAATCTAAAAAAAATGTTTTTTCCAGAAATTTAGTTTTGAAAAATTTTTTTCGGAAATCCGATGTTTTCTTGAGAGTTTTAGTGGCCTCTCAAAAAGTTCTATCGATTATTCTATATAGATCAAGCTAAAATGAATCGTAAAGAAGTTATAGTCGTTCAAAATTTCAGAATCGTGAAGTCGATCTCTTTAAATGGTGTTTTCACTGCTTTAATCAACGGAACTTTTTCTAAAATTGATAGAGAACTCTAGAACTCTTCGGGGGGGGGGGGGGCAACTAGAACTTTATTTATTTTTTCTAAATGTTGAAAAAGTAGGGCCAGAGGTTGAAATGCTTTTCATGCAAGGCATCATCAAAAATATATAAAAAATCACTAAAAATCTAAAAAAATTGATTTGAAAGCTTCAGTACTTTTAAATTACAAATATTATCTTTCTTTTTTAAAGATATTTATTAGTATCGCACCTTAGCTCACAAGAAAAAAAGAGTACAAGTAAAAAACATAGTAAAATTGTTCAAAAGAGAGGAAAGAAAATTACGCATTTTAAAATTAATTATTTACAATTTTATTTTAGTATTAAACATAAGTCAACTTTGAATACTTACGAATTATTTGTTTCAAAATTCTGTGGAAATAATATTAATTTAATATGTTATATTTGTTAAACCCTTAAAAACTACCCTTATTTTATTTTGTTTTTCTCTGGTGTCATTTTTTTGGAAGTAAAGTATCTGAATTGAACTTGTGTCTTTTCTTGCGGGAATGCGATATATCAATAATACAGTTGCTAATTTTTCACATGTATCCTTTTCGATAATATCATCAAAAAGAATTAATATAATAATGATAGAGAAAATAATGTAACGCATGCATAAATGTCTTATTTTTGTTTCAAGTTTGAGACTTGGTGGAGCTCAATGGCTGGCGTAACTTCCGGTCTTAAGCCACGGTTTGTTGTGGACGGTCAGGCATCTATGAGACAATGCCTGCATCCGGAGGCTTGCAATAAGGATATCGAGCTACCGGAACATTACAACTATTTTCATGATCTTCGAAAGGACTTTGTAGAATGTTATTCGTCTCATGGGGAGCTGTCGACCCTCGGAGTACAAGAAATGTTGCAATGTATCCTTTCACGCTTAAAACTGTCGTAAAAACTGTCATCAGTCGCCAAGCTGACCTTGCGTACCTTTCTCTTATTTCGTATCTTTTTACCATAGACATAAGATAGACCCAGCATCTATACACTTTTCTATAGTATGCTGGGTTTGGCTAATGCTGAGACTATCTTATATGTTTATGCTTTTTACACGCACACACACATAAACATTTACAAAATATTTTTAGTCTCTCTTTCTTTCCGTCTTCGATGTGACGGTGTGTTATCTTTGACATTAGTGCCACTGCATACGACCAGTTAACTTAAATTTTCTCTTCGATCCCAAGTGTAGAAATTGTGGGATATAATTTATTGACAGTTTTAGTTACTATAATTTTCTTTATAGAAATGTAATACTGGATAATAATTAACTACTTATTTTGAATGTCGAATGCTAGTGTTTTTAATATTCAAAATAAGTAATTAATTACTATCTTTTAATATTAATATGACTAATCTAAAAAAATATGGCTAATCTCAAATTGGCCAATATTGGATTTCTTTAAGGGTTCTTTAATTCTCGATTAAATTAATAGCTGTGTTCAGTGCGGACTCAACAGTTGAGTGAGCGCTCGTTGTTATTTGTGTATTCTTCTAGATCTAAAATTCTGATTGGATGAGCTAAAAGAATATAACAATAACAATAAGCGCTCACTCAACTGTTGAGTCCGTTAAATGCGGCCTATGTTTTCATTTCGGGCTATAAAATGGCCGAATAAAATCCTGGGAAGGATTTTAAGGACTATTTTTAAGTGTGCTACACTAGTTAAGGAATCTCGCACGGTATTGTATGCTAATGCCGGTGCACACACGTCCTCACCGATGGTGTATCGGTAACGGTGCTTGCCGCGGAATGGTATTGCAGTAATGCAGTTTCGTGTTCGAACTTCGAACTTGAGCCGCGCAACACCGACATGGTCACGTCCCGACGAAGAAATTCACCCACGTGTTCATGTCGCTTGCGGGTCTCCACGTTGAGGACCTACTCGACGCGTGGCCGTCAGACGGCGCGATGGAAGTCAATATATCGTTAGTCAACCCGAGACACTTGATGCGTTTGGCGCTCCCCGACGACGACCGGACGACTCACGACACCGGTCGTATCTCAACCTCAACCTCAACCGACGAACCGACGTCAGCAGACGTCAGTATGCGTCAGTAGCGACAGTAGCAAGTACTGCAAGCGGTAACGAGTAGCCTCTACGATCCGCTCACGTACCCAGTACGAGCGCATGTGTCGCGTCGTAGTCGCTGCCATTCGCGTGAATCTCGAGCGTGATTGTGACGAATTCTCTGGCTGGCTTCGTTCGATCTCCAACGAATTGTTTGAATTGTCATAAATTAGACTAAAAAATTAGAAAAAAATCAAGCGAAGGTAGAGAAAAAAATTGATCGCAGCATCGTCTTTCACAGTTACGAGACTCTTCTTGGGCTCAACCTATACGCATAAACTGCTCGGAATTAAAGTAGAGGACAGGTACGTTTTTGTTCTGTATTTGGACTGATGTGGAGGACGGTTGAGACATCTGGACGTTAATTGCAGTCGGAATCGTTTGAAAAATAAGATTCCATTATTTATTGACTGCACTTTAAATTTATTACGATGAACTTTCTTAATCCTATAAATATCTACGTAAAATGTAATTAAATTAATCCATCATTTTTATTTATTTTTAAAAGTAACGAGTGTGATAAGGTGTTGTTCCCTCGCATTTTATTAGTGGATTTGAAATTTATTTCAAAACTTGCAATCTAATAGAGTAATGCGATTTTCTTCTCCATTCATCTCGCTTTTAAGATAACTTTAATATTGCGTGGCTGAAGAATATTACGCAAGATTGAAATGTCTCGTGTGAAATTTTTATTAAATTTTTTTATACCTGTTGAGAATATATCACTCATTTATTATGACAAGGACGTAATTCAACATTTGTCATTTTTTAGTTGCTTGCAAGAAAAGAACGGAAATATAAAAAAAAAAAATATACTTTTTATTCCTCTACAATCAATTATTACACTAAAGTTACATTTCAAAAAATTAATATTACAAAATTTAACGATTCAAAACAATTAAATTCTGGAAAACTTTATTTTTTAAGTCATGTAGCAAATGAGCGATATTAGTAGACAGTAAATATTATCATTGTTAATTTACTCATTTATTTAACTACTTTATATACGAATTCTTTGTTATATGATAACTTTAATGGAAATTCGAATCTCGAAGTTGATATTTCCTACATTAAGAAGTCAGAATTAACAGATTCGCGAAACAAATCAAAGTGTTCGTCTCAAATCCAATTTCGATTCGGATTCACATCAGCTATATATATAAATTCTCCTTTTATATCCAGCATGTCGCGCCATATCTACCTGGCACTAATAAAACAAGACCACCTGCGCCGTCTGAGACATATGTGTACGAATATGCACGTATGAATATCGATCGATTCACCGTTCACCTGTTCAATGCGAGCCGCGTTCGAGATTAGCCGGACTTTGGTTTTCTACATTCCGTTCACACACGCACTTCGAACGCATGCACGTATGTGCAGCTACATCGCAGATACAACGTTTCTACATTCAGGGAATTTTGTCTTGGAGTCTCTTTCGTCAATGTTATATCAATGTAAACATCAATATAAATATTATTTAAACATTAATTTAAAATTCTTCTAAAAATATCTCCTTGAGAATTATGAATTTGTAATATTATTTAATTATTAGCTTGATTATCAGGTACATTGATTTTGTTGTCTCTCTCTGTCAAACTGATGTTATAATTGATGTTTCATTTAACAAAATTGTTGATGTTCCTACTACTTCTATCTCTCAGTTAGAATTTCGAAAGTGTCACTTAGCATGTTTCCGAGTGACGCTAATAAGGAATTGTATCATTAAGTGGACATGTAATGTGCATTGATATTTTTCTTGTGTTCATAGTTAAGGCCCCTATTCACTCACCACTATTATCTCAGATTGTGACATCAGAAGACGTTCAAAGTCAGTAAACACAGTAAACATTCTTTGAATAGAAATATTTTTCGATAAATATTTACAATATTTACAATCAATAGAATAGATGAATGAAATACCGAAATACTATCTTTTTGTTTTGAGAAAAAATTTTATTTTCCTCTATATTATTAATTTTGTCATAATTGTAAACATTGCTTATTTAATTGTTTTTGGTTATTCATTTTCAATATATTTGGTTATTTATGAATTAATGAAACAAAACAAGAGTTAATACATTTTGCAAGAATATTTGTTGTATATTTTCTCGATTTTAACGTCATAATCTGAGATAATAATATGAGATGAGAGTCTTATTTTTAAAAGAGTCAGAAATATAAAAGATTACACAATTTTTGAGAGCTATTACGTCTCACTTGATCTTATTTTTCAATATGGAGTTAGAAGGCTAATCCAATATCTTATCGTCATTTCTAGGCAAAAGTGCGTAGCAGAATTAACATCTTCGAAATGGAAGAATCAACGATTCATTCAGAAATCTGCATACGCGAAATATCCTCTTTGCTAAAATTGTCAGAATGTGACCTTAATTCCTATGTTTCTTCTTTTGTTACTCATCTCGATGACAAGACACATTTTGGGATCGTTCATATCGCGGTCGAGGAAAAGATTGTGTGCGAGGAAAAAGGAACGTCGCACTTTACGATCAGTAACGACCAGATGACTTGAGAAAGCCTTCACGAGGCGATGTCGTCTTATCGGTACGCGGTTTAAAGGTCAGTCCTCCGATGAAGATATGGCTAACTGGCCAGTAACGAATGAACGTCACGTGTGTATATGTGTATACACACACACACATGTATATATATATATATACATAATGTGTGTGTGTATATATATATATATATATATATTTATACATATTATGTTTCTTTCCTCGACGATTTTAGTTTTCAAGTTTAGATACTCGACTGTATCTTTATATTAACCTCTGCGTGATCCGTATGTATGGATATCGCACTGAGAGAAAAGATATTTTTGATATTTGTGATTATATAATTGCACAGTAAAATAATTATAGTTACTTATGTTTCATTTTTATAACTGTTACTATTGTAATGTTAATAATCATATTTATACAAAAAAATATGTATAGTTGGCACCGAAAATGTAATTAACTATAATATTTCATATAATAACTAAAATATTTAACTATAAATTATAAGTAAATTTTAGTAACTGCAATCATTTTTTCTCTGAGTGCACCTAGTCATTATGAAAGTGTTCGTTTATTTGTAGTTTCTAATGTTCGTTTGTGCTCCATCGTTTATCAAACCATATTGTTTACCAATCCTGTTGTTCTTCTATTCATTCAAGCCTGACATGCTCAGAGTCTGTAATTCGAGTTGTATTCGTGAGAAAATGCATCCTAGTCGAATACGTAAATCTCTATTATATATATATATGTGTGTGTGTGTGTGTGTGTGTGTGTATTTATATTATTATTATGTACTTTTTCTCTTTCATTATCGTTATGTAAGGTCTGTATAATCGCTAAGGTCATATGCAAAGTGGCACCAATGTCATTTATAATCGAGGAGTTTGCATGAAAATGGAAACCGTATAAAAGATACGAATTATATTTATATTTAATGTAATTAAATATTGTTTCTTATATTCTCAAATAGTTTTAAAGCTCTTATCTTTCCAGATTGTGTCTTCGTTACGCTCTTTAATGTGTTCTTTAAAGGTGTTCGTGAGCTCGTTCAAAAACTATTCGATATTATTCTATTTTTTTCAACTGAACTTCTTGTAATGTTCATCTCTTTCCTCCTTTACTCTCCAACGTAGAGAGCACAATAGGAAAGATAACATTGCAAAAAGTTCAATTGAAAAAAAAACAGGCCAATACTTTCTTTTTTTCACCGTAAATTTTGCAATTATCAAAATAATGCTCATGTAGGTCGACGACCAAAAAAAAAAAAGACGCGTGAGATACGCCTAAAAGTAAAAGTTTCGTAGGATTATTGGTAAATTTGAGTCAACGTACTGCGCAAAGATCGCACCAGTTCTGATTTAAAGTCAATCTTTAGGCTTCGTTTTTCTTACGAGACTTGTCGAAAGCGCGGACGAGTCGTTTTACCTATCAGTTACGATACCAGAGTCGATTTTATCGAACAGATTTCTCCTTAACAGTTAATAATCAGATTTCGGAATGCCATCAGATACTGACAATGATTTTCACGTCAAAGAAATACAGGATATGGTCAACGTGATACAGAGGATGATCAAGGACGGTAAGCGAATAAATATCAAGAGTATGTCTACCGACGTCGCGTGTAAAAATGTACAAAAAAATTATATCTGCGTTTCGAAATTTTTTAGAAAAAAGAAAGATGATAACTTCAGTCGATATAATTCGATACGTGTAATTCTGAAGATTGCTCGTCAATGTAGCATTAACTTTAATCTCGATTTAATTTATTTTTTATCTTGTTCTAATTCTTAGAACCAGAACAAGATGAAGATAAGTTGAAACTAAGATTAAAGTTAATCTATTGATAAAAATGGGCATTAGAATCTTATCAATGTTCTGAAACGAATGAGGGGGAAAGGATCCTCATACTTGGTCCTTATAATGTTTGGACTCGGCAGTTTCGAATTATCTTTTCTTTTCATTTTCTCTCTCTCTCTCTCTCTCTCTCTCTCTCTCTCTCGTGAGAGATAAGAACTGTGCACGAGTTCTCCTACGTGCGTGTGTACATATACGCATGGTGTAACGTTTCTGTACGCTCATTTCTCCAAATAATATGCAGTGTGTTTACGCCCGACGTGCACGTGATGGCCTTGGAGGTCACGATTGCGACGCTGATTAAGTCACTCTCATCGAAGAGTTATTCTCCTTTCAAGAGTGGTACTTTGGAGATGTGTTCTGCGATTTCGCGGACGGTATCGCGCATTTTCTCGATATTTCACACTCTCAGCACATGGAATAGAGTTCCATCGTTTCGAATTTCGGGATTTCATCGTTTTTGATTGATCATTCATTCTTCTAGAGACATACCATACATACTCTCTTTCTCAGTCGCAAGACTGAGTGCAGATCAAGCCACGCAATGTTCTAAGCAGCGTGATGGCTCTTATCACAGTGACACTCAACTTGCAAAAAGCTACGTTGCTAACACATACGTTAATGCGTACTATCGCGATGATACGTACGTGAGAAAAAAGAAAAAGACAAGTTGCGCTTCTGACACTGTGCTCGATCTTTCAATCTGCCCTATTGGCGTTTAATAGTAAGTAAAATAATTGGAGCTACTTTGAATTCAATAGCTTCTACATAATCGAATTTTCAGTTTTTGTTATAATAAATTTATTTATAATAAATTCAAAACTTGCTTCAATTTTGTTAAATAATCATCGTGATTTCCCCCTGTAGAAATTTAATACTAATACTGGCCAATTAATCACTTATTTTCAGTAAAATATATAAAATATATAAAAAATACTTAATATACTTTTAATACTCAAAATAAATGATTAATTGTTCAGCACTAACATTAAATTTCTATAAAGGTATCAGATTAGAGATTAAGATTAAGATTGGATTGGAATTTAACCAATCAAAAAGCAAATTTCACTAAACTTGAGATTAAACTTCTTTCTTCTAATTGGTTAAATACCAATCTAATCTCAATTTCAATCTAGCCTTAAGGATTGTTGACAATTTAAAATAATAGCTGCAAAATGTGATTCTTAGTTCTGGGGAATTTACAAAAAGAAAAATATTCACTTAGAAATTTTTTTTGAATACGTACTTAGATAAATTTCATTTTAGAAGAATATTTTAGAAAGTTTTGGCAAGCGACATTCATGTCCATTTTTCTACTACCAATGTAAATTAACTTTAAATCTCCGTTTAATTTATCTTTATCTTTTTCTAATTCTTGGATAAAAGATAAAAAAAGATAAAAAAGTTAAACTGAGAGATTAAAGTTAATTTCTACTAGTACAAAAAGAATATTAGTCTTTCTCGCCGTAATCTTTCGCTATTCTCGTCCGACACTTCCGAAAATTTCAGAAAATACGAAGCCATTATCGAGGTAAACGAGGAAACGGCGATCGATTCCACATGCATTTCGCAAAGACGGATTTTTACTTGTCGACGGTGCACATTTCGCCGAGGCCACGAATCAAATGATCACTTCGTGCAGGTATGAGAAATCGGAGACTAACTAGCGGATATAAGATTACGAAGAGGAAATGCATAAGCGCAAGTTTAGAAGACATTACGCATTGTCGCCGGACTGAGACAGTCTTGATCATTTTTTTTCCTCGTCATAATGCCTCATATATAATTTTGATCTTTCTTAAGTGATGTTCTATTATGAGATTTTAAGGCGTAAAACTTAAGGCAAGATTCTAAAGACAAGAGAAGTCACGCATAGTAAATAGGATTTAAAGCTCTACATAAATGTCGTGGAATCGTAAGAAAATCGTAAGAAACTAACCAATTATAGTCAAACACAAGGAGAATATTCGATTGGGATTGGTCAATTTCCTACAATTTGAGATCGTACGACCGTTTATGATTTATACATATATAGACGAGTCTTACATGTATAGATTTAAGCTGGTTCTACATTAGTTGCAAGCTGATCGTAAGTTTGTTGATCGACAGCCAATCTAAAGCTTGTTTTTTGAAATTAACGCTTCATATTGGCTGTTGCAACTAATGTAGAACAGGCTTTACATGTCATGACACATCACTATATACTACTATATCAATATCTCACTCACGCATGCCACATATACACATACATTTTCGTGTAACAATAATGTTTCAATTAGATGGTCCAAATCCAATTCTAAGAACTCCACGTTGTTTCTTCGTGTAAATTATACTCTTTCTCCAGTCTGGACTACTATTTCGCAAGTATAGATTGCACAGCTTTTATCGGATTAAGAAATGGTAAAGATTTCAAATTTGAAATTTTTTGACATTCTTTAAACTCTATCTCACAGACGCATGTTAATGCGTATATTTTAACCTTTAGACTGTCAGCATTTTTTCATTAAAAGTGATTCTTTTCTCGCAAAAATTTTATCGAGGCATATATTTTAATCTTTAGACTGTCAGCATTTTGTCATTAAAAGTGATTCTTTTCTCGCAAAAATTTTTCTATATAAGTAACATGGCACAAAATTTCGAAATTTGTACAGAACCACAAAAAAATGGCTTTTCCGGCAAGGAACATACGAAAATATAAAAAATATTTATTTTCTCAAAAATAGTGTATTTTGGGTTATTTGATGTTTTTGGTATCGCTGATTTTAATTCTGAGCATAGATTTATAAAATTTCGAGCTCTAAGAACAATATTGACAACATAAATGAATATAAATGTATAGCTTCAGAACTTTCCTTTAGCATTATCCAGAGCCAACGACGTGGACGGTAGAAAGTTTCTAACTGTTTTTCTTTTTTATTTGGTTTTTTAATTTTATTTTTTTTTATTTTTTTCTTGTTTTATAATTTTTTATTTTTTTATATTCTTTGATCTTTGTACATTTCTCAATATATATTTTTTATAAGTTTTATAATTTTTATTTAATACATATACATATGTGTTTAATACATTTAATATTTAAAATACCACTAAAAATAGTTTACCTACTCCATCAGCATCTCTCTCTGAATCTCCGTCGCAAATAATGTTTTAAGATGCTAATAGTTCTCGGATTGACTTATGATATCTTAAGACTACTTAAGTCTTAAATGCAAGAATCGACTATGAATACCGGCTTGTTTCATGTCGTAAAATTGAATCTTTCTTTGTTTAACATACTTTATGTTTCTTTTTCTGTAGAAAGAGAAACATAAAGTGTGTTTTCTTTCTATGAAAGATTTGCAAAGCAGTCGATTCTTACATTTAAAACTGTCTTAAGTACAGTCTTAAGATGTTAATCCGAGAACTGTATTAGCATTTTAAAACATTATTTAAGACGGTTTTAAAATAAAAACTATTAGCGTTTTCGGCCCGACCGGGTTTGTACTAACTTGGGTTAGAAAATGCTTTGCTATTGGTTGACGTTACATGCTCTACCAATAGGAGAGCACGAAACATCATTACTTCAACCCAGGTTAGTGCAAACTCGGTCAGGTCGAAAATGCTATATGAATATCGCTCCATGTTTAACGTTTCACAGTCGGCAGCCTTAGTCTCTTATCGACATTCATAGACAGAGATGACAGAGATTCAGAGAGAGATGCTTGCAAACTGCACACTCCATGTTATTCCTTCCACCATGATTGCGCCTGCACTGAATCCAGATTATCGGATCTCAGTAACAGTATAATATACTCCATCCATAGGGCAAATTGAACATTTTCGAAACGATAAGTTGAGCCGAAGCTACGAAGTTTAATAAGGTTATATTATTAAAAACATGAATGATATTATGTGTATATTAATTAAATTTTTATTAGTTTCGTTTTAACTGTAATAATTTATAATACATATATTTTTTTTAAATGTTTTAATTTATAAAATTAGAAAATTAAAAATTTTATTGTTTGTAATAATTAAATATAAAATATATGTTTCATCGTTAACATAGAATAAAAAATATTGACAAACATAGATTTCATTTAAGTTTGACAATTTATAAGGTTAATCGTGAGATATTTGGTCTAACAAGCTTCATATTATCGGTATTGACTGAAATAATCTTTTATAACTAAAAAATTATACATAAAATAGCAACTTGAACATTAAAATACTCTAATAACTATTTAAAAAACACTGGTTTTTATTAATCGCTTCAATTATCACTTGGATCAAAAAGAATACTAATCACCTAATAATTTTATTCTTGATGCACAAACGAAAATATGTGTTTGACAGTTGACAAACCGGACACAGATTGTTGCATTGAGCGCAGTATGTCTGTGTCTTTGTCCTTAAGCATGCATATAGACATATTCATATATACATTTTAGTAATTTAGATATTTGCATTTGCTCAACTTGTCCCGCTCTATACTTTATACGCGAAATTTCCTGACGAAAATAAGAAGTTTCATGAATATTTTTTTGAACGCTTAAATGAACCGAACGTTTGGAGAAGTTCGTTGAGAGTAGAAGTGTTCATAAAGTCGAAATCCAAAATTGCAATGTTTTAGCGTTTTTAGAAAACGGAGTTGAGAAAAGCGCTTTTTGAGCATCTCCAAGTTCGACAGTAAACTCTCTGCACGAAGCTGCATCAACGTTTACTGCCAATATAACATGGCTTCCTGGAAGCTTCCTGGAAGTAAAATTTATGTAACTTTATTTAAGCTTCAAAAAGAACTCCCCTTCGCTTTTGAGAATTCCTGGGAGCTTTATTTTGGTTCGCAGAGAACTCTTTTTAAACTCCTCGAGAACTCATCAAAATGAACTCTCTTTCAGTCGACACAAACTGAAAGTAACATAATCTAAATATTATCATTTCGTACTTTACAGTATAAATGTAATATAACACATGGTGACGTTATGTTACTTTCAATTGGTATCAACTGGGCTGAGAGCTTATTTAGTCGAATTTTGTAAGCTCCCCGGAAGTTCAATAATATGAATTCCCTGGGAACTTAATTGGAGCTTTGTATTGTGTAGGTGAGCATTACAGAACTTTCATGAAACGACATATACTATATTTTGTAAGCGTTCTAAAAGTGTTTAAAACCCATTGGTGTTGTGTAAGCGTTTTTATAAAGTTCAAAAGCCTATAAACTCTCGAAAAATCATCATTGAACGGTTGTCAACGCTTTATAAAGCTTTCTTATTTTCGTCAGAGTTGTGACCCACAAATTATTAACAATAAACTGTGTAATTATATTAACAATTGTGATTGACGATTACTTTTTAACCAGTTAAAGCAAAGCAATCGATTGATTTGCTGTGATTGGTCGAAAAGTAATCGCTAATCGCTAATCATAATCGCTAGTATACGATTACGACTTTACGGTGTGAGATACAGAGCGTAATATTTTGAAGCATTAAGAAAAATGGAACACTGTCTTCTTGTGATCAAGAGCTTTATTTAGGCATTACAGCAATGCGCTGAATCGAAGATTTATTCATTATGAGTCTGACAAGAACTGAGCTTGCACTGATTGAGAAAAGTGTTTGGTATTTGTAATTTCATAATTGCATAATGAAATAATTATAATTAGGGGGGAACGTTATGTTTTAATAGATAAACATTTTTAAAAATAATTGTTAACGAAACACATAAACAATATCATATATACATATATTATTATACACATATTGCATTAAAAAATTTGGAACGCGTTGTAAAGAGTTGTTAAAATATGGAGTCGTCCCTCACAATTTGGGTTGATCACTAATAATAAGTATGAGAATTTTTTTTATCAGGGAAGTTATTGCAGATTATCCAGGAAGTGTTACGAGAAATACACGAATCCTCGAGAACGTGTATAATCTGGAGATTTCATAACATTCCACGTCGATGAGGCGTGTTGTGTTAGTCATATTTTCTTTCCATATTTTTTGTGTATCACACTCGACAATTTTATGGAAAACGCGGCGTAGCGTAGAACGAGAAGAGAAGGATGAAAAGAAAGGAAAAGAGAGTGCACAGAAAGTGCAGGTATAAGCTAGAGATCCTCTAATAGAGGCGAGCACGCGTGCTTACGATGTGAACAGCTGTGAGTGCTGTTGTTGAGTATAAGTGTAGCTGTAGCCGGTAGTTTAATCAATGATATACACACACTTACAAATATGGTATGCAGTATGGACGCCTTGTCGACTTCGTGATGTTTACACGTGACGTATTGTACATATCCTACATGCATTTCCATAGTAAATGTGCCTCGCTGTACACAAGTACGTTCCTAATTTTGACGATTCGACGAATATTCGTACTGTTCATCGAAGTACTGCCCGAAAGATCGCCTCTTCGCGAATGGGCGACTCGATTTTAAATCGATCGACGAGGAATGCTTTATCGATTTCCAAGGTTAATCATGGGACTTCTGTGCGCGCGTGTGTGCACTTCTTACGTCTGGTTTGTCGCGTTTGTTCTACTTTTTTCCTTTTCTCTTCCAGTTCTCGAGTTTACATTCAGGCACGTGGGTGAAAGAGATATTTCACTCATCTGCCACATTAATTTAGCGTGCCTAGTTAATGAATATTTCATTTTTAATTAATACTCTCTAAACACACATTGTTGAGTAGGAAATTATAACATTGATATATAATAGTATTACTATTTATATACTACTAGTAGTATTACTATTTGTGTTCACTGCAATATATATTAAATTATTGTAATATGACTAATGTGTAATTATACTTGTTGATTTTCAGGTCACATCTTCAAAAATCCAGAAGTAATTAACATTATTCTAGAACCTGGTATATGGTAAGTTTATAAGTTCTACATACAGTTTGTATGTTTATTTGTTCGAATAATGAGACAGAAACTTCTCTTCAGCTCCAAGGATGAGGAGGTGGACAATGATTGCGTAGTGAGAGCGCGCGGTCTCCCTTGGCAATCTTCAGATCAAGACATTGCCAAGTTTTTTCGTGGGCTAAATGTCGCAAAGTAAGTGATCTCTTTGAGATACATAAAGTAAGACCAATTATAGGACTAACAGGAGTTTTGAGTAAAATAAGTTAATTTGTCCTCTAACTATCTTTTGATATTTATGCACAAGCCACGTGGATCTGTGTGAAGCAGGTAACTGAAATAGCCGTATATTTCTATAATGCACTTAGATGCACAGGATCTGTCATTCTAGTTTCTCCTCTATGACATAACACATAAGTGCAAGATATATAATATATATATATATTTTTCTTCAATATATATATATGTGTGTATATCTCCGAGGAAACTTTTCTGCTCGCTTATTAGTTGTTGAATAGTGACGAAGCATTATATTTGGAATTGTGGATCTTGTACGCTATATGAATTTAATTCTGAACATTATATTTCTTGTAGAGTGTCCTTAACTTTCCATTGGCTAAGTTGAACTTTAAAGGCAGAGTCAATTTTTTGATTGTGAATGTTAATAAATTTATTATAAATCTGTAAAAAATAAGTAAAATGCAATCTGATGATAGTAAAAATTTGTTTAAACTTTTACAAGTATGCAACAATTTTTTCTGATTTTTATATAGTCCAAAATAGTATAAAAATCTGCAGCTTAAAAACACAAATTGCTGCAAGACTTGAAGAATGTGCAAAATTCCACACTGCCGATGAAGAGTTAATAATCATTATATCTGAATTCTTTAATTACAAATAGAAGAGCCGGTCACTGTTTGATGATATGCGCTAACAATGATGTAATAACTTTTTTAGGGGTGGTGTAGCTCTTTGTTTAAGTCCTATGGGAAGGCGTAACGGCGAGGCATTGGTACGGTTTATTAATAAAGAACACAGAGATATGGCGCTGAAGAGGCATAAACATCACATGGGTGCACGATACATAGAGGTTTACAAGGCCTCCGGAGAGGATTTTATTGGCGTTGCTGGTGGTACAAGCGGGGAGGCACACGCTTTTCTGTCACGCGGGGCTCAAGTCATCGTTAGAATGAGGGGCTTGCCCTACGATTGTGTTGCTAAACAAGTGGTACATAATCATTTAATGATCTAAAATCCTACTTGTGTATACGATAACCAGACAGCTTTTCGATTACATATCGTCCATCGTTTTATCCATTGTATACACTGTCAGTAATGTTCTCTTAGCTGGAATTTTTTCAATCTGGACAAAAACCATGCCAAGTATTGGATGGTGAGGATGGCGTGCTATTTGTAAAGAAGCCAGACGGTAGAGCCACAGGTGACGCCTTCGTATTATTTGCGAAGGAAGAGGATGCGGTGAAAGCCTTGAGCAAGCACAGAGACTGTATTGGCAGCCGTTACATAGAACTTTTTCGAAGTACAACCGCGGAAGTGCAACAGGTAAATTTGAGCGTGAAGCTTATGACAATGAAGAAACATACGTTTTTATTCAAATTTTGATGTTATTATATATAGGTCCTAAATAGGGCGACAGATCCGAAACAAGTAATACTACCACCACCGCCTATCGCGCAACTTCCACCCTTACTTCCTCAACATATCATAACGTCTGGTACGCGCAAAGATTGTGTGAGACTTCGTGGTTTGCCGTACGAAGCACTCGTCGAACACATTTTGGAATTTATGGGAGAACATTCTAAAAATATCGTCTATCAGGGTGTTCATATGGTATACAATGCTCAGGTAAATCCATCGGTTAAATATACAGGAAGCGCAAGAAATGTTATACCAATTAATTAATTATTTAATTTTTAGATGTTGATAGTCAATTCTAGGATCAATTCTGTTAAAAATAAATGTGTTATAAAACTAGATGGTATATCGTTTCGTGTACCATTTTATTTCTACGTAGATAATTATTTTTTTTTTTTCAAAATAAATAAAAAATGTAAATTGATACTGGATGATAGTGTATAAAATTTGTGTATTAAGAATAGTTTATGTTATAATATTAACAATAATTGTCAATTACAGACAATAGTTTCAATCACAATTTCGTCTTTTTTTTCTAATTTTTAATTGTGAAATCACTAGGGTCAACCGTCTGGCGAGGCATTTATTCAAATGGACAGCGAGGCATCGGCATACGCGTGCGCGACACAGCGACATCATCGATACATGATCTATGGCAAGAAGCAGCGATACATCGAAGTGTTTCAGTGCAGCGGCGACGACATGAATCTGGTATTGACAGGTGCGGTAACACCGCCGTCGACCAAGGCACTACTATCACCCGGTACGTTGACCACACAGTCCCCCGCGACCTTGACACATCCGCCTGCGCCAACACCGGTGCCGGTACCGGTACCGGCCGCGCAGCCGCCGCCGCCTCCATCACCCTTGTGGGACATTCACGCTCTGGTACAGGCCCAAGCCGCTCAGGCCGTTCAGGCGCAGGCTCAGGTGGCACAAGCGCAGGCCGCCCAGGCGCAAGCTATCAGGAATCAAGATCTATGGTTGATGGCTCTGGCATCGAATCCGTCTCCTACCTCGACTACCCATTCACCCACTTCGGCAGTCGCCGCTGCCGCCGCCGCCGGCGCCCCCACCAGGCAAACACTCCGCTTCTTCATGCCCCGCCGACAAGCCAGGCAGCAGCGGCGGCGGCCGCGGCGGCTGCGGCGGCTACGCCATTTTTGCTCTTTAACGTTCCCCATCATTCCCGTATTCCTATTCTGCGGGCACCAGCGCCGCATGGGCTGTTAACGCCTATCATGCCCACCGCGCCAACCTTGAATCCGGCCGCGATAATGGGTCTGAAGCGAACGTGGGACGCTGCTTTCCCCGCTGACGCGACAGCGGGTACCGTTGCTGCAAAACGTACTTGGCATACACCGGCAGCGGCGTTTCACGCGCCAGCTCCGACCGCGGCTCCGGGCTTGCCTTACCCAGCTCAGTTTTATCCCCAGATCTGATGCGTTGCTGCATCAATCTCTAGCTTCGTTTTATAGACTCTTCCTTGAGTTTCACGCGATAAAAACGAAAACATTTTCCTCGATTTCTTCACTAAAGTAAGAATTTGTTATTCGCGTGGAAATACGTATGCTATGCGGGAATCGCCGTGTTACCGACAATACGACTTACTTTTAACGGATTTATGTACATTCTTAGCGAGTAAGCGTTGTAATTATTCGCGATAGCTACGACATTCCGTTTCATATTCCAAGTCTGGCAGAACGTCATTTACAACGTTTGCCCAATTGATAAAATGTACCTAACGTTTAGGTATGCTTGGTACAAATTCGGGCGTTACTTACACGACGGTACTTAACTCACAAGACGGTTTATTTTTTTTATCATAATGCATTTAAGCAGCAAGTTTAATCTTGGTAAGCATGTTAATTGTACTGATAGTGGTATATAAAATTCCATTTAGCGTGCGTATATGTTCTTTTGTAATCGCGTGTTCATGAAGTACCTGTGGAAGATCGCGCAGAAAAAAAAAAACGTCCACGTGAGCGTAACGAAGTGCCTTATTTAATGCAATGTGAACACGAAATACTTTATCTAGCTCTCGGAATTCTATGATTCACGCGTACGCGCTCCCTTTTATATATCCTTACAAACACACACACGCACATATGCGCGCGCGCGCGCGCGCGCACACGCACACACACACACACACACACACACACACACACACACACACACACACACACACAGAATCTGGTAAGTTTTGATAAAACGCTTATATGCAGATAAGCGGACTAAACTGAGTCGAAAAGTCCTCTATCATTTTGCAATTTTCGCAAAAATGAACGTGATATTAATTTCTAAAGATAGTTGAATAAGAGGATGAAATTGACGCAATAAAACAACTTTAAGATTTCTTTCAGAGTTCTTTATAAAATATCTTAAAGATGTTTTTTTAAAGAACTCAAAGGTAAAATTTTTAAAATTTTTTTGTTAATTTTAAACATTTTGCTCATTGGATAATTAAAAAAAAATTACGAAAATTGCAAACACATTGCAATTGGTACAGGACTTTTCGACAGTTTAGTCCGCTCTATCTATACATGAGCATTTTGTCAAAACTTACTGGACACCCTATATATGTACTATGCATACATATATATATTTATGGAGCGTTTCAGAATTATCATAGTGTATATGCAGATTAATTCTGGATTTTACCGAATGCTAGAAATTATTCGGGACATTAATATTCTTCATGCATTTTTTGCTGCAGGTATTTTCTTATCTTTGTATCACAAACATGTTAAAATCGGTTTTTATTTTTATGGAAATAATCATTGTAAAATTTTGTTAATGTAATATATGATTTCTTTCTAGTGACACATTTTTATTTTGTATTACAATGATGATGATATTCAAGCAATTTTGGATGATCATGTATTTTTTAATGTGATGTTTTATTAATACCTGTGAAAAAATGTCCGATGAAAAATTTCTGTTTCGAAAGAAGTCTACAAGTCGGTATTATCAGAAATATTCGTTTATATATATATATATATATATATATGTATATATATATATATATAAATGTTTTATATATTTTTCGAGAAATATTTTATAACTATAAGTA
>NW_011626920.1:2141904-2152436 GCF_000204515.1 Acromyrmex echinatior
GTATATATATATATATATAAATGGTTTATATATTTTGCTAGAAATATTTTATTAAGCTAAGTGTAAAATGGACATTCCATCCAATGTTATATATTCTAAAGTTCTAATAAGAACATATAGTAGATTCTTTTATACGTGGCATCTATTACACGCATGTATGTTACAATCTATGTGTAAATAAAATTTCGTCATTAATTATTTGTGAACAAATTTGTTCATTCTTAATTGGCTTTATCGCTGATCTATCTTTCTCTCTTTTCTGTCAATCTTTCTCAAGGATTGTAACATACAAGCTTTGATTTAAACTAGAATGTTAATATATGTGAATCACAAATTTCTATAACAAAGCACATACAAAATTCGTTTTGCTTTGTTACTCGGGGAAAATCGTACATACACACTTTTGTATCGCATAGCGTTCACTGCATTTAGTACAGTATCGTTAATAATCATGCCCACCTTACACGGATGTGATCCAACACTAATTCTATCGTGTGTGACGGATAATATCTTATACCGAATATGTGCATTAATAATTAGACTTTTGGTTTTGGAGAGTATTCGATAACGTGGGGAAACGAAGAGAAAAAGCGGAATTAAAAACGCTACCGTCTCTATATACGCTCTCGCGGCTTGTGATTTAACTGTGGTGTCGGCGTATTTACTCTTTCAAAGCTGGCTTACGGCCTAATATCTTTTGTGATAGTGTAGTTGGTGAAATCATACACTGAGACGAACACATAGATTGGATAGATAGATTAGTGTACCAGGGAATCGAGCATCGGCTTTATCGAAAGGATGCGGCTCGCCGATCTTATTCTTGTAAAGGCAGCCAAATATCTCATACACTGCCATGCCAATTAAACGGGCTTCCACTGTTTGCAATGAACCGCGAGGACAAGAGAGCCGGTCCTCTCTCTCACGAAGCCGATCTTGATTCTGACGCGCGGATCGCGAAGTGTTGTTTATGGTAATTTCATTTCTTCCTCTTGCCACAGTTTTTTTTAAATATACATATACACACACACACACGCGCGCGCGCGCGCGCGTGTGTGTGTGTTTTGTTAGAATACTGGAAAACATTTATAGTTAGACACGAGACTGTCATGATTAGTGCTTCGCGGTTCAACGGGTATGTGAAACGACTTTGGTTTGCATGTCGTGTGATTTCATGGAAGGATACGTAACTTTCCTCCGGTCGCCTATGTTCCGCGAACGATCGTATAACAGACCCGATCTTTTTTCTTTCTCTTTTTTTTCTTTTTAATCCCTCGTACATATATTATAGCCAATAGGTCAATTGTCTTTCCGGGCATTGTGTTTCATTCGATAAAAAAAAGAGATCTCTCATGCTCCTATTTCACCTTGCAATAAGTTTTCCGTTAATCTTCCTTTTTTCAACGCGTGATCCTATTATAATTATCTTATGCAGCGTAATTTTCTTTTATGCTATATAAGGACTACCGTAGACAAAATTCTGTAACAATAACCGTAAGACTTAAACCAATGAGCTAATCAGGATATTGTTTTAGATCTACGTAATCTGATGTCCAACATATATATAGATATTACATGCAGATAATTTATATATATATATATATATATATATATATATATAAATTATCCGCATGTAACATTTCGTAGAAATTTCCACCAGTTAAAATTCGTCTTATGGATAAGTTTATTATTTCTATTTTCGTTAGATTATGTAGATCTAAAGTAATATCCTTTATTAGTCAATTGACCCATTGACTAATAATTTACGTCTTACGGATATTGTTACGGAATTTTATCTGTTGTAGCCCTAACAACAGCATTACCGTACAGAACCAATAGTGAATGTCTTAATATAATCTCACATGGAAATGCAATCACGTGTTCCTTTTTTTATTTTAATAAGTTTCGAATATATTAAATTATTAAAATATAGAAAAAATAAGAGACGTACTTTTTTTATAATCGTTTTTCTGTTAAGGGAATCCTGCTTTTAAAAAATAGGTTTTTTCTTTTTCAGTGAATATCGTTTAAACTAAAGGTCCTATATTAGAATTTGGTCACGGATGCTTTCATCAAAATTCTATGAGAGAGAAAAATACATGTATACATTTTTTTCCTGTATTATCTCACTTTAACATATATACTGTGTCACCCTATAACTTTAATTGTAGCTTATTGAAATTGGAGAAGAACACTTGATTATGCTCCCTTGTCAGCTGTCGTAGTAACTCTCTATCCATCCTGTCATAATAACTGCAAAGTACTTATTATTACATATTCTCTATCCGATTTTTATTATTTATAACATAACTGTTCGAGAAGATAATTTGTTTGAAGATAATTGAGAGCCGTTTGAAAAAAAAGGAAAAAGAAAGAAGGAACGAATATCGGGTACATTTACACGGTAAATGATCGTTTGTTTAATCTCGGGATGCTTGGTGAGACAATGGCGATATGCACGTTAACTATGATTTTGCTAAGAAATGAAAAACGTTATTAGTCATCAGAAAATATAAAAGTCTTTGACAATAAAAACGCAACGCGATTATCTGCCGATCCGAATCAACGTCCTGGGATTAAGGAACCTGGGGGACATGTATCTCTCTGACATCTTTAAACCATCGAGACTATATCTCCTGATTCGGTTGTAGCATTAATTGATATCATAGACATAATGAAACATGGCGAGACGACGTGAAATGGACAGACGTTGATCACCGTTTATCACGCGAATGTATCACGTGAAATGATATAAGAATACTAGGTATACATTTTCATGGATGACCAATTGGATGACTAAGGATATCAGAAATTTACTACCAATTAGAATTAGCTTCAAATTATATTGCGCATGTTACATCTGGCATTCTTATATTATGACGGGGATCATTATACGGTGGATGACGAGGAGTGCGATAAGGACATAGTGCGCCAACCGGTCGCCTTTTGCGTCGTTTCCATAGGGGTGCATCTCGGAATGTTCTAGCACAAATGTACTGCTGGTCATTAAAATTGCAATATCAAGAAAAATGTGAGAAATGATATATATTTATATGACAGATTATTTATGATACATGGAGTTTCAAATTACAGCTTGGTATTTTTATTAGAAGTATAGCATATTTTCATACTCTACCATATGATCTGTCCATTCTGTAAATTTCAATATGATACATTTTTTTCTATTGTATTTCAATGACCAACAGTGTACGCCGAGAGCGTGAAGATGTCCTAGCGAGACGATACACGAGCTTAAAGAAAGCTCATCATCTCCATGTCTTCATCTCCGCCGACATTTTCCTCCTTAAGAGCTCTTTCTTTTTTCTCCCTCCATCCCATCCTCTTCTCCCAAGAAGCATAGGACACGCACGCGGTATATACGTTTATCCATGCATACGCACACTCTCATACATACACACGCGATATAATCTCTTTCTTTTTTTTTTTATCTCCTTATTATACACTCTCTGTATCGACGATTTTTATATCGACGAAAACGATCATGTTTAATAAATGTGCCTTGTGGATATATATATCTTTTTGCTTGCCGGGTTGGTGGACTCTTACCCTGATTATATTACGTTGCCCGGTGGTTGCACTCTTCGCGTCCGGTCCCGTTGCGCCATCTCGCTCTCCGCACCTCTCTGGAGCGAGACGAAGCTCTACTCGTAAGTGACAGAGTATTTGAGGAGGATATGTCTTCTCTTTAAAACGCGAAACTTCCGCAAGATCTTGTTGGAGGAGAAACTGAAGATTGCAACCACCGCGTATCTTGTTACGTTCTATACATTTTTTTTTCATTGGGCTCACAGGTATCTTTGGTATATCTACAGATCAAGTTGGAGATTTCTGTGTCGTAACTCTTAGCTCTCTTTCTCTCATTCGTTCTCCTTGTTTTTTGTTCTGTCTTTCTTCCTTTTGCGTAAAATTCTCTCTCTCTCTCTCTCTCTCTCTCTCTCTCTCTCTCTTTCCCCCCTTTCTATCCATTTTTTTTTATTGACATTTTATCCGTGAATTTTCTCTTCTTTCTATCTCCAATTGAAAGACTGATCTCTAAGGCCGGTTCATAATTGGTTCTTATATTTAAGACCGTCTTAAGATGTTATAAGTCAATCACAGAACCGTATTAGCATCTTATTTTTTATTACTTAAAATGACATTACTTAAGACGATTTTAAAATAAGATCATCCGATTATAAATATCGACCTATATGTGTCTCCTCTCTCATTTCGTGATTACTCACTCTTTCGAGATGTTGAGAGATTCGATTTATTCAAGTTGAATGCTATCAAAAAGTTATTCTTCAATGTGGCCAATACTTACAAGCCGTTGCTTTTGCTATGCCGATCATTCCAGCGGCCTATTAGAGACTAGTTTAGTAAATCTACTTATTCCTCCCATTGTGTTACACGTTTCCGCCTGCAAATGGCCTGATGCGATACGAATCCACATTTTTTTTTCTTCAAATTGTACGAAATGACAGCCTGCCATCCGTATTATGTTTTTGCTCAAACCATAAAATATGGAATAACTTTAAAATAATTGTTTGTGATTTATTTATTTTTCAAACTTTTAAATATCTAAGGCAGATAAATGATACGCATGTAGGCTGTACTTTTGTTACAAAAAGGCGCACGCAAAAAGGCTTTTTCGCTAGGCAAAAAAGAGAAGAGCACGAGAGAGAGAGAGAGAGAGAGAGAGAGAGAGAGAGAGACAGGGGAGTGAAAGAGAGAAAGGAAGGAAAGGTAGAAGGGGAGAGAAAAAGAGAGTGAGAATCTGCGTGTATCTGGTGATTTGGCAGAGGGGCGAAATCGCAAGTTGGTGCTGCATTACATATTATATATATATATAAAAAGATATACATTATACATCGTGTTACAATGGTGCAGTGTCGATTGCTGTTATGGTAGCGGGACCTACAAATACTAACTTCTGTGCTTCCAGGTAGGCCAAGTCCAAATCATTATTCCTTTGGATAACTGCATTCTTTGTACGTTTTGGGCACGCACGAGCTTGTTTTTCGCAAAGTTTTATAATACTTCTAAAACAGTGAAAAGGATTATATTTGACTGTTATCAGGTATGTGTCTAGGATTGGACCGCCGCGTCGCAGCGCCGATCAAATACTTAATATATGTGCATAAAATACGTGTCTAACAGAATGTTTGCTCAAACCGTACCAAGATCAGTCTAATTGAAAGTGAAATCGTGCAGCGTACAAAGATCTTAGTGGTTGTTTAATTAAAAAAAAAGAAAAAAAACAGGTATCTCACTAATTCACTTTCATAGTGCGAAACACGCTGTTGAATATGGTCGATTGTATACTGGCGCATTACTAAATGAGAAACGCTTTGTGTGCTTCTAGAAACATCTCTGCGGATCTGCACGATGTCACTCGTCGTAATTGTGGAGTGGTTACATAGTGGGCGCTCTTCTTTACGTTTGTACATACATAACGGACGATCGTGGGTACTGCGAGTCCCTTTTTTTTTCTATCAACGATATGTTAAGCTCGAGTCCGCGATATTACAAATCATAAGAGATAACTGACTTCACAAATCGGGTGATTATAAAGGTCAAAAAAAGGAATCCGTGAATTGCAGTGGATTCTACAAGCACGATTGCTTCTTTTTTCATCTGCGTTGATCTAATTAAGCTGCCCGGATCATTTCGATCGAACGTTGATTGTCATTCTTTTTCTTTCTTTCTTAGGGGGCACGATGTTGCCACCACCACCCGTGGCGATATTTCCGCCTGCGGCCGCGATGCTGCCCCGTGGCCCGCCGCAATTTGCAACGCCATATCCGCCACCTATCTTTTACTGGCCTTACCCTTCACCGCCGGTTAGCCCGACTAATTATTACACCCCCGCAAACGTCGGTGGTATCGCGCCCATTCCTCAGCAAGCTGCTTTGGTGAGTAAAGCCTCGTGTCTTTTTGAAATCATTTCTTGCTCTCTCTTGTGCAGCCCTATCGTTTATCTGACTCTTTTTTTATAAATAATTCCAATGGAAATGTGTGAATTGTGTGTATGTTTAGAACCAGTGTTTAGAAACTAAAATTAAAAAATTTTTTTTATTATATTTATGTATATATTGTGTGATGGACCAATAAAGAATCGAATTTGTAACACTTTTATCATTTAATATAATTCTTTTGTAAGTTAGTGTTTATTATTTAACTAACTTAATAAGAATTTTTAGGCTCAGAATTCTTTAGTTCTATAATTGTTTGAATTTTAATTGATTCTATATGACTTTAATTAAAATTTAGATTTAAATTAAAATTAATTATTAAAAACTTCCAAAATGGAGATTCGAACAGTCAATGTTATGTTTTTCAGGATAAGACACGTCCAGCTCGTATTAACTTATTGTTAATTCTATATTATTCGCAGAGTATTTGAGATATTCTAAAATTATTTCAATTTTCATTATATTCTTTTTGATGTTTACAATTAAATAAATTTGATAATATTCTATATATATTCTTAACTATTTTGAGTATATATGCACGTTTCTCGCTCTTAGCGATTATACTAGATAAATTGTATAAATGCAGTTATTGCATATATTATATCACATATTGTGTGAATGCAGTTAGCGCCAGCAGAATGTCTGCAATTAGCACCCGGGACAACGACATTGCCGGCAACCACGACCACGGGACCTGACGCGCGTATCGAGGCGTATCTACCACGAGTGGAGTTGGATAAACGCATGGCGGCGTTGCCTCCACCGCAGACCGACTGCAATTCTTTCGTTGAGGTTTTCATGGTTTGACCACCTCAGCGGGATTCTCTTGCCTGGCCCAGTTCCTTGCCTCCTAGACGTGCGATCCCAAGTTGACGAGATGAGCGGTCGATACTTAAGACCAGCTAAAACGTGAAATTACGTGGAAAAAGGCGATTCAAGGGTAATCCTTGAAAGAATGATCCTCGTTGTTGTCTTTATCAACGTCAACGAGGCTTAACGATATTTTTATTCTTTGAACGCATCGTACGTAGATGTAGACGTACAAGGCAAAGTGCAAATGTAAAGGTGTAATTTTTCCTCTATGCGTTTTTCCAAAGGAAACCATTCTCTTTCGTAAATTTCCGACGCGCCGCCATAGCGGCGCGTTTCTTTCTAGTCTAGAGATAGATAGAAGCCGTTGTGTGTGACGCGATACACAGCGGTGTCGTTTCTTTCTCGTCGTTTGTTCCGAATTTTTCCTCTCCTGGAATGAGACGAACCGTGTATCACATTCTCCTCCTTTTTAGAGTCATGGCACAGAAAAACGTAAGGCAATATGACATAAGCAATAAGTAAATCAGCCAATCTGAATAGACATCTTACTCTTATGGCAATAAGCAATAATAAAGCCAAAATGTCGATTTGCTTGCTGTTTATGTCTAATTGCTTAAGTTTTTTGTTCGTCATAGTCTTAATTTTCTTTTTTTTTTGTGTATTTTATTCCTTTACTATGTTACATTCTCATCATTTCCCATTGCAATGACGGCAATTGAACTTCGCGTACTTTTGCCCGCGTCGAGTTGAAAGAGCTTGCGGGAATAGATATATACAAGCAACCGAGTCGTACACGTCTTGGATTATATACCAGATAAACAAATTACCCATAGATTACAAATAGATTGTAAATAATACTTATATTTACCGATCGTTGTAAGTGATTGTATCGGACAATGTTTAAAGATGTAGTCCGTGCCGCGCATTCACTTTTGCAATTAAACGCGTCTTGATTTGTATCAGATATGCCGTGGTTGATATTTAGAACAATATTACATCGCGGGCTATGTCTTGTTAGTTTTTTCTCTTTCAAATTTTACATACGATGTTTTATGAATATTACTTAATTTAATTTTTAACGTTTTAAAATGAAAATTAATATATACATATGTATGCATACACAAACATATATATGTATGTGTGTGTATGTATATGTGTGTGTGTATGTATATATATATATATATATAAATACTTTTCACCTATACTGAAAATCTATAGTGCACGTAACATAAATTGTAGCATTTTCAGCATTGGCAGTAAATTTGGAACACAGCCATAGATGTATGTATATTTGTCAGTCGTTTGTCATTCGGTCATAAATTGTTAGATCCGTGTCGCGCTTTCTTCTAGTTTTTTTTTTCTTTTCAAGTGCGCGTTCTCAATGTTTTTCAGTAGACGCACGCTATTAAATGATGACGGCGTTTATTTCCTACGTTAAAACAGCAAATATTACAAAAGTCTTCCGTTAGTCTCTCGCTTCCTCTCCCGAGAGCGAATTTCGCTATTCCATTCTGCCTGTTCATTAATCTGCGTTTATTCTATTCATCTAGAAATATATCGACACATATAAATCAATGATCAGCACATATTATGTTACGCTAGCGTTACAGTTTGATACTGTTTGATATGATATGTGTAGGAGTATGTAGATATAAGTAAATATCTTTCGAACTTATAACTCGTTAAGTTAAAGATCCAATCGCGACAGATTTAGTCGTCTGTATAGCTCAATTACATGATTTCGGATTTGCGGATACAAGTCCGATTAAATTGACACTTCGCCGGGGCCGGTGGAATTTTGTTGTTTTTCTTTCCTGCCTTTCGGAAAGTGACAATTGCAATATTAATTGTCAAGGTTCAATTAATACATCGACTTACTTGTTAAAGTTATTAGCAAAACAGTCCGCATCCAAATAGTCAGACTCATTGGATCGTACGAATAAAGACGAAGGTTCTTAGCAGACGGTAATAAAAAGAAAAATATTTATTTTTTTAGAAGGGCCAAAGAAAATGAATTCTCACTGTGTAAAGTATTATTTGCTTCAGTGAAGTCTGCAATACTTGCTGGGGAAGCATTTCAAGATGGATAAAATTGTAACATACAATTTATTTCATGATGAAAGTGATGATGAAGAAAAGAAATATCTTCTCATATCATTTTCTATAATCTATACTTATAGCTTTTTCAACTCTCCGCATAAATGATGAATGCTTTAATTAGAAACCAGAAAACTAGCAACTAAAAAATATATATAATTTTATAAACGATATTTCTTTAGCTTATGGCGCAGAGCGCAGCATGACTGCCCTCTATGTCAAAGATCCAGGATTTAAATCCATCCAAAACATCAAATTTTATTTGATTGCCACCTCTCGAAAGGCAATGGCAAACCTCCGAAAGTATTTTTTCGAGAGTATCTTGGCCATCGCCGTTCGGATTTGACATTAAAAACTGTAGATTTTATATGTACAGTGTATACTCGCCAATATGCATAGCAAATGATAAGTGTGACGTTTTGATGCCAAACTCCTTCCTTCCAAAGACCATAAATGCAAAAAGTTAGAAGAGGCCAATATCCAGCAGTGGATGAAATCAGGCTGATAGATAGATTTCTTCAACTGCTAGCTTTAAAAAAAAAGTTATAGAATTATTGTTATGTATTTTTTAGCTGCTATTTTTTTTAGTTTACTGGTTATTAGTAAAAAGCATTGTGCAATCAGACCTAATCGTTAATATATGCTTTATGTATGTGCCTTCGCTTCTGTTCTCTTGCCTTGGCGTTTTTATCCGTGCGGTCCATTCTGTTTCGCTCAAACGTAACGACAGTGAACGAGATTGCGCGCGATTGGTTCGTCTGGGGCGCGATTCCGTAATTGTCTTTACACGCCTATCGACAGTTGTCGGTGTCGTTGCGCAGATATTTTATATGATGAGAAAGCTGCGCAACGATACCAATGTCGGTAAACGTGTAAAACAGTTACGGAATTGCGCCCCTGGTGCGTGTGATTCCTCCTCGCTTCTTTTCCTTAGTCCATTACGACAATTTTGCGACTTTAGTGTGCGCTTCGACGATCCAATTCGAGCGTAACTTGTAGCATTTTTCATTGACAGAACTGTGCGCATTCAGTGCACTTTAAAGTCGCTATACACAAATCGACGTAAAGAATGGATATTTAATAAAAATATTAAAACAAATTAAATCGCAAAATCTTCAATACATTTTATTGTGTTATTTAATCAAATATACAGTACACATTTTATGAATTGAGATGTGTCACTGTTCCATTCAGATTAAATTAATATACAACGGCTTTAATGTACATTGAGTGCGCACCAGTTATATCAATGAAAAACACTATTAAGAATTAGGTACAACTGCCGCGACTCCGCAATTCGAATACAGCCTCCGCATCTCGCTCGGAGAGCTCATTCGTCATACTGTCGTTACTGTACGTGTGATCATGCACGACTGGTGCAATAGTTGATAATTGTGGACTAATTCGTGCAATAGAGATCAAGCAGGTGCGCCTCCGGTGCTGAGGAACGCTAAAATGGCTCGAATCGACGTTTGGTTTGACTAATGTAGACTTTGCCAAGCGAATACTTATAATTTTCCTTTGTATAACGTTATATTATTATATATTTACTATACATAATTAATACGATATATATATATATATATATATATATATACACATATATATACACACACACATATATATATATGTATATATATATACACACAG
>NW_011626920.1:2161814-2227268 GCF_000204515.1 Acromyrmex echinatior
AATAAATTATTGTAAATTAGAATCTGGAAATTCTCGTTCTACACTTTTCACTATATGACTTCTGACGTTCTAACATTATTATATGAAGCAGCGTCGCATTGATGCAAACACGATTTTTACAATTATAACACACGACGGTTGAATTTTATTCTAACTTGATGAAACTCTGTGTCTTAAGAATATTATTAATTTACTAAAGATGGCCAGATTGTGGCCGAAACGTTTAATGTTTTTATTGTAATTCGTAATGCAAGAATAATTAAATATCACTAATTACATCTTGTGCTGTGGTTCTTTATGTTCTTTCTTTTCATATTTTTGAAATTATAACCACATTCATTTTTTACATTTCTAAATTTTATTATAGTTGAGGTCTGGCCAGCTTGTTTTAAATTTGGGAGATTACATGTTTATATAAGATAGCATAGAAAACGTTTTTTGTCGAAAAGAATGTTATAGTTTAGAATTGGAACAAAAAATCACAATATTACATCTACGTTGAGAGAAAAGTGTTTAATATTTGTGATTATAATTTGTATGGTAAAATAATTATGGTCAAGAACTTCATTATTATAATTAATACTATTATAATGTTAATAATAATTATATTTATATTTTTATTCAGAAACACTACATAGTTTTCGAAAAGGATTAGAAATCATTAAAAATTATTCACCATAATTATTATACCATACGTTTTTCTTTCATAATCAATGTAGAACAGTTTTCTAAAAAACGAATAGCAATGGGAATGCAGTGAGATTATTGTTGTAATTTTTGATTATTTGAATTTGCTCAATTTATTTATCTCATTTCTGCAACATGTACAAGTAAGGCAGCCTTGTGACATCAAGTTCCATAGATACATTCGATAGATTGGCAGATACCTATGAGAGAACTCGTGGCACGACAATTAACTTCTGATTAAAATCTTAATAAAATGTTGCAAATATTTAGAAATATACATTGCGGACGTTGTGCAAATAGTGCCTTTGCGTTCTGCTAATAGATACATATCACATGCATACATATACATATATTCCTTTTCTTTCAAGAATCCTGCGGATTCGCTAGGTGATCTTTACATAGCGAAGTTTTGCTTAGGTACCTATTTATCGTTCACTTCGTAAAAAAGCGATTGATCACGATCACGCTAAATCTACGTGTATGGACGGATACTTTACTAAAGGCAGGTATATAAAAATGCTTTCGGTAAGAACAAGATCGGTGAGATCTCGCTTACTTAATGAAAACGGTATAAGTCTATCAAATAGTGCGTAAAGTTATCTCTGAGAAAGAATGTATGGTGAATACAAATGTTTTATTGCAAAAAAATTTGTATTCACCATACAAATTTTTTTAAACGCTCGAAAATTCCTATCTCTGCGCGAGTATTCGATAAATAGAATGTATTTACTTACAGCTAAGCTTTGTAACGTAGATACCCTTAAAGCAATTAATCTATAATATTATTCTATTAATACTCGTAAGAGTTACGTACGAACGTTGGATATGCTTGGCAGTGTAACACCGTGCATCCGCAACAGATTTGGTAACCCCTACTTCTTATTAACACAAGATGTCGGATTAAAAGAAAACTTATTTTTTTTCTCTGTATACTTTTAACATAAGGAGAAACTTTGATTGCTCTGATATACACCTCATTTGTCAAACAAAGAGCAATGAGATTGTACAATTACGAATATGAGGTCTGCTTTTATTTTCACAGCTTAGTTGCAACAAGGTCAACAATGAATTAATTTTCTTTACTTATATCTTTACGTTAAAATATTAATATGTATCTCTCCGCTCCGCTTCTGACAATATTTATTATCAGACAATACGCATAACGTTATATATGTTTATTGTATCGCAAAAGGTTCTTAACAATTGATTTTTCTTAAAAATTATCAACAAGCTTTGTCTCCTGACTGGAGATTCACTTGGGTCATTTAATGATTAACGATGATCTTGTTATTAACAGTATACTAAATTAGTGTTTTATTAGATATCGTTTGTGGATGTAATTGGGATTAAGTAACACGCGTCATTGTAATAAACAGTCATCCTCTTTAGAATACCTACATAAGACACGCAATAAGTGCGTGAATGAATCAACTTCCGAAAGTCATTAACGATTGACTGAATTGAATGTTGAGATCTTTACCACATTGTGTGAAGAAAGAATGCAGTCCATTTCAACTATACATATTTATAATTCTATTAATATAAAGATTTAAAGCAAAAATGTTAAATTTTTAATATATGTATATTGTACGTATATGAACACTATCTGTTAAGCCCAAGTCTTGATGGGTGATTTCCATGAAAATCTTACGCAGTATTGTATCTGTAAAACTCGAAGAGTGAAATATCATTCAAAGTGAGTAAAATGCAATGTGTAATGAAGTGAAAATTGAGCCCATGCACTTCGTTTGTTACTCTAATTAATAGATAAATTGCATTCTATAAATTGGAGTGAATTCCTATGTAAAAGAATGACGTATATAGATCAGTATGTATACATTTTTTGAAATGTTCAACAGATATTATTCTTACGTTTGTCATTTTTAGTTCGCCTACCTTCTTTATATTCTCACAAGGTAGATCGATTGATTTAGTAGTCGTCTGAAAAAAAATTATCGCCATAATGTGCAGAATTGCAAATGCACGGAATTGGTCTAATCATTTTCGCTTTCTATACGGATTGAATCTTTCTTAGGAGAAGACATCCACATCTGTTGAGAGCTTCGCGAAACGCTCTTTGCTCTAATTAAAGTGAAATAAATTATTGCATAGGCAGCGCCACGTATAGCCATTCTAAACATTTGAGCCATTCTAAAAATTTACTCCTAGCTTATGAATGCCTTTCTTATAGTAACTATTGCAATTACTTTAATATTAATGATATATAAGTCCACTCTGCGAGATTTAGAGAGTATGCATTCATCCCAAGCGCGAATTCGGTGGATTCATGTAAAACTCGCATACTTACTGATTATGTTTTCCAGCAAAAGATAGTGTAACACAGTGAATCATTTCATCTTTGTTTAATATTGGCAAAGATGCAACGATTCATTGTGTTATAATGTCAACTGTATCTCTTGCTAGAGAACGTTCTATGTCAATTCAGCATACGTGTTACAAATAATTATCGTAATGTTCTTTAACATATCAAATTATAATTTTAAAACCCGCAGGGTTTTTCATAATATAATAAAACTCTTAATCAGTTTCTACAGCTAATAATGAGTCCGCTAATAATGAGTCCGCTAATAATGAGTCAGTTTCTGTATCTAACAATGAATATCCGCTTCACTTCCCGGTCATTTCAACGGGGATTTACTGTGCGTGTATATTCCAATATTCAGTTCACGACCATTGGAAATGGCACGAGTTGGAAGTCGGCAGCGTATTGTTATAAACGGACTGAAAATCTCTTATTGTGCAATAGCTGGCAGTGCTTGTCGCTAGAAGACAAGATTTGGCATACACTTCGGATGTGCCCGAATTGTGGACTGCTGGTCTAAGAGTCGCCGACGTCCGGAAAGCTACATTGCCGTTTCTAATGGTTGACTCTTGCTTCGCGTGGCCGCCGATAGCTGCGTGAGTTCCGTGGGCTCATTGACTAGGAACGCGTCCAGATTAGTCTCGAGTAAGACTTCGCTCTTCGAGCGTAGCGGCTTCTCTTCACCCGTGTCGAAGTTGGTCTCCAACAGCGCCTCGCTCCTAGGTCTGCTCTCGGCTTCGTAATGATAGGGATGTGGTGGTACTGGTGGCTGAAAGTCCGACGCGTATTCCGGAACGGGCTCGGACGCCTGACTCGGAGTTAACATAGTCGAGTCGTAAGGAGGCTTTAAGTAATCCATAGGATCATAAACGCCTGATGATGCCTCGATATCGCGTTTCAATTCGATCATGGAATCGGTAAGCGCGATACTGGAATGCAACGGCAGCGTAGACGTATTGTTGAGATACGATGAGCTCTCATTGTTGGCATACACTGTAGGACTTTCATCAACTGATGTCGACTGTATGTTTGGCGATGACCAGTTAGAAGCGGCGGCGGCGACGGCGCCGTCGGCAGTACCGTTCCTTGCTGCAAAAGTAGAATGATTGCGGAAGCCCTCATTACGGTATGCCAGGTCAAACACCGGATTATCGACACTCTGCGCTGCACTGTACTTCTGCACCGTATTCTTGAAGTCGCTCGTGCTCGGCGAATATCGTGGATTATGAGCCTCATACACATCGTAACTCTGATTATCCTCTATTGAAGAGTTCAGTTGTGATTTGTCCATTGAGTCTAGACTGCCACCGTTCAACATGCGTTTATAATTTGAGTTCAGCGTATCTGTGGAATGTTTGGTCTGAAATATGTAAAAAAAGATTATTTAGATATTATTTAGAGATGTCCCGTTTAAAAAATTTTCCTAGAATTCTTCTATATAATTTTTCAGAACTTTTATGTGAATTTTAAAGAACTTTTATGTAATTTCAGAATTTCTGTACAATTGTTTTAAAAATTTTTTAGATTTCTTCATATGTATAAATTTTGAAATATTCTAAGATTTCTCACTTTATAATTTCTAAAGAAATCTTATAAATCTAAAAAAGTTTAAAGTATTTTTTTCAGAAAATGCATTAATTAAAATGTGACAAGCAAGTTCTTAAAAATATTATAAAATTTCTTTTAAACTAGGAGTACTAATTTTCTTAACTTCTTTAAAGTTAGATTAGACCATTTACACATTTAAAATCTTCAATTAACATAATTTATACAGTTTTAATCTCTATTATGCACGTTAATTCTAGAAACCATTTGCATTTATTTGTGCTCGGTTGTCACACTGATCACAATTCATATTTACCGCGATAGGCTTTCGGCGATAAGCGAGTTCCGTGAACCCGGATGTGGAGCCAACCGATCGCAGAGAATGTAGGGATTGCCTGATGGAGTTACGTCGCTCTAGTCTCTCAAGCTTACGCTTCTTCGACTTGGACGCCCACAATACGATCGCCGCAGTTAGCAATGCGAGTGCAACGCCAACAGCTCCCAAAACACCCACCGCAACGATATCTTTCCTCCAAGACAGAGGATCGATGTTGACTCTGGGATCTGTCAAGATGAAATGATTTTTTATGATTTTTTTGCTTATATATTTCTTTTTATTTTATTACCGCTCAGCTATGTAAACACTAAATATATTCATAAAATGTTCGACTTGTATTCCAAATGTTCTGTATATGCATATAAGGTTTTTGGAATAGTAGAAGAATGTTCACAGAATGCTCAAATGATAATGAATGTTCAGAATATTATAAGAACATTTTTTGCATGTACTATTAAACTCGCTCAAAATATTACGTCGTATATTTTAACCCAGATGGTTTTTTTTACTTACGTAAGGATACTCACTCGTGAGTAATACGTATCCCTGCCAACAGATGGGCACGATGAAGTTGTATTTCTTGTGAGTAAAAAAAAACCATCTACGATAAAATATACGACGTAAAAGTCTTAAAAATTGGATTCCTAAGTGAAAGTAAATGAAATGTTTTTTCAAAAGTATAATTCTATTTAAAAATCAATTCGGAAATCTAATATTCTTAGGAGAATTAATTTTTCGGAATATGCATGTATGTTGGTATATATGTATGTGTATATATATATATATATATATATAATAACCCAATATATATTATATATTAGGTGTACAACTTTGCTTCCGCCGTTTTCCTATAGATGGCTTTAGCGATAAGTGGTGGTCGAAATAAATAGATTATAGACGTCATACAATAAACTTGGGCATCTGTCAACATAACCCCATAGAAACATTAGTCGATTTGTGTCTGCATCATAAAGTTATTCTCGATTGAAAATGTCAGTTTACAAACTAAATCTCGCTAATTCTCGTCATTTGCAGGAGGAAGTGCTTCATAAGACTTCCGATACTTCATAAGACTTCCAGTCTTATGAAGAAGTAAAAAATTGGATCGATTCGTGGATCGCCTCAAAAGATGACCAGTTTTTTCGACGCGGGAGTCGTACGCTGCCCGAAAGATGGGAGAAAGTAGTGGCCAGCGATGGACAATACTTTGAATCATAAATGTATAACCAGTTTTTTACAATAAAGCCTCGAATTTCGGAAAAAAAACGGCGGAAGCAAAGTTGTACACCTAATATACATATATATATATATATATCATTATACGTTTTATTTATATGCATTATTTGTAAATTTTTCATGAGCTGTACATACCTCCCTCCCCTCCCTCTGTGAATAGCCATATATCCCATCCCTATGGGATATATGGCAAAAATGCAAGGGTTTAAAAAAGTTTATTTTTTAATACGCGCGCGGGAAATATAAATATTTCGAATTTGTAATATTTTTTTCATAGTAGACAGTACAAAGTTTTTACTGATATAGTTCGTTATACTATAAACATAGTAAACAATATTTAATAAATTAAATTTTAAATAGATGCAGCGTATATACCGGAGTTATCCTATAGATACTGAAATATTTTTTAAATGTTGCTTTGAGACTTTAGAAACATTTTATAAATATTTCAGAAATAATTATTAAAATATTAGTTGGATCGTTATGATATTCTGCATACCGATTTCACAAATAAACAAATTAGGTTGCGCGCAATGATCAATCTCAATGGTCTGATACGTAAACATCGTGCATTGATCCACGCGTTCCAATTGTTGCACCCATACACGTTCTGAATAATCGAATCTCTCCTGTTGCTTACGCGCGAACTTCCAGAGTTCCAGATAATCTCCCATGATGAATGGCATCGACGCATTTGCCGACTGCGTAAAAGAAAGACAATTTAACAATATGAAATAATATGAAATAAAGAAGCATGAGAGATTAAGTATATGATATTAAGAGACACAGATTAAATATCATACACTTAATTAAAATAACTCACCCTGCAAAAATCTCGCGCACTATAAAAGTCCATCGGTGCGCCGATCAATATGTAACACGTGTCACCAACAAGATCCCAGGCGGGTGGACACTTGCCATTTAATACCGATTTATTATTCATATGGAAAGGCTGATAATCCACCTGTAACAGCTCAAATGAATCTTCACGGTCTCTGATGCGTCCAGCCACCGCTAAGGTTTCATTGTAACCCCACCAATTGTGCCGCGCGTCTATGTGAGATCTCCAAATTTCCAGTTGTCTAAATAAGTGATTTGTTTAATGAATGTTAAAATTTTTAATTAATTATCTTGCGATTAAATTCGTTTTATCTTACTGAGATTTGTTCGTCGTTTGCATTTCATAATCATTGTCGGGATTAAAAAACACATTATCAACATATTGCTGACCGGGTGTACCAGCAATAATAGTGCTACGGCCTTCACGATCGACTGCGTAGTTTCTACAAAGTTATAAATATTCATTTCTTCCGATTGCACCTGAATAATTTTATAATATTCTATAACGTAAATAGCTTTCGCACGTGATGAAACATAAAGGAACATAAAGGAAGACATAAAAAAATTAATGAGTAGCTCACTTGTAGAAGCCGTTGTGAGATGTGCTTTGATAGAATTGTGAACGGACCTTCTCGAATCCCGAAATCTCCAATAAATGCATACCAAGGTTTCCATGCAAGTAATTGAATGTCATGTTGCTGACCACTTGCTTCAAAATGATGTTATTGTCATACGGAGCGTTATTCTTGGTGAAATAATTTCTGAATATAGTCATCTGTTGATAAGGACTGCTCTGACGACCCTCAACGAACCTGAAGATCCACAGTGTCACTACTGATTTTTATAAACATTATAACACTGTACTTACAATGCAGGCTTATTGAAGTTTTCTGTGAAGAGATTATTATGAATCCATCCCTTGAGAGACGTTGCCGTACCGCTCGAATCGGCACGAATTGTAAGACCGCCTTGATTTCGTTGTACTAAATTGTTCTAGAACACAGTTTTAAATGATTAGAAATCTCACCATGTTTTGAGAACGTTATAACTTAATCATACCTATTTTTACTCACATTATCTATACGCACATACACACACACACACACACACACACACACACATACACTCGTCAACAAAATTATCGCAAGATTTTTCATAGAGTTATGCTTATTTGAAATTATGCAAAATTTTGGTATAAATTTATGTGTGATAATTTTGTTAATGAGTGTGTGTGTGTGTGTGTGTGTGTGTGTGTGTGTGTGTGTGTGAGTGAGTGAGTGAATGTGTATATATAATGTGTATATATAATATGTTTATCTATATACCAAGTGTCAGATGATTCATTTTAATCTTAACAGAGGCAAATATCTCGAAAAATATGGAAAAATATGGAAAAATATTTCAGACAAAAGCTATATGGTTCGGAGGGGGATATAAAATAGCATTAATTTGACCTTGGGTGTCGTTAAGATCAGGCCAAAGATCATTTAAAATTTTTTAAATATAACCTTCCATTTTCCATTACAAATTCTCGCGTATACCTCAAGAGTTTTTAAAACGCTTTGATAAAATTGTTTTTTATTAAAAACTTTTCGAGTTAAGACTTAAAAGTTACGGTATCACCGGCATTAGCATTACTCAAGGTGTCCAATCGATGGCTAAATCTCTTGAATGTTGTTCAGAATCATGATCTGGATAACATTTGTCAAGATCAAGGCTATTTGAGATTGTTCCTCTTATTTTCATTTTTGCACTAAAAATTCATTTTTATGTAAAAATGAAAACGGCCTTGATCTTGACAAATATTATCCAGGTCATCATTCTGAATAATGTTCAAAAGGTTTCAGACGTCATTCGGACACCTCGGGTAAAGGCAGTATTGTAACTTTCAATAATAAACACGAAATTTTTTACACCCATGCCATGTTAAATGTTGTCTGTAATATAATATTATATATTGGGTGTATGTTATTTTTTTGTAATGTGTTATAAAGAACATTTTACTAATAAATTATACCTAAGTTTTTTTAACACGAGCAATAATAAAATGTATTATTTAAAACGTAAATGCAATATATTTTCAATTTATAATCATTCATGCATATTAAAAAAATATTCATTTTTAGTTATTAAATAACTAAATTTTTTAGACAACTAACATTTGAATTTATTCCTTTCTTTTGTAGTTTGAAATGTCAATTTTTTTTAAGATATTGAAATATATTTTTCTTTTAAACACTTTTTCTTCAGAGTTTTATATTTTTGTATGAAAAAGTGCATTTTCCTCACTTTGTTAACTATATTAAGGATCGATTGTTCCATCTTCAGATAAACTATGTGGTAATTTACCTATTGGATAAACAAAAGAGTAAAAGAGTAAGAAATTGAGTGTAGCAAGGAAGTCTCACATTGCTTACACCTTGCTGCACTCGATTTCTTTGACATTATGAATATCGGATTGGTATCAAGTATTGCCAGGAAATGGAAGTAACTCATTACTTATAATGAAGTTACAGTTATAAGTTACTTTTTTGGTAACTTTACTAGTAACTGCATACTTTTTTCTTTAATAACTATAACGGTAACGAAGTTACATTTTTTTGGTAACAGTAACGAATTTTACAGTTACTTTTATCGTTACTTTGCACATGATTGGACACAAGCCACTTAACTGTAAAAAAATTTCTTAAATTTATACATATAATAGATGAAAATTAATAGATTACATGATTAATCCTGTAAATATAAAAAATCCTGCAATTTTACAGAAATTATGTAATTCCACAAAAATTATGTAAATTTGCTTTTATTGTGTAAATATATCTTATTTTATATTAAAAATTATGTAAATAGTAGGATATTTTGAATATTTTCTGTAATTATCCAAATTTTAGTAATATTACGTAATATAACAAATATTTTGCGTATTGTTGTTAAATGTATAATAATATACATATAATGTGAAATGTATTGTCATATTGCATTGTCATATCGTTCCTGTAACTACATATACACATTGTAATTGTATTTCCACAATCTGCTTAGTTACAAATTAAGAAATAATTTTTATTTGCAATTTACAAACATGTGGACGTTTACAACTATTATAGTGGGTCTCAAAATTATCCAATATAACAGTTGTAATTTTACACAATTTTTTATAGTGCACAGCGCTTGAGACTAGAGAGGCCCTAGGCCTTCCCGTGATTGGCAGTCGTCGATTTAAAAAATAGTGACGGAAAAGTAACAAAAAGTTACTTTCTCAAGTAACGAGTTACTTTTAAAAATCGGCAACTAGTAACGGTAACTTGTTACTTTTCCAACTTGTTACTTGGCAACGAATAACTGCAATTTGTTACTTTTAAAAAGTAATTTTCCATTCCCTGAGTATTGCTATGATTGCTGAGGATGGTTTGAATATAGTCGAAACGTTTATTTTTGTATAATTATGTAATAGATCCCTGATGAAAATAAAAATCGGAGCGTAAATCGGATGTAATGGGAGAGTAACAGAAGCGTAAACGAAACTTCTAGAAGGCGAAAATTGGAACATCAAAATGTAAACAAAGCGTAAATGCTTCTTTTATTTCATTGTTCAATTTTCGCCTTCTAGAAGTTTCATTTACGCTTCTGTTATTCCCCAGCAAACGAGAATGGATTGAAATGAATTGAAATAGATTCAGATTTTCAGAAATATTGATTCACGAATGTTAAAATGAATGCATTTTTACTCATTTATAGGAATTGCATGGAACATATCTCTATGCCTTTCAATCTAAAAATAATTTTTTGTGCAATTGTGAATACTGTTCAATTCAAAATTTGGAATAAGAAATGTAGTTTTTCAATCCAATTACATCCAATTGAATCTAATTGAATCCAATTGAATTAAAATCCAATTCAATTAAAAAAAAGTATTCGCTATTTAAAATATGCATTTGAATAGAAAAAAATTTCAATCCATTTTAATCCATTCTCGTTTACTGGGTCTTCCATTACATCCGATTTACGCTCTGATTTTTATTTTCATAAGGGATACAATCAAAATGTGTATGATAATCACATCAATTATCGCGTGTTAAAGGTTTTTAATTGCCTGTTTTTACTCTATTTATTTACTTTTTTTAATATTTTAAGAGCTCAATTTGAAAATTATTTGCTTTTTTGACAATAAATTCCAATAGAATTGAGTGCTAAAACTAGAGCCTACTGTGTCCGCAATAGGACATGCAATGTAAACCATATCTGAAGAACATGTTCTGAAATCAAATTGAAGCCAATATCAGAGCAAATTTGGTAATAGTAATATCATCATAGATCTACATCAAATACAGACCAGATTTATAGTTAAATATGCTGACAGAATGGCACTAAATACAGCCGAGATCTGTAGCCAGATATCCCAACAGAATGATGCCAAATATAAACAATTCAGTTTTATTTTTGAAATATTGTCGTGTGTATTTTAGAATGTGATGTTAATAAATAATTATTGATTAACATCACATTCTAAAATAAATACGAAAAGTTATAAAATAATTAAATATAAAATAATTTAAAAAAAACATATAATAAAAAATAATAAAAAAAAACATTCGGATTCTCATTAGAGAGAGTTTAAGAATCTCCAGGGGATTCGCCAACTTGATTTGCATATGTTTTCTTAGGACTCTTAAGCGTTTTCTTTTTACGAGAAGCGAGTCCATCTGGTGGCGGGACCGCGTATGACAATGATAGATCTTAATCAATTTTCGTTGATAATTTGTTCTAAAGTTAGATCAGCAAGATTTGCTCAGCTTTTCTCATCAACTTGCTGTTAAATTATTTGTAAGTCTTGCTTGACTTTTGTCAACAATTTGATGTTCCTTATTTGTCATCAATTTGCTGACAGCTTTGAATACAACAAAATTTGCATCAAGTTTGGTGCCTTTTGTCTTCAAAATTTGTAGCAAGATTTTAGAAGATTTGTTTTCGATAGGAAATTGGCTGTCTGTGAGCGTATTTGAGGGAAGTTTGCTAACAATATTAGCAATAACAAAGTATGTTCCCTATTTGCAACAAATCGATAAACATAATCTGTTATCAACATTTGCGATTGCAGAAAAGGTTTTAGGGAAGATAACACTACTACCTAATGTGGCCCTTAAAACTGCAAGAAGAAGCAAAGTTGCAAAGAGCTACATAAAATATATTTAATGATGATAAGAGTTTGACTTTCGGTAGGTCTACAATGTTATTAAAGTCAAGAATTAAATTTTTTAACCTCCCAGTTCTATTATACACTACTCAACAAAAAATGGAACAAAAAAAGGAAACTTAGAATTAGAATAGGAACTTTAGAACACGCTCAAAAGTGCACAATATTCAAAACACCGTAACTCGGTAAAAAATTATCGCAGGCAAAAATTCAAAAAAGCATTTGAAAACTTGAAATCTCTAATTCTTCTGTCGAAATCAGTAATTGATATTTCAATTTTCCTCACAGAATAGCAATAATAAAATAATTGTTGATCATTCATGCATATTAAGAAAATATCATTTTCAGGTTACTAAATAACTTTTTTGAACAATTGTTTTGGATAACGACACTTGAACTATTTTTTTCTTTTGTAGTTTGAAATATCAACTTTAGGATATTGAAATATATTAATATTTTTCCTTTAAACATTTGTGTTTCAGAGTTTTATATTTTTACATGAAAAAGTGCATTTTTCTCATTTTGTTGACTAGATATATTTAGTTATAACAATTTATATTTAATTTGTTATAAATATACGACTTTACCAATGCTTTTTAAAAATGTTAAAATATACGTAAAAATCGCTTAATAATTTTTATATATTTGTAAAAATGATGAAATTAAGCCAGGACACAATAAACTCATCATGTACTAAGGATGTCAAAAACCACGATGTATATTAATGATTATTTGTCTGGGGCAATTAAGATGGGGTATTCTGCGCGCGCACGCGCGCGTGTGTGTGAAAATTATGTTTGTAATATTCTATATATTTTTATTAAACTATACATTTTTACAATCTATTTATTTTATTTGCTATTATTTTTTGTAATAATATTAATACTGAAATTTAAAAAAATGATAAGAAATTTAATTTTTTTAAGTATTTTAACCATTCAAAATGATTTATGTAAAATTTCATTGCGATGCAGAGATTAGTTGTTCTGTAAATAAGTAAATTTTATTTATAGAAAAACGAATCTCTACAGTACAATAAAACTTAATACATTATTTTAAATACTTAAGTACTTATATAAAAAATATGAGTTTTTGTGTTATTTTCTAAATTTTATATTACTACAACAAAAAATAATAACAAATGATGTAAATAAATAAAAAAAGTTTTTTTCCAATACTTAAAGTACTTATATATACATATATAAAAAAAATTTAAATTTTTATGATTATTTTATAATACATTTCTATTATAGAATTGATTAGAGAGCACAGATAAAAAAAACTACTACTTCTTATTAAAATAATTTTTGATCCAAGTTGTACAAACCTATCACTAAATTACTAAATTTTTTTATATTATTTTTAAATGCGATCTAAAATGATCTATAATTTTTTTATTTTGAAAATATGTAAGACACTCTTAAGCGTACATGGTACTTACTCTGAAATGCAGCAATTGCGTATTTTGGACGTCGAGCCACAGTGCGGATTTACACGTGGTGAAGTTACCGTATAGTTTCTCGCAATTATTCACAAACTGATTACGCTCGAGCGTTATTATGGCATTCACTTCGCCGGCGCTTGCATATTTTACGGCCCCTTCGCGACAGTTCGATATCAAAGAGTAAGAAACGTTGTGCTGTACATCGCGATCTGCCAATCACAAAAGTAAAAGAATTACAGAAGAGTAATCCGAAATAGGCATACAAGGAGTTTGTTATTCTTTGTTGCTAATAAAATGTTATACATTGAGATTACTTACTAAAACCAATAGCAGATATTTACTAGCGCCGTTAGCAAATAATCTAATGCTAATACTAGGATTCTGTGTTCTGAACAATTTTTTCTCATCAGGAGTATTAACTTCCAAATGACCAATCACTTTGGTGCTGATATTGTAAATGTCTCCGTCGTATATTGTTATACTATCATGCCGGCCTGGCTTGCCAGTGGAGTTATAAAGATTAAATTGCAAAAGCCTGGAAATTAAAGATATTAGCTTCAAATCATTTTCGTGGACACGAAAAAGAATTCTGCATGTACCTGAATCCAAACGGTTTGACTCTGTAAGCACTGCGGAAGATCTTCACGCAATTTACAGGATAATTATCGTATTTGTAGTATACGATTACGCGCTCCTCGATTGTAATTTCTTTTGCAGTATCGCATATATCGACCATACTAAATAAATGATAAGGAACATTAAGATCCTTAATAGGCGTGAACGTGCTCTCATCTGACTCGCGGCCTTCTCCCGTCAAGGATAATATATTCACGCCGTTGCCGAGGACATTGTTAATTGTGTTGAATAATAACTCCACCTGTAATATACATAAATATATGTGATTTTATTTACACAAATATGAATTAGTATAAAACTCCGCTTTGCGTTTCTTTGCATACCATGTGCGTTGGAGATACGACATTTATGCCGTGATAAGCGCTGTGATCTATGTTTACGTGCACTATTGCCGGAGACTTCATAATCGACTGTATAGCGGCCGATTTCTCATAATGTAAAATCCCAGCACCGGTTATATTGATGAATTTGAGAACCGATTCGACGCGCCTAATTGTTTCATGAGTCACGATGTCGTGGATGTGATGTTCGTAGAGATGAGCTTCGAATTCACTGTTCGCGATGCGTATTCCGCCCCAGTAATCGTACGCATCGTCTAAATTTCGCTTTCCGCAATGCAGGAAAACGAAGTTTCCGTTCCACGGGCACTCATGACGATGACCGAACAACTGACCGTTCAATCTGATCTGACAGTCCTCGAGACTTTGCTCTTTCCCGGAACACTATAAAACGTTCAATGTTTAATGATCTCTTGAAATAAATAAGAAACAAAATCAATCATACCTGCAGTGGTTCGGGCCAAGACCAGACACGCGTCAACGATCCGGGATGAAGCTCATATCTACGATCGTACGATACGTAAACGTTGAGAGTGTCGTAACCGAGTTGTCGGCATGCTACTTGAGCGTTGCGTTCGGTAAACCGATCATCGCACAATGGGATCCACTGGAGAGTCGTTCTGTTGAAGTACTCTAGGAATCCTGTTACAAGAGAAAAAAATGCAGTTAAATATATGCAAATGATAATATACATATTTATAATATATACAATATATGTATATATATAATATAATATAAAAAATAAGAGAAACTGAGTGAAACGAGAAGGTAGAAAATATATTATATAAGAAAGGTAGAAAGTGTACTACCTAATAAAGCTAATAAAGCTGAATAACCTATTGGCAAAAGTAGACAGTCGTTATTTTCACTCGAATTTTTTTCTGGCAAGAGCAAAACTTGTATAATTTTTCGCATTCAATTTTATCATTAAGGTCTTTCTTTAAGACCTTAAGAAATTTAAATTAATTTTAATTATTTCTTTAAGAAATTAAGAAAAATTTATTATTTTAATTAACAAAACTAAAAGCGTATAATATCCCAGCAAACGAGAATAGATTGAAATGAATTGAAATGGATTCAGATTTTCAATTCTGAATGCATTTTTATTCATTTATAAGAATTGCATGAAGCATATTTCTATGTCTTTCAATCTAAAAATAATATTAGCTTTTTCTGTGCACACAAACACAATTGTGAATACTGTTCAATTCAAAATTTTGAATAGGAAATGCAGTTTTTCAATCCAATTGCATCCAACTGAATCTAATTGAATCCAATTGAATCCAATTAAATTAAAAAAAAAGTATTCGCTATTTAAAATTCGGATAGAAAAAAATTTCAATCCATTTTAATCCATTCTCGTTTGCTGGGATAATATGAGAAATAACAATACAATTTCCATTTATTAAAGTAGAATGACTGCTTTTGTACAGCAATTCTGATGGAAGAATTTTAATTGATTTTGGAACATAATGTCTATTGCAAGTGCAGTTACTTATTAGCAGTTATTTATTAGTCATTTTTATTAAATATGACTAATAAATAACTGCTAATAAGTAACTGCACTTGCAATAGAGTAGGGATTTAGGGATTTAACTTCTTTTGCGATTAGACTCGTTTTTGCTTCTTTAATTTTATAGAGTTTGTAATTGTTTCAACATTTTTAAAACGTTCAATTCGTAACCAAGGAGCTGAAAGATCCAGGATTCCAATATTAATTTAATTTTTTTATGTTGTTGGATAGTTATTTTTGCATACAGACTATTCAAATAATAAGACTATTTCAATAAATAAATTCTTTTATAATAGCTTTTAGTTTTTCTACCTTCATAGTGCAATACGGAACAATGTCCATCCTTGCATAAACGAATCATCTCGTCCGGCATTGACATGATATTAGTGGAACTTTTCATCGGCGTCAGTTTGGAAAACGTAGAATTTGCGCTCGCGTCAATTCGTTTTATCGGTCTCATTATGATCTCGTGACCGGGTACGCCAATGGCTTTCAGCGTTCCCAGGACTAGGATGCCAACGTTAGGAGCGAATTCCATTACGACGTCGGGGTAGATATGGAGAGTAGCTTCCGGCATAACCGTGATATCAGAATGTATGACGTAGGGCTCGGGTTTCGCATACAGCGACAGATTGTCCACTATGCGACCGCCCAAATTGTTCAGGTCAATCTCGCGATTTATATGCCGCCACGCGGAAGTAGACGCTTCAAACGAATCGCTCGTCAAGTACGGCCGATAGTTGGCCACAGCGTGATCGTTCCAATCGTCGAAGTCGAAAATCCTCTGTCTGCGGAAGAACATAAAAATAAACTAATTAATGAGCTCTGAATCGAATGCAAATGTAAAAGATATAAATCGTATGTTTATAAGAAATTACCTGATAGAGGTGTCGTTAGCAGTACCCCACCAATTCTCCCTGACATCTACTTCGTTGTTGATCTTGGCTGTCCTGATACCTGCCAATAACTCATAATCCAGCGAGTTCTCGCCGAAGAGATTTTTATGTACTTGTACTTTCTGTATGCCGTGGAAGCCGACGACATAGCTGGGATCGTCAAACGTTCGACGTGATCCCAAATTGCTGAGGTCGTACATATTTCGCTTAATCTCGTTGCGATAGAAACGAGCGTAAATGTCACCGAGGATTTCGGACTGGCTGTTCGCTCGGAATTCAACCATGTACATACCATTATTATCCTCGATATAATTATTATCGATTCTGATCTTCTTTTCCATTCCACGCATGGATATTAAACCGGTCTTACAGCGATTGCTGTCGAAACGATTATAGGATATATTAAGGTGTGCGAAATGTCCGTCCACTACAAAGCCAAATTGTTCGTTGTTACGCCAGGTGTTGTTCCCAAAGTATAGAGAGTGTGTGAAGTTCTCGTTGTACTGCCAGACATCTGGTAACAACACCTCGAATCCACCGCCATGATTTCTTTCAATTGTGCTATCCTGCATTATCCAGTGGAAGAGATTGTTGGAGTGTCTTGCATCGCGGCTGAACTGATGTATCCCTTTACCGTTGTCTGTGATCAAGCTGTTATTTATATGTATCGAAATCTCGGACAGGTTCGATTGGAAGATATTCCAATAAGGCGAATGCACGTAAACGGCTTCTTCATGATTGTGTGATATCTCGCATTCGACTAGTTGAATAGTCTCATTGGCTTTCCGTAGAAAATGATATCCGATCTCATTCAGGTATCGATTGTAGTAGGACGCGAGCACACCTTTCTTATTGTTCTTGATCTTTGTCTTTGTGACAGATAGCAAAGGAATAGGACCGTTGACTATTTTATTGTGAATATTCTGTAAATTACAATCCACAACATTAACATAAAATCAATGTTACATCGTTAAATTCATAATGTAAAATTATATCAATATATAACTTGAGTTATTTTTAATCATTCCTAAACGTCACAATATGTCATTAATTTACCTAAAAACAGTAAGTTCAGGTTCAGATTTTTTAAATGCTAGTAGCAGCATTATCAAATCAATTAATTGTGATATTATTATTTTAGCTTCAATTTATATGATCGTGTTTCAATTGTCCAACATTACGAATTCAGAATTTACATGAAAAAATATATATTATTAGGCATTATCTAACCTCGACTGCATTGACTTTTTTCAAAGTACTTATTTGATTTATCCATGTAGCAGTTTATCTTATTATTTAGACAATTGATTCAAACATTTTGATTCAAATTTAATGTATTATATACTAAGTGCGTAAGTTAATATAAACGCTTTACTTTGAAACTAAGCAATTTAATCACAGAAATGGATTGATTAGTTGTGGTTGTTTTTTAATCACATGTTTTGTCAAAATAATACAATTCGGCATTGGAAGTTTAAAATAACAAGATGTTATTTAACTTAAGAAAAATTGGTTTAAATTATTAGGTGTTGGAATTAATTCGTAGCGTTTTACAAGTGATGGGAAGTACTTTCATTAATGTATTTTTTAATGCTCATGTGAAATAAATAACATTCTTTCATTAAAAAACGCTACGAATTAATTCCAACACCTAATAATTTGATTGAGAACATTTAATTTAACAACATCTCTATTAATGTAATATTTATACTTAAAATATATACCTGTCTTGGAGCCGAGAGCGACGTGACAACTATGACAGTTCCACCGAGAGCATTCTCACCGCTATCATACTCCAAAAGTACTACAAAGGAACTAGACGAGACGGGGAAAACACTCAGATCCCGTTTTACGTGCCAAACAGTCTGATTTATGTCGAAATGCTGCGAGTCGTGCAGTATAATTTGTTCCGTACTTCGATTTTCAATCGGATTCAATAATTGGATACCGATGACATAGCTTGGTTTGCACTATAATTTGGATAAAATTTAGTTCAACTATGACAACAAAATACTTCTTGCGAGAAGAAAAAGAATTTATACTTCAATGTTGATGATACGACGGACAGAGTCACTGGTTACTTTAGTCGTGATAATGTATTTGGTCTCTCCATTAGCAAGTTCGATGTTCTCAGTCGTTTCAGGCAAGATTATCGGATTGTACGGTGAGTCGACTGTGGTGTCCGATTTCCGCAGGAACCATCCCGCGAATTCTCTTTGCTGAACAGCCGAGAGAGCGGGATTGTGTCTTATTCCCGCGATCTTGTTGTTTTCGATTCGTGAATTAACAATCCGCATACCTAATTGCTTGAAACTGATGCCGCTCCCGCCGTTTTGAGAGAAGTCGCTATTCGTCACAGTGTTTATCGCGTCCGCCGAATATATGTCTGAATACAGAACTCCTAAGCCGTCTTGCAGATTGTTCAAGACCTTGATACCGTTCAGTGAATGCCGAGCAAAATCAATTTCCAAAGCTATTATACAAATAAACAACGTAAAGTAATAATTCGCGCGACTGATTATTAAGAAAACCTTTAAAGAATCTAAAAAATTACCTGGTTTAAATGAATTAGTTTTGTAATCCAGCAAGCCTGCCTTTTCAATCGTCACGTACTGCAAGTCGCTTCTTTGAGCCAGTGGTCCTAATCTGAGACCAGCCCATGCCGCCTCCAGACACCTGACACCAACGTCATTCTCATGAGTACACGAGTTTTCAAAATCTTGTTCCCTTTCCGCTCGACATTTAGTTATATCATTGTCGTACTCGGTACAGCGCACATTGCTGAGGAGTATCTTCTCATTGATCCCTGCATTCGGAATTTGCGATCGTTCCATAAGCCAATTCTCGAAGTCGAGGATAAAGCCTAACTGATGGCAAACGAGTGCTGCATCCTGAATTGTCCATCCATAATTACACACAGTGCCCCATTCATTTCCAATTTTTACCTTTCAGAATAAAAGAACAATTAAAGATCATGTAGATTGTAATTTTTTTCTCTATTTCATCATTTGAACAGCACTATTCATTAATATTTGTTGTAAAATTTATACAATTCGATAAATTAACTCCTTAAATACAAATTACGTTTAAAAAAATAAAGATAATACAGTGAATTACCTGCAATCTCCCTTCAAGATTCGTTTTTCCACCAAGAAGCCTCACTGGCATAGATTCTGTCTCATGGACTTGAATATTCTCATCTGTAAAAGTATCGTTATTTGATAACATAACGAGCTCCTCCTTGAGAGTGAATAAGATATCACTGGGTTTCTTGCCGCGCGCGTCAAATTTGCCGGCGATCATCATTCCTACGGCCGGTGGGAAGCGTAACGTAACGCCCGGTTGCAATATTAGTTTGCCGCCTGGTCTTACATTGATATCACGCTTGACAATGTACTCTCCGGCTTTTAATTCCTCCTGGCCATCAACCTCACCTCCGACTTCGTTCGAGTCAGACCTGATAAATTGCGGCACGAATGTCGGATTCGGAATGATGGTATTCGCACCGGGATTACTGTTGTGCAACAAGTAAGGCAAATACTCGATCTTGGCGAGATTATATCTGTCCTTCCTAAATAACATGATTATATTTTTATTATTATTTACTCTATTGCAAGAATTAAAAAATGTTAATCAGACATACCTATGAAATAATCGATCGAATATTATCTTTTCTTCCGCAGATCCTAGCCAGTTATACGTGCAATTGATAACTTTACTCTGATCTTCCAGATGAGAGCCAATCTCGTAACGCGAATCGAGATTGTTTAAGATGTTACGGAAAACGTGAACATTGCTCGAAGATACGACAACGACAGCAGCTACTCTGGAGCGCGGTATCAGTTTGACATTCCGCATATCGCCGTTGTCGAACAATTCCCGAACACGATTATGTTTCAGGAAGTTTCTTGTGAACAGTAACTTTTGCGCGTCGTTGTAAGGCGATAAGCCGATGCTGACTATAAAGGTACCTTGGTTGTTATAGAATTCATTATATCGGATCACGATCTCCGCGGGTAAAATGTTAAATTCTTCGTAGAGTGGATTTTTTATTAGAATTGCGCCGGTTGCTTGATCTACAAAATGATTGTACTCTATAATAGCGTCGAGATTGAGCGCTGGGCTCAGTTTGATTCCTAACTTCTCATTCCTTATGAATGAGTTGTGCCCGATCTGCACTCTCATTAATCCATTGTCTTTTCTCCAACTGGATTCCACTTGCAGCGCCGTTTCAAAGCTGGTGTTAAACCAATTGCCAGTTACATTTACGTACGAGTTGCCGGTTGAATTACCGATCTATTGATCGAAGGAATATCGAGATTAATTCATGTATATAGCAATATTGTAATAATAATCAGTTATTCAATTATAATTACAGGGCAATAATTAAAATCTATACACACCGTAAAACTTTGAATTTTAGTAAAACTTAGTATTCGTATGTAAAATCTTAAGACTCAAGTTCCTCTGGTAATTAAGAGTTAAAAAACCAGTTGTTATAGATATTTTATAATATTGATATATAAATATTAGAGCTTCCTAAAACTGTTTTGAAAACTTTAAGATGCATAGCTTTATTACACAAGAAATAAGAATAAAAAATAAAAAAGATGTGAAGCTAAATGCGCTTATATGTTTCTTATTATTTTAGACAAAATTAAATGAATTGAATGATACTGAAGAAAAAGCAGATATTAATTAAGTTATGAAAGCTTTTTGCATAGAAATAAAACGCATCTTCCACGACAAACTCATCCGTAAGACATTGGATTTTTACGCAGATATTTATTATTAAAAAAACAATTAATAATTAAGAATTAGATTGTTTACAATATCTATAATATATTTATACTGCAACGTATACAATATGCATTTTTTATATAAAATTTATATAAAATAATATGCATTACATGTGCAAGAAACATATTAAAATATGTTTCTTTATATTAATTATTTTATTTATATTATAATAATATTAATGTAATAACATTAATAATGTTATTATATTAATGTTATTCATCTCTGAAATTAAATAAATAATTTTCATATTTTTTATAAGTTTAAAATTTAAATTATAATTTGTAAAATAAAATACAATATAATATTTTAAGAAGTATAATTAATAATTTAAATTATACAATAAACAATAATAAACAATTATAATAAACAAATGATGTAAATATGTATAAAATATGCAAATATGCACAAATAAATATGCATTTTTAGAACGTTTTTAATTTTCAATAAGATCTATTCTGACTGTTCAATCTGCTTTCTAAAAAAATTTCCGTTCAATTAATTTAACAAAAATATTAATATATTGATAAGTAAACATTGAATTCTTATGCAATCACAATGTTTAATTATTTTGATTCGAATATGTTTATATGGCTAATCTTCTAGCTATTTTGACTTTTCCTATATAACTTTAGTAAATCCTAACACATATCAATAGATGAAATTTTAATTATAACAATTTTTATATTTTTTTATTAAAAAAACATGATAAACTTTATTTACATACAAATTTTAAGTTTTACTAAAATTTGGGATTTAATTTATACAGTGATAGCATGAAGTAATAAGGGAGGAAACTCAACTCCGTGAAGAAAAATGAGACTGTTTCGTATTGGGAGAGAATCCACTGAAAAGAATAACTTACTAATTTAGACATTTGTAATATCAACCTTACTTCACTTTATTTTCCGGATTGATTGGTATTTCCTGATATTTTATATCCTTGTGCGAATATATACAATCTTTGAAATTGCAAAGGTCTCATGTTGGATTCGTGGATGTAAAGGGGAAAAAATACATCGGAAAAGAGAAGTAGAACCGAGGCCTCCTCATATTAGTAGATTTCCATCCTGCCACTGAACCACACAGCCCTGACGCTGATAATTTCTCTATTGTGCCTATTTCATCTAAATTTTTTACACTAGAGAAACGAGCGATAAGAGAAAGTCAATGAGCGCGTTCAAATCGATAAAGCGACTAGGTCTGCTCGCCGAGCAATTAAACATGATTGATTGGATCCATAGGTAAGAATTAGTCACGCTCATTCGCTCGGCAAGCGAATGCCTTTGCCGGTTTGAACTCGACCAAAATGACATCATACTCTTCCCTTTCTTCGTCGTCCCTAATCATAAACGTACATATCTTATTTGTTAAAAAGCTTCCGTAAAAAATTAGGTAATTTCAAAAACGTTTGCATATATACGTACAAAAATCTGCAGTGTAATGTCTGTCAATGTGTCCCAAAATAAATGTTTCATATGGAATATTGTAAAATTGATGTTTCAGTATTATCGTAAATATAGCATTGCTGTAATGTCATCAAACGTTATAAGCCAAACATCCTAAATGAAACGTTTATGGAACATCTTAAAATACATGTTTTATAAATGTGACATTGTTGTAATGTCTTCCCAGCAAACGAGAATGAATTGAAATGGATTAAAATGGATTCAGATTTTCAGAAATACGGATTCATGAATGTTAAAATGAATGCATTTCAACCCTGAATGCATTTTTATTCATTTATAGGAATTGAATAAAGTAAATCTCTATGCCTTTTCAATTCTGAATGCATTTTTATTTATTTATAGAAATTGCATAGAGCATACCTCTATGTCTTTCAATTTAAAAATAATATTAGCATTTTTCTGTGCATCGTGAATACTACTCAATTCAGAATTGTGAATAGAAAGTACAGTTTTTTTAATTCAGTTAAATTCAAAAATAATATCAGCAATTTTTGTGCAACGTGAATACTACTCAATATTCTCAATATACAATTCAATATTTTGAATATGAAATGCTTTTCAAATAATAGTTTTTCAATCTAATAAAAAAAAACTTTTAAATTTTTGTTTAAAAATGAACTATAAATGCTACTTAAATTATTCAAAATTATAAGTTGAAAATTTTTCGTTTTAATCCAACTAACAATAAGTTCATAAAAGTTGTAATGTAAAAATAATTGAGCTATGTTCTTTTGTTCTCTTTGATTAGAAGTAAAATGAATGATCGATGTGAACACAAACATGTGATCGCAAACTAAGTCGGACACAGCCCGAATATTAGACTAATCATGGCGCGCGATATCGGTCAAGCGAGATTAAATTATCCGACACTTACCCAATGTTGTCTCATAGTGTAAATTATGTATATTTTATTATATCTGTTAAATTATGATATTTTTATTATAGCTGTTAAAATTATGATATTTTTATTATATTTATATAATTTTGTGCACTAGTTTAGCTGATTGTAATTGAAGTAGAGAATAAATAATATATTTACCAAGATGATTGAAAAAGTAATATAGTGGGTAACGTAGAAGACTCACACACACTTAATCCAGAGATCTCAGGTCTCTCGAATCCCACTAAGGTGCGTTTTTTTAATATCAATTTGAAGTAGTTAATTTCCAGTAATTATTTTAAATATCTTAGGAATAAAATTTGTAACTCTTAAATATTTTTTTTTTGAATATTAAACTAGTATCAGCTTGAATCCAATCCATTTCCATCCATTCAATCCATTTTCATGGATTTAAAGTACGAATTAAAAAAATTTTAATCCATTTTAATCCATTCTCATTTGCTGGGTTTGAACGTTATAAACAAAACCCAAATGAAACGTTCCTTGCTAAACATTTCTTTTTTAATATCTCAAATTATTGAAATACAGGGTGGGCCATCTATTGGTACGTTTTTAAAAATGCGATCAAATGAGCATACATTGATATTTTTTATTAATTTTTTTTTTGTTGTGAAGCTAAAAGTATCCGCGTCAAGAATGAAAAACGATTTCGTTCATGTGGCTCCCTCTACTGGCCTTACAGTATGCCATTCGGTCACCCCAATTATTAATGACATTTTGGACTACCTCGGCGCCAATTTCACTCAAAACAGTCGTAATATAATGTCATCCACTAACATCCCTTTCTCACGAACTTTCCTCACCAATTTGCGTATAGCTCCTTCGGTGGGTGCTCTATCACGACCCATATTTCTTTTCAAAATTCGTACAGTTTCGGCGACACAGCACTGACTTTGAAAATAAGTTTTTAAAATTTCAAAACGCTCTTCAAGAGAAAACATGTTGTTTCGTGCCGCGGACGGTATGACTAATAAACTGTCAAAATTTCGGGTCTGTAGCTCGTTCAGTGTTGCCATACGACGAAATTCAAAAACGTACCAATAGATGGCCCACCCTGTAATAGCCAAGATGTAACATTATTGGAACGCCACGTGAATGTTACAATTAAAATATTATTTTGAAACATTCATGTTATGAATCCTTTTCAATCTCGAATGCATTTTTATTCATTTATAAGAATGGCATGGAGTATATTTCTATGCTTTTCAATATAAAAATAATATTGGCCATTTCTGTGTGCATTATGAATATTGCTTAATTTAAAATTCTGAATAGAGGAAATGCAGTTTTTCAGTCTAGTTGAATCTAAAAATAATATTAGCCATTTCTATGCATTGTGAATACTGCTAAATTCAAAATTCTGAATAGGAAGTGCAGTTTAATTCAATTGAATAAAAAAGTTTTTTTTTAATGATCCATTTTCTTAAAATGGATTATGAATACTATTCAAAATTGTAAGTAGAAAATCCATTATTTCATTTAAAAATGTATCACGAGTGCTATTTTATTTAGAATTATGAATAAGAAATTTTTCGTTTTAATTCAACTGAGTTAAAAAAAAGTTGTACCGTAAAAATATATTAGGTGTACAAATAAGTTTCCGCCGTTTTTAATAAAAAATTAAGCATTTATTGTGAAAGAACGATACATAATGTTTTATTGAAAGTATTTTTTATTGTCCATCGCTAGCCACTACTTTTTGCGTTTGGCACGAATCTTCATTCAATAATGCTTCCAATTCCGCGTCTTCGTACACTTTCGGCCTTCCGCTACGTTCTTTGTCTTCGACGTCAAATTCACCGTTCTTAAATTTTTGAAACCATTCACGACAACTTCTCTCACTTAAGGCAGCCTCACCATATGCTTCTACAAGCAATCGATGAACCTCAGCTGCAGATTTCTTCAAATTAAAGAAGTAAATCAAAAGTGTCCGCAAATGACGTTTATTCGACTCAAAACTTGGCATTTTCGCACAAAAAAAATATATGATGCTGATACAAAATCGTTAGTATTTCAAGATTATGTTGTTGACAGATGTCCAATCTTATGATATAATGTTTTACATTAGACAATTTTAATCATAACTTGCTAGTGGCGCCGTCTTTTGTTAAACGGTGGAAACTTATTTATACACCTAATATCATGAATTTTACTTCATTTAATAGAAATTTAAAAGAAACATTTAAAAGAAATATAAAGAACGTAAATATGTACAATAAATGTTACATATGTAAATTCCTTATTTTTAATTACTAAATTAATTGCTTTTATGTATATTTTATATTAATACGTTTCCTTTATTATACAACTAGCATATATTTTTTATATAAAAGTTTTAAAATAATAACTATATAATTTCATGTAATTACTACTTTAATTTATTTAAACTTTTACATGTAAAAATTTTTTATATGGAATTCAATTCATTTTTGGATTTAAAATATGGATTCGCGGATGGCAAATTTCCAATCCATTTCAATTCATTCTCGTTTGCTGAGTCGACACAAGTCGACACAAGTGTCGTTCTATCCTTCTTGACATTCCGAGTTACGCATGAAGCGCATGATGTATCGTTTTTTTATCTTTCTTTATTATTTGGTGAACAACAAAGATAAATGATGTATCATGTGCTTCATGCGTAACTTGGAATGTCAAGAAGGATAGAACGCTTGTGTCGACTTGTGTTGACCCAGCAAACGAGAATGAATTAAACCCTCAGAGAACGTCCCAGCAAATGAGAATGGATTGTATTGGATAAACCTATATAAATCAAATTTTCGAATCTGCGTTATTCGCGAAAAAAGTATTGAATTTCGTAGAGACTGAATACACTGAATCCGTTTCTATACCTTTAGATAAGTATAATAATGTGAACTCTGTTCAATATAGATTCAGATATGAAATGGTAATCTGCGATCCCAGAAAGTATTTTATCATTAGAAAGTATGCACCAAAATAATCATACAAGGTGCGTCCCAAAATTTTCCGAACTTTTTCAATAGGGATAGGTCGGGTGGCGCCATCCGTGTGTTCGATTGCGTGTTTGAAAGGTACATCCCTAGCTGACTTCCAGTAAAAATTTCATGACATTTGGTTCAGTGGAAACGAAGTTATGGCGTCTTAAGTGTCAGTATGTTGTATACATCGGTACGAGAATGAACTTCGAACAAAGAGCCAATAGTTAGTTGTGTTTTAAACTTGGTAAAACATTTACCGAAACCCATAATTTGATGAAACAAGTTTATGGTGATAATTGTGTAGCCCGTGCCAGTGTTTATGAGTGGTATACGCGATTCAAGAACGGTCGTGAGGACATAAATGACGACGCACATACAGGTCGCCCAAAATCGACAATTAACGAAAATTCCATCGAAGTTGTGCGTAATTTCATCAAGCATGAGCCAAAATCTTCAGTGAGATACATGGAAATGGAATTGAACATCCCCAAATCAACGATTTATCGCATTTTGACCGAACATTTGGGCCTACAAAAAGTCTGTGCACGATTTGTTCCACACAAGTTGACTGACGACCAAAAAATGCATCGAATTCAACATTCAAAGGACATTATTAAGGAAGCAAAAAAGGACCAAAACTTCCTTTATAGCATTGTTACTGGTGACGAGACGTGGTGTTTTCAATACGATCCAGAAACCAAGCGTCAAAGCGCGGAATGGAAGGCGCGAAACGACCCAAAACCCAAAAAATCGCGTTTAGAGAAGTCAAAAGTGAAGACAATGCTCATTTGTTTTTATGATTCCAAGGGTATTGTGCACAAAGAATTCGTTCCAGCAGGCCAAACAGTTAATGCTGTATTCTATGTAAGCGTTTTGAAGCGTTTGGTGCACCGCATTCGTCGTATTCGGCCAGAATATCGCGAAGGAGGAAGTTGGCGCTTGTTACACGATAATGCGCCATCTCACCGTTCGACACTTGTCACTGATTTTTTGACTAAAAATCACATTTTAACAATCAACCATTCCCCGTATTCGCCTGATATGGCACCTTGTGACTTCTACCTATTCGGCAAAATGCATTTGTCCATGAAAGGAAAGCGGTATGTGGACGTAGAAGACATCCAAAGGGCTTGTACCACTATTCTGAAGGACGTGCCTTTGAACGACATAAAACACTCATTTGAAATGCTTTTAGATCGTGCCAAACGTTGTATTGAGTCCGACGGGGACTACTTTGAATAAACAATTTGAATTTGAAAAAAAAAGTAAACCGTTGTTGTTTTATTTCAAAAGTTCGGAAAATTTTGGGACGTACCTTGTAGATATATGAATTTCTTCCCGAATGAGTTTTACTTCCAGCAAACGAGAATGGATTAAAATGGATTGAAATTTTTTTCTATCCGAATGCGTATTTTATATAAATAGCGAATACTTTTTTTTGGATTTAATTGGATTCAATTGGATTCAATTATATTCAATTGGATGAAATTTTATTATGTCTTAGGAATAAAATTTGTAACCTTTAAAAATAAATGTTTTTTTTTTCGAATATTAAACTACTATTAGCTCGGATCCAATTCATTTCAATCCATTTAATCTATTTTCATGGATTTAAAGTACGCATTAAAAAAATTTTAATCTATTCTCGTTTGCTGGGTATACAACATTACGGATTCACGGCAACAGGGTGACTTCCAGATATAATCTGCACTGTCGTGGCCTTATGTCTAGAAATTATCTTGTCGCCGTAGATCCGCAATGTTACACACTCTGTATATCACGTCCGCAATGTTACACTCTTTGTATATCACGTCGGAATTTTTGTTTGGGAGAGGTAACGACTTATGTATATCATCTCGATGCATGCTTTTCAACGATATCACTTGCCGAGATCGGATCATTTTACGGATTAGCAGTTGGTATTTCCTATCCCAGCAAATGAAAATGGATTGAAATGGATTGGAAATTTTCAATCCACTCGAATTCATATTTTAAATCCACAAAAATGGATTGGATTTCATATAACAAATTTTTATATGTGTAAAAGTTTAAATAAATTAAAGTAATTACATCTATAATTCTATAATTATATATATATCTAACTTCTATAATTATTATTTTAAAACTTTTATACAAAAAATATACACTAGCTGTATATTGAAGGAAATGTATCAATATGAGATATACATAAAAACAATTAATTTATTAATTGAAATTAAGTAATTTATATATGTAACATTTATTGTACATATTTATGTAGTTTTTTTTATGTTTCTTTTAACTATTAAATGAAGTAGAATTCATGATATATTTTTATGGTACAACTTTTTTTTAGTTCAGTTGAATTAAAACGACAAATTTCTTATTCATAATTCTAAATAAAGTAATATTCGATCATGATGCATTTTTAAATAAAGCAATGGATTTTCCACTCACAATTTTGAATTGAATAGCATTCATGATCCATTTTAAAACAAAAATTTTTTTTCTTTTAAAATTTTTTAATTGAATTGAATTTAAAAACTGCATTTCTTATTCAAAATTTTGAATTGAATAATATTCATGATGCATACAAAATACTATAATATTATTTTTAGATAATTTTAAGATTTCGAAAAACATAGAAATATACTCCATGCCATTCCTATAAATAAATAAAAATGCATTCAAGATTGAAAAGGAATAGACATTTGTTTCATACAATTTCTGTAAATGAATGAAAATGCATTCAAGATTGAAAAGGATTTATCTTAACATTCATAAATCCGTATTTCTGAAAATCTGAATACATTTTAATTCATTTCAATCCATTCAACCGGATCGGTATGTTTCATTTCTATGCACATTGGATGAGATACAGAAAGTAAATAATCAATCCATAATTATTGATTCAAGCGAATTACCGGTTGAAAAGAATTTAAAAAATTCAAGAACTTGATTCGACATCACTTCAATGAATAATTTTCAACATTTTTTAATAATTTCTCAACGTGACAAAGATAGGGTGACACTTGTGTTGACTTGTGTCATCAAATGGAAAGCACTCAAATTGTGTCTAGGACTTGTTTTCGCATCGGATTCTCTTCCAATTTGGCGGACAAACTAGTCCCACTTTTTCTGCTCGCACGGTATCAAGTTGAGTCTTCTCCTCTCTTACTTCGTGGATAACAGATAAATTTGTACTTACCAGAACGCCGATGTCCTTATTGCTAAATATCTGCGAGTACTCGATCACGGTTGATTGATTAAAATGTACGTATTCGGTGGCGGAGCTATCGTTGAGCCACACCGCAAAACCATAACCGCTGTTGGATGATATACTGCTGCGCGATACGTTACGATTGCCGCCCGTAACAGTGATGTTAACACCGTCCCCTTGATTGTACGCGATACGACTATCGGTGATGTTAACGTCCATCGCGCCACCTAACACGTGTACGCCTGCCACATGATTGTTATCTGATACCGAGGTCTCGTGAATGTGCAAGGCGGATCTTAACTTTTCCACGATGATACCACGACCGTTATTACTCGTTATTGTACTACCAGTTACATTGAGATCATACGTTTTCTCTGTAGAAAAAGAAGAATGTTAAACATCTTTCATTAAAATAAAAATAAACAAATTAGGCTCACAGATAATAAATTAAATAACAATTAAATGCCTAAGGCATTTTATTTCTTATTTTTATCTTTTATAAACTTGTTAACTTAAAAATAGGAGATCAATATAATCCGGAATAATGTGTAAATTCTTGTTAAACTTACTGTAGCCTGATGACACTCGTACAAACACAAGTGCGTTAGTTCGAGGTTCAGCTATGAACTTTATAAAAAGATTATGACCGGTTGAGGTCACGCTCTGCGGTAAAGTCCCGTTTCTGACTTTGACAGTAGCTAGAAGCCTCACCGTTCCATCATACACCTCTATGATGGCGCTATCGTTCCTATCGGTTTTCATTTGCAAAAAATGCACTGTCAGGACATAGCCTAGCGTTGTGAAGATTTGCTGAATAATATTATTATTATTTGTTAATATAGTTATACAAAAATAGACTTTTTTTAAGGACCTAAATAAACGAAGCGTTTTCTAATGTATTTTTCTTCGCCGAAAACGAATCTGGCCGTGGAATTGGCCTAATTGTTAGATTTTTGAAAAAATTGAAGTTAAATATGTCAAAATTGACGTTTTTGGCCATATTATCATTTTTGTAACTAAAAAAATAAATTTTTTTTTCATTTTCATTTATGCCACTTTAAAGTGCTATCTTTTACCTATAAAATAAATTTATATTTATTACGGAATGATTTTTTGTCATATATATAATAGAGAGTTTGCATAATTTTTGAAAAATATTACATTTTGTAATTTTTATATATATGTATATATATATATATCTTTAACTACAATTTTTTAATAACAGTTTTTAACGCAAATTATTTAAGAAAATAAATAATAAAGTATTATATTATTTGAAATGCTGAAGACAGTCCGGACCGAGCCTTCCCGAACGTGCTGTGACGTCACACTTCACGACAAAACCACAATTATTCAGTAAGAAATTAATTTATTTTAAAAATGAGTAAAGGAAACACATACAAAATGTGTTTTGTATCTGTATATAAAAGCACAATAATTAAAACATCGGAAAAATTGTTCTTTTATGTGCCTCAAGCTGAAAATGTAAGAAAAAAGTAGTTTAAAAGTTTACATCGTGTTGATGAACTAGGGAAATGGAATCATTTTTGTTGTGAAGATCATTTCATATTAATAAAATATGTGTACATGTACGTATTATATAAAATATGTTTTTTAATTATAACAAATATGCTGTTTAATTATAACAATTATATTAATCATGTTCATGTAAAAATATCCAATATAACCTAAAACGTAAACTAAAACATTGAATATCAAATATAAAGATATTTTGGGAATTTGTAAAATTATTCTATATCTACAATTATTTTAAAATTAGAATTCATAATTAATATAAAAAAACATATTTTTAATGTGTGAATGCCATTTTTTAAATGTTTATAATCTTAAATTAATAAATTTATCAGAATAACTTGCTTTTTTAATTTTCAAACATTTCTTCTTTTGTCAGTTGGTAATTATGAAATTATCAACTGATAATGAATTTTTTTAGTACAAAAGTAGTTAAACATTAGCTAATGAATTGATAATGTATAAATTGTTTTTTCCTATTGATAATATATAAATTGTTCTTTCCTCTTTAATAATATGTGTATATGTCTTAACAACTGATTATCAAATTTTTTTGCTTTATTCGATTACTTTAGCTTGTTCGATTACTTTATAAAATTAGAGTTGTCACCTAAATTTTCAGTCGTAGATTTAAAATTCATTGTCATCTCATTAGTTGTAATAAATTTTTTTTAAATTGCAACATTAGACAAGGCAAAAGCTGATTTTCTCCAATAATTTGTTATTCAATTTCAGTTGGAGATGCAGACTCGTATGGTCTATTAATCGCCATTAAGGAAGTTATACCATGCTTACATTCTTTCATAATTAAATTCAATATATTTATAGAAATTTATATAAAGTTTGAAAGTTACTGTACAGCCGACATTAGTACTACGCAAGGTGTCTGATCGATGGTTAAAATCTTTTAAATTCAGGATCATGATCTGGATAACATTTGTCAAGATCAAGGTCATTAAAGTTGTTCCGCTTACTTTCATTTTTGTACTAAAAATTCGATTTCTACGTAAAAATGAAAATAAGAGAAACAGTCTCTCCAGTAACTTTGATCTTAATGAATGTTATTCAGGACATGATCCTGATCAACATTCAATGTAGGCGGTATTGTAACTTTCAAGTCTTATAATTCGAAAAGTACTTCATGAAAAAATATTTTACTATAGTATTTTGGAAAGCTCTCGAAGTGTGCAACAAGAATATGCAATGAAAAATATGAGATTCCATTTAAAAAATTCAAAGTGATATTGCTCTGACCTTGATGACGCCAAAGGTCAAACCAATGATATCATCTTATGTCCTCCTCAAAGTCAAACAAAACTTTTGTTTGAAACATTTTTTTCTAAAATGCACTATTCAAAAGAAAAGAGGGTACAAATTTTCGAAAATTTTCTGATCACTCGGAGATTGTTTTTGTTATTTGTATGTTTTCTTATGTATTTTTCTTTGTAGAAAGCAAAAATATTCATTATAATAACGCCACTTAAGGAAAAATTGAAATAAAATGAATAAAATCCTTTGCATCGTTATGAAATCACTGTCAGTTATGCTTCAATGATTTAGAAATTAATTCCAAATTGGATCAAATGCGAGTAATATTGCACCACAAAACGTTAATTAGATTATATTTTTCATTATATTATTTGTCATCTCAATACCGTTTCCCCCATTCCAAGCATCTCGCCATAAGCTGTACGCGTTAGAGCTCGAATAGACGAATGACTTTGTGGCGCGAAAAACAAGCAACATATTCATAGACTTCATGCTTGTATGTGAATAGATTTGATGTTTGTTTATGCGCTACAAAGTTGTTCGTCTGTCTCAGTCCATAGTCATTTGACAGCTTTTGAGTATCTCGGATATCTATTTTTAACTTTTCATCTTATTTGGCGATAAGATTATTAATTTTTTTATAATAAATGTCCTAATGAGAAATATAATCTAATTAACGTTTTGTGATGCAATATTACTCGCATTTGATCCAATTTGGAATTAATTTTTAAATCATTGAGGCATAATTGATAGTGATTTTATAACTACGAATAAGGATTTTATTCATTTTATTTCAATATATCAATTTTTCCTTAAATCTGAGGTTACTATAATGATTATTGTACTATAATTTATTATTATTATATAAGGATTATTTTCGGTTTCTACGAAGAAAAATACATAAGAAAACATACAAATAAAACGATCCCCAAGTGGTCGAGAAACCCTCGAAAATTTGTTTTAACTCTCTTTTAAGATCGTCATTTAAAATGGGATACTCTGTATATATATATATATATATATATATATATATATGTGTATATATATATATATAGAAATAAAGTTAAGTTGTTTTTAAACTACATATTGCTCTCAAGTACCTTCTGATGCTGCACATTCAAAGCATTGAATTAATTATTTCATTTTCTTCGTAGGTAATACAAACCCAGCAAACGAGAATGGATTGAAATGAATTGAAATGGATTCAGATTTTTAGAAATATTGATTCACAAATGTTAAAATAAATATTTTTTCAATCCTGAATGCATTTTTATTCACTTATTGGAATGGTATGGAGTATATTTCTACACTTTTTAAAAATAATATAGTATTTTGTGTGTGTGAATATTGCTTAATTTAAAATTCTGGAAATGCAGTTTTTCAATCCAATTAAATTAAAAAAAGTTTTTCTTTTAAAATGAGCCATGAATACTATGCAATTCAAAATTGTAAAAAATCCATTGTTAAAAAATGCATCATGAATGCTATTTTATTCAGAATTATGAATAAGAAATTTTTCGATAATATTCTTGAGACTTCCACGGGTGCTTTCTATATAAAAATTATGCGTTTCGCGGATTTCCTCCGTGTCCAGATTCTTGGAATGCCAACGTTCCGTGAACCTTGCAGTCCACTTCATCAGGGCGAGGAGCAGCCTAATACTGAGCTGTTCCTCCGAATCGTTCCTTTTTATATTACGCTACTTGTTGGAGTGGTAAGGGCAAAAGAAAAGAATTGTGGGGGAATCGGTCAGTCTTCAATAACCGGGAGAAGGATTTCCCATATTTTATTTATAATATGTTATGCCATTATCTGTATTTAGATTGTTAGATTGTTTTTGTATCTCTATCGCTTCTCTATACTTTTTTAGAAAGTATGATGTAATGCTGGCTATTGTGGTCATTTTGTCAAACAGTATTTGATGTCCTGTTTCGATATTGTGTTCTGATAATGCTGATTGCGTGACGTGTTTTAGCCTGACATCACGTTCGTGTTCCTTTATCCTTGACCATTCTCCCAGTTTCTTCAATGTATACTTGCCCACAGGAACGAGATATTTTGTATATTCCTGCGGAGCTGAGTGGAAGTCTTTGATTTTTAGGATTTCTTAGGATTTGTCCTATCTTTTTGGGTTTGAAGATAGTTCGGATATTGTGTTTGTTTAATATCCTGCCAATCCGATCTGTTGTTCCTTTGACATATGGGAGAAATGAATAGGATCCTATTTCTCCTGTAATCGTGATATGGAGACACGGCAGAGTCGAACTTCGAATAAATTCCTTATTTTCCTCAACAATCAACATTCAAACATCCACTTCACTAGACATAGAGAAAAACGGAAAACTCTCCTTCCTAGATGTTCTTGTCTCTAAGAAACGTTATCTTAGGCTATCAAGTGTATAGAAAACCAACACACACAGATAGATACTTACATCGAGTCGCACCACCAGCCAGCACAAAAACAGTCTGCAATCAATTCACTTGTACATATAAAGATATTTAAACGATTGTTTATTAAATTATTACTTTTATGAAATAAAGTTAAGTTGTTTTTAAACTACATATTGCTCTCAAGTACCTTCTGATGCTGCACATTCAAAGCATTGAATTAATTATTTCATTTTCTTCGTAGGTAATACAAACCCAGCAAACGAGAATGGATTGAAATGAATTGAAATGGATTCAGATTTTTAGAAATATTGATTCACAAATGTTAAAATAAATATTTTTTCAATCCTGAATGCATTTTTATTCACTTATTGGAATGGTATGGAGTATATTTCTACACTTTTTAAAAATAATATAGTATTTTGTGTGTGTGAATATTGCTTAATTTAAAATTCTGGAAATGCAGTTTTTCAATCCAATTAAATTAAAAAAAGTTTTTCTTTTAAAATGAGCCATGAATACTATGCAATTCAAAATTGTAAAAAATCCATTGTTAAAAAATGCATCATGAATGCTATTTTATTCAGAATTATGAATAAGAAATTTTTCGATAATATTCTTGAGACTTCCACGGGTGCTTTCTATATAAAAATTATGCGTTTCGCGGATTTCCTCCGTGTCCAGATTCTTGGAATGCCAACGTTCCGTGAACCTTGCAGTCCACTTCATCAGGGCGAGGAGCAGCCTAATACTGAGCTGTTCCTCCGAATCGTTCCTTTTTATATTACGCTACTTGTTAGAGTGATAAGGGGAAAAGAAAAAAATTGTGGGGGAATCGGTCAGTCTTCAATAACCGGGAGAAGGATTTCCCATATTTTATTTATAATATGTTATGCCATTATCTGTATTTAGATTGTTAGATTGTTTTTGTATCTCTATCGCTTCTCTATACTTTTTTAGAAAGTATGATGTAATGCTGGCTATTGTGGTCATTTTGTCAAACAGTATTTGATGTCCTGTTTCGATATTGTGTTCTGATAATGCTGATTGCGTGACGTGTTTTAGCCTGACATCACGTTCGTGTTCCTTTATCCTTGACCATTCTCCCAGTTTCTTCAATGTATACTTGCCCACAGGAACGAGATATTTTGTATATTCCTACGGAGCTGAGTGGAAGTCTTTGATTTTTAGGATTTCTTAGGATTTGTCCTATCTTTTTGGGTTTGAAGATAGTTCGGATATTGTGTTTGTTTAATATCCTGCCAATCCGATCTGTTGTTCCTTTGACATATGGGAGAAATGAATAGGATCCTATTTCTCCTGTAATCGTGATATGGAGACACGGCAGAGTCGAACTTCGAATAAATTCCTTATTTTCCTCAACAATCAACATTCAAACATCCACTTCACTAGACATAGAGAAAAACGGAAAACTCTCCTTCCTAGATGTTCTTGTCTCTAAGAAACGTTATCTTAGGCTATCAAGTGTATAGAAAACCAACACACACAGATAGATACTTACATCGAGTCGCACCACCAGCCAGCACAAAAACAGTCTGCAATCAATTCACTTGTACATAGAGCTTTCACCATCTCTGACAAAGAACATCTACAGACAGAACTCAAATTAGTCTTACAGAAAAACGGACATGACGAAAAAGATATAATCAAAACAATAAACATACAAACAAGACAATGGTCTCTGACACACAATCAGACGAAAGGATCCTATCCATTCTCCCATATGTCAAAGGAACAATAGATCGGATTGGCAGGATATTAAACAAACATAATATCCGAACTATCTTCAAACCCAAAAAGATAGGACAAATCCTAAGAAATCCTAAAAATCAAAGACTTCCACTCAGCTCCGTAGGAATATACAAAATATCTCGTTCCTGTGGGCAAGTATACATTGAAGAAACTGGGAGAATGGTCAAGGATAAAGGAACACGAACGTGATGTCAGGCTAAAACACGTCACGCAATCAGCATTATCAGAACACAATATCGAAACAGGACATCAAATACTGTTTGACAAAACGACCACAATAGCCAGCATTACATCATAGAAAGTATAGAGAAAGCGATAGAGATACAAAAACAATCTAACAATCTAAATACAGATAATGGCATAACATATTATAAATAAAATATGGGAAACCCTTCTCCCGGTTATTGAAGACTGACCGATTCCCCCACAATTTTTTTCTTTTCCCCTTATCACTCTAACAAGTAGCGTAATATAAAAAGGAACGATTCGGAGGAACAGCTCAGTATTAGGCTGCTCCTCGCCCTGATGAAGTGGACTGCAAGGTTCATGGAATTGGCATTCTAAGAATGGATCTGGACACGGAGGAAACCCGCGAAACGCATAATCTTTATAAAGAAATTTTTCTTTTGATTGAGTTAAAAAGAAATTGTACCGTAAAAATATATTATGATTTCTACTTCATTTAATAGTTAAAAGAAACATAAAAAGAACTATGTAAATATGTATAATAAATATGTACAATAAATGTTACATACAGGGTGGGGCATTTTTAATCACCCCAGGCGAATATCTGAAACTAAGAAAAAGTTTTATATAAAAGTTATAGGTTTTTTTAGGGGAAAGAAAGTGGAAATAACGGATTTTAGATAGGGGCACTACTAAGGTCAGATTAATATGAATTTTTTAAATGAAATCCCCATTTTTTATTACATATTCTTGTAGCACACCTTGAGAACTTTTCAAAATACTAAAATATTTTCGAGTTATAGGGCTCACAATATCTCCGATATTAGCATTACCCAAGATGTCCGACCGATGGCTAAAAACCTCTTGAATACTGTTTAGGATCATAACCTGGATAACATTTGTCAAGATCAAGGCTATTTGAGGTTGTTTCTCTCCATTTTTGCACTAAAAATTCATTTTTACGTAAAAATGATAATAACAAATGTAATCAGTGGTCTTGAAATGTTATCCAGTTCATGATCCTAAATAACATTCAAGAGGTTTTTAGCTGTGGTCGGACCTTGAGTAATATTATAATACCGAGGTACTGCAACTTTCGAGTCCTATAACTCGAAAAGCACTTAACAAAAAAATATTTTATTATAGTGCCTCCTATTCATTATTTTCACTCCTAAAATCCGTTATTTACCTTCTTTACCCAAAAAAAATTTACAACTTTTATATAAAATTTTTTCTTGTATCTCTCTTAGTTTCTGAAATATTCGCCTGGGACGATTAAAATGCCGTATCCTGTATATAAATTCCTTATTTTTAATTAATAAATTAATCGCTTTTATATATATTTTTTATTAATACGTTTCCTTTGAAGCTAGCGTATATATTTTTTGTATAAAAGTTTTAAAATAATAACTATAGAATTTCATGTAATTACTACTATTGTATAATTTATTTAAACTTTTATATGTATACAAATTTGTTGTATGGAATCCAATCCATTTTTATGGATTTAAAATACGGATTCGGATGGATTGAAAATTTCCAATCCATTTCAATTTATTTTCGTTTGCTGGGTATAGCGGAGTCAGTATAATTTTTTCTTGATGATCTATGATATTGTAGATACATTAATTATAATATTTATTCGCGCTATTTAGAATAAAATCGAAAAAAACTGTATTATAATAATATAAATGTATTTACAAAGTTGCTTTTATTGCTCAAACTTTTGGAGCATTATATTATATCACTTATCACTAATAATATACTCTCAAACCATAAATATAATTATTTGTGATAAATTCATTGAATCGACTTTAATGATTCCTGGATCCAATTGATTTGACATTTTATTTTAATATTCTTAATTTATAAAGAGATTTTTAAAAAGAAAATTTTAAGATTTCGCTTTAATTTTTCAAGCTTTAGTTTAGTTGCAGACTTACTACAGTGTGACGTCATGCACTTGGTGGCCAATCAAAATTGTTTTCTTAAATTTCAAATATCATTAAACTTTGTTTTAGTTTGTTAATACCTATTTATTGCTAAAAATTACAAATTTTATTATACATAAATTTATAATAATGTATATTTCCTTAATAAACAAAAAAAAAATATATTATTTTTTTCATGCAAACTTCCTAATAAGATTACGGCATTGCACGTCATGCACGAAAGTTGCTTAAACCCCCTCCAATCTCCTACTACTCGTAATATTCATGCTTGTCTGAAAACTGCCCAGTATCCGGAAAAGAATTATTATAAAATATATTCATTTGGTCATTGTTGAATCCGAATTCTTGATTTTTTGAATTCATTTTAATCTAATTCAAATATAAACAATGTTTGAATCCATTTTAATCTATGACGTGGGATTGAAACTACGGGATTCCTATTCCTTTCAATCGAAAAAAAGTTTTATGGAAAAAATAAATCATGCCATTCATTTTAATCTATTACAATACATAGGATTGAAATGTAATTCTTATTCTTCAAATCTATGTAGATTTAAGAGTTTCAAATCCATTTTTGTCCATAATACGAAATTGAAAGAAAGTAAGTCTTATTCTTTTCAAACAAAATTTTTTAAATCATGAATCTATTTTAATTTATGACACAGGATTGAAACAAAATTTTTCTTATTTCTACAAAGATAATTTCATGTTTTTGAGCTGAAGATTTCAAACATTTGAACTGAAAACCTTGGTGATGGGTTCTCAGATCAAATATTGATAAAATTATGCTTATTAGATGCATTTAGGAAACGAAAGAATCTGGCAGAAAAAAAAGCGTCGCTTTATCGCGAAGCGAAATATATATTAATCTTGGATTGAAGTTTAGGTTAGAAAATCTGTCATGTCAGGGCATTCATAAAAAAAAACCGATTTAAGGAGTTATTCTAGTCTAGCGGGTAAAAAAATCGATTTTTTTTACATATTTTGCAAGTATTTGATATAGAAAATATGTCTGTAAAAGGAATTAGTTCGATTTGCAAAATTAACAAAGTTATTGCACTTGATAGGGAGCGATCTTCATATTTATTTTCGCAAAAAAACTGCGACGTTCGAAAGATATCGACTTTCTTATTTCAAAAGAATTGATGATAAGAAAAAGAAGAATGAAGAAGTTAGAAATGTTGCAACATCTAACGGTTTCCGGCGACAGAAAATGGAAAAAAGAGGATTCTAGTTGATTGATTGTAAGTAAAATTATCTCTATATAAACAATATAAAAAACTTTAAATACATTGTTCTAGAAACCATGTTTTTCAAAACTGGCTCCCATAATATCTTGAAAATCAGTTGACTAATCGAGTCGTGTATGTGTGCACATCTTCAGCTCATGTATAGCCCGTATTAGGATCAAGTCGAAATATATATTTTTATAATTTTTATAACCATTTTGGTGGAAAAAAAGCAAAACTTAAAATCGAACTTAATTTTCGACATTTTTTAAATTATCAGTATTTTTCTTCGTTCTAGTATCTGCTATAGTCAAATATCATAGTAATTGAAAATTTCTTTGGTTTTTTTGTTTCAGATGAGCAAAAGAGCTGGAATCGGGAGCTATAGGCTTAGTTTTATTTTTCGCGACGTTACTTAATATTTTATACAGTGCATATTAACAATTATTTTTTAATAAAAAAATTTTGAAACGTTCTTTAAATATGTATAAATATGTAAAAAACCCTGTTCCAAAAAACTTTTATTTTTTTAAAAAATTTACAAAAAGAGCATAAAAATTCGGCTTCTAGATTAGAATACCCCCTTAACTATACTTTTTAATAATATCTATTGAGCAGATATGTTACAATGGTACATCCGTTATTCAAGATTTATGAATCATCGAAATATATAACAGTTCCTGTGATTGTAGAGGTCAAGCAAGACGTGATGCAACTTCAAGATGACTGTTTGAGAGCATCATAAAAATTAATTCTCCTACTCTACGAGAGAACATTTTTAGGTGTAAATAATCGATCTTGATGAAACTTGTTAGGTGTGTAGAGTGGTTCAGTTTAAGTTCAACATATATTTTCTTTTATGCTCAAATTGTCTTTCTTGGCACTGAACTTTTAATAGTTATTAATCAATATTGCACAAAATGATTGCTAAGAAAAATTAAAAACCTTAAAATTAAAAAATTAAAAAATATACGTTGAACTTAGTATTGACTCATCTATACATTCACCCAGTTTTATCAAGATCGATTATTTTACTTAAGAACGTTCCTTTGTTAGATGAAAACATATTTTTTATTATAATTTTGTCGTATATGCATTTTAGAATATGATGTGCCAGTTTATAATGCTTATTTTAGCAATAAAACTGGATTAATTAATATTATAGCTGATTGACAATTTGAATCTATTAGAATCCATTTAAATCTATAAAAAATAAATATTTGAATTCATTTGAATCCATAAAAAAGAATTATGTTCTATTTCCATGTATGAATAGAAAATGATTCAATTTTACCACGTTCAATTTTTTTCTATCCATATACATGGATTAAGAATTCAGATTAAAATCAATTAAAATGTATTAAAAATTTTCAATTTATTTTAATACTTTTTCGGATACTGGATGGGACTCTTGTCAACGGCGTATTCAAGTATAATTATTATTTTTCATCTAGTCATGAAAGTTTTAACCCTTTAGCAGTATAGCTAAAATGAGTTTTCTGACTTATTTTTATGTAAAATGAATTTCTTAGGTATCATAATTTTATTGTTAAGATGATTGCTGAAAAAAATTCAAATTATATTAAAATTTTAAAATTAAAAATAGCGGATCCGTTATGGCAAAAAATCGGAAAGTAGACAGAATTTTAAGAAAATGTGTATCTTAATGTTTAGACAATTTGTATGCGCGATGGCAATATCGCGATTCTTCATATGCTAGTTATGCATATGACAAAAAGTCATATCATAATAAATATAAATTTATTTTATAGAGATTTTAAAAGATAGCCACTTTAAAGTGGCATAAATGAAATTGAAAAAAAATTTATTTTAACCACAAAAAATAATAAATATGGTCAAAAACGCAAATTTTGGCAAATTTAATTTCAATTTTTTTTCGAAAACCTGTGTTAAGCCAATTCTACGGTCAGATTCGTTTTCAGCAAACAAAAATACATCGGACAGCGCTTTGTTTATTCAGGTACAATTTAACTTTTACTTTTTTGTGACTGCGTTTTTGTGGCGGCGTTCGGGGATCATTTTATTTGGACATTTTCTTATGCTTTTTTTGCGTAGAAATAAAAAATCATCACAATGTATAACGCTACACTCAGGAAAAATTGGTACAAGATTAATTGAAATAATAAAGAATAAAATCTTTAATTATTCACATCAATTATTATGAAATCGCTGTTAGTTATGTTTTACTTACTTAAAAATTAAGAGAGTTGTTGATTCAATTCTGAACGAGTTTGTAAAGGACTAAAGTATAGCCCATACAACACACAATATTTACAAATATTTATAAATATTTATAAGGCTTATTTTAAATATCTTGTAAATATTTTTGTGATTTCAGATTGCGTAAATTAAAGACATTTATTATAAATATTATAAAATATTTATTGTAAATCTTGTAATAAATGCTGTGGAAATACTTAATAATTCAAATAAAAAATATCAAAAATACACTGCGTGCGGAAATTAAAGCATTACAAAGCTCTCACTCTTTCAAAAAATAGATAAATTTTAAATAAGTGTAACTTTTATAAAAATGATTATAATGAGACGTTCAAAAAAGCATTTTGTCGCTTGAAAAAGCTTGAAATCTTTATTCTTCAGATTTATTCTTTAAATAACGATTTGGCTGATTTTTACGGAGCTACATGATTACAAACGATGATCTGTTAAATTTCAAAATTTTTTGTAAACTTTGCAAAATTTCATGCCGTAAATGAGAATTCGAGCACAAATACTGTTTATAGCTTTCGAAAGTATGAGCCTTTATCTTTAATTTACTTTTTTGGTGAACGTTGTATGATTTTTTTTCATCGAGTTATTCAACATTGAAGTGAAAATGATTCTTTTGACTTTGACTGCTCATAAAAGACGAACGAAGTAACGTATAGTACCCATTAAAAAAGAAAAAAATTTGAAGTTTTTACTTTAAGACGCTCTTATCATTTTTTAGACAAATAAGCTATTCGTGTAAAAATTTAAGGGGATCCTAAAGCCTCCTATTTTATCGATTAAATTATGTAATTTTTGTAAACAAATACTTTTTTTTTCTTTCACCGATTCGAAAATCTTTTTCCAGGATTAAAGTATACGCATTAATACGTGAAGTACTAGGAAGTGGAGTCTATGTCGAGAACGATCAAAAATTTCAAAATTGATATATTTTTTACCACTTCTTACTATAACATGGCGTCTCAGCTGTCAAGTTGTGACAATATTTGCTATGAAAGCTTTGCAACCTGTATGTATGAAATAGTGGTTCCCAGACACGTAGTTTACACGAACAAACAAGGTCGAGTTCTTAGAATTAGAATTATCACACCGAATTTGTTATACGAAAATTAACACGAATGTGCCACTGCGAGTATCATAGCGTGAGATATTGTGGTAATATATAAAGACATGTCGGCGAGAGAGAGAGAGAGAGAGAGAGAGAGAGAGAGAGAGAGAGAGAAAGAGAGGCGCGACTTCTGATGACTTCATCGGAGTTCGAGCTTCGCTTTAGGATCCTCTTAAGGAAATGCTGGAGCTGTTTGTATTATCGATAGAACTATTCCAAATTCGGTAGTAGTTATCTTTCATTCATTTCTCATACTTATTATATCGTTGTGTCTCGCTCAAACGCATTCGTCTGTCCTTATTTAGGTCTTGTTCCATTGCAGGCGCAATGCGCACGAGATATCCTTATTGTTTGCAGAATGTTAAACAAAGATAAAATGATACATCATGCGCATTATGCGTGAAATGGAATGCAATCCTAATATTGGGTCATCTAAAAAGTATCCGCGGTACTTTGTCACTAGATATATAACCATCAACACACATCTAGTGATAAAAAACCGCGGATACTTTTTAGATGACCTAATATATTGCACGATTTACTCGATTTTTGCATCTACTTTAATCCTATAAAAGGATTTTTGATTTAGATAAATTCAGAGATTTATATCGACCTGCTAAATACAATTTGGCCACTCCAGCATCCCCTTAAGTGAAAGGTGAAGTTGAAAACTGAGACAATTTTTATTGTAATGAGTCTGTCATTCTAATATCACTGGTTAGGTACCAGCTGTAGCTTCGCCTTTTGCTTGCACTCGGCACTTATCTTGGTTTTTTGTATTACTCACTTTATCTAATTTGTAAATGTATGCAATGCAATAAAGCTATTATTATTATTATTATTATTATTATTATTATTAATTACCTGTTTCTATGCAACTCGGTCTATTTCGATCAAAAAGGGAGAGAAATCCTATGATGTTAACGTAATTTTAAACTTTAAAGTCTATCGATTTCAACGAGATTAAAAAAAAAGCAGTTGCGACATTTTTAAAGTAAAATCTTTCATATACGAAGTTACGATTTAGACCAAAACGGCAGGCGCTGTATTGCTTTTAGTCGTTAACTTATATCGCAGCAGGCATTACCCGAAGCGTATCACGATGTGCACAGTTAGATTTATGCTCCTTTTATGTGTGTGTGTGTGTGTGTGTGTGTGTGTGTGTGTGCGCGCGCGCGCGCGTGCGCGGGGAGGTAAGCACATAAAAAAATTAAATTTTGAATAGGTATTGTTGCCTCTATTTTAAAACACCTTACATTACGAACATTCTATGTATTTAACGCACCCACGCACGCACGCACGCACACGATGTACTAACTTTTCCTTGAATGTAGCGTTATTATTGTATGATAATTCTCGATTTTTATATAGAAATTAAAATACGTAAGAAAATGTAGAAATAAGACGATTCCCAAACATGAAAAAAATTGTACTCTCCTTTTATGCGAACAGTATTTTATTTGATAGTGATTAACATGGTGATTACTCACTTGTGGACATTCTTTTACGTTGGGAGCGTATTTATTTTGTTGCATTGATATAGTGATGGGAAAAGTCTGACTGACCGTTGAAGGAAAGGTGCATAGATCGTATACGTCATTACGCTCCAGCTTGTCGTCTGGCCGCTCATCCGCGTGCACATACTTTATTCCGTCCGCTCCGTTTTCGGATACTGTGCAGTTATTAATATGCGCCATGCCGGATGAGCTATTTACATAAATCCCGTATCCTAAAAATCGAAAATAATTCAATATATTGTTCAATATGATTATGGTAGAACATTTCATTTATCCAACATGTTGGAAGACGAAACAGTTCCGATAATCGAATGATGAATAACAGAGATTCACTAGTTTTTCCCTTTAGCAGTACTATGTTAGTTCTGATAATATTAACTAACGTTCAGAAAATTGATATTGAGCACATCAAGCTCTTATTCAGCGCTTTAGTTCGAATATCAAAAGTTTAGCTATGAGTTCGTATATTTAAAACTGAGTACGAATTTGTTCATATACATGGAGTAAAGATGGATAGCGTTATACTGTATTTATAAATAAAATATTAAAATATAGTAGATGAGAAGAAGAAAAAGATGAAATTGTATTATTACATATATCTTACCTCTGTTATATTGCATAGTACAATTATTTATCACAACTGATGCGTCCGATGTAGTGACGTTGATACCCGTGAAGGCAGAATGCAAAACAGAAATTGATTCCATTATCGGTGGAACGCCTTCGACATGAATTGCCGAAGTTATATTGTACTCTCTCCCGGTTCCAGCATATCTATTTGAAGAATTAAAATAGGTTTATACATATATATAATATATTAGGAATCCTGATGGAAAAATATTTTACTGAAATTTCTTTGAAAATGATATTTTAACAAAATTTTCAAGAAAATTTTTTTAAATTTTGCTACAATTTCACAGAAAATGATTTTTTTCAATCAAAATTGTGAAAAGCATTGAAATTTAATTGAAATTTTTTTGCTTCTTTTTTAAAAATTTCTCTAAAAGTTTATCGGAATTTCTCTGAAAATATGTTGATATTTCGTTAGAAAATAATTTTCTAAACTGATGAAAATTGGATAGAAATTCATTACAATTCCTTCAAAAAGTTTTTTTTGAAAAATTCTTTGAAAATTTGCTGAAATTTCTGTAATATGTTGCAATTTATCGGCAGTATGTACGTGGCATTGCCGCCAGATGGACGGAGGAGAGTCTGTTTCTCGTAATTAAAATATTACACACAATAGGAATATTATGAAAATTTTCACCCATGTTTTAATGAAATGATTTCTTAAAAGTATCAGTTTCAAAAATTGGGCTCAAAAATAAAAGTAAATCGAATATATATTTTGATAACATAATTTTGTTTAAAAAAATAACAAAATTTAATTTAAACATCCTTGTTTGCTATACATAAAAAACATGTAATTTTGCTTTCAAATTCAATTAAATTTCGCTGAAGTGTTCCAAATTGTAAAATAATTTTAGTAAAATATTTAGCGAATTTTACGGTAAAATTTTTTTATTACGGAACAAAAATATTAGGAACAACTCGATATCTTCTTAAAGATACTCACTTTATCACCGTGTTCTGTAGAATGGACAGAGATTGACGCACGTAAAGTGTGTTTTGTTGAATGAGTTTCTGTTTATCGTATACCGCATCCTCGAATCGTATCCCCCGCCAATGTTTGATCGCCTTGCTCGCCCCATCGTGGCGGGGCAGGCAAGAAATGCCCAGATCAGGATGATAATCTATATGTTAAAATATATATTAATTATCATAATTTTTACATATAAAATTCGAACTTCGAAATACAAGAGAGATAGAGACGGAGGAGGGGAGGGGAGAAAAGGAGAGAGAGAGGAAGAGAGGGAGTGAGGAAGAGAGGGAGAGGAAGAGAGGGAGGAATATAAAGGGGGGATAAGAGAGAGAGAGAGATCTTCAAACACTTACCGCAAACACCGGCACCCAATTCTCTCTCCGACCAATGTTCGCAAGTCGTTAGCGAGGGTTCAGTGCCACGACAGCCTGGTTCCTCGTAAAGAAGACGCGGCTTGGAGGGCCATTGTCTGTCGATCCATGACCACCATTGTCCGCCCTGATAACCGAGCTGCCGACATGCTGTCTCTAGATTTGCGCGAGTCCAACTGCAACGAGATTCACATATAAGATATCTGCACCAGTATCTTCATTATAGTCGGTTATATTAGCTGCATACGTACTTTCGCGAGTTTGTGCAGATGGAACGCCAGTCACCTTTGTGAAAGAGCTGCAGTCTTCCCGCTAGCGGACTCGGTCCGTCAACAAGGCGTATCGTGGGTGATGTTCGAAGAGATGGAACCTGCGTTTCCGCTGCGGTCAGCAAGATTGGCATATGTGTTTCGCCCTTTTAACAGAATTAAATATCGTTAGGAAATATTAAATGCAATTTTATAATACAAACAGTGATCAAAGGAGCATATAACAATAACTCGTCTTAATTAGCATAAAATCATAATATATTTAAATTCTTTAATAATATAAATTTAAACCATAAACGTTTTGGCCAAGATTAAGTCATCTTCAATATGTTGTATAACTAAAATTTGATATATAAATTAATAAAAAATTACATAATTGTTAAAATATTAACATAGTCATAAACGAAAAAGCGTATCCGTTAGATGTTAGCGTTATGCCGTGATTAATCATAAACGTTTTCATCTGAATTCGCAACATACGCAACATACATTGTCAGTCTATTTAAACCTAAAGATTTTTTAAAATATGGTTGTTACGTAGAGTGTTCCTTAAACATTTTAATTTTTTGTTAATGGTAACCATGGCAGTGTCTCGCGCCATGTCTTAACGTCGAGACACTATCGTGTCGTGATTGTTGTGAAGACATAAGAGTTTCAATTTCTATGTTGTACACAACGATCCTTACAAAATTGTTTTGACTTCCAAGATTTGGCAATACTGAACGAGTTTTTTTAATTTATCGATTGATCAATCGTATTATGCACAAATCGTATTATGCAGCTTTTATGAAAGAAAATTACATTTGTGCACAATGCGATTGATCAATTGATGAATTAAAAAACTAGCTCACTTTACATGGACGATGGAAACAATAGTTTGAAAGTGTGTATCACTGTCTCGCAACAATCTTGATATTTCTAAATTAAAGATATGTTATTATAAAACGAAATATTTTTGTAAGAAGGATTATTGATTGAAATGAAAAATAAAACAAAATAATATGTTTCTTTGCTTTCAATCCCAAATTTAGTTTTCAGTATTACGTTGCTATATATAATATTAAGTACACCGGGAAAAAAATGGGAGGAAAGAATCCTATAATTCAATAATATATAGAGATTACAAATGCTCAATGTAGACTGTGAATTACTTTTGTCCAATTTAACTTCTATATATTTCTTTATAGCATAGGAGACTCTCACGTTAACACTTTGATTGTCACATTTGTAAATTTTTGTCAAGGCTCTGTCATCTGTTTGTGAGTTTTATTTACTCGATTAAAAATAATTTTACTATACTTTAAACATTAGAGAAATAATATACTTGTTTCAAGACAGAGAAAGCAATAAAGTATTAAAATAATATACTAGATATATCAAGTTGAATGCTGAAATCAGTTTGGCAGTCCAAATATTAAAGACTGAAAAATTTCAGCGGCTACGCTTGATCCGTGCCAAGAGCGGTGCCCGAAGGTCTTGACACTACGTCGAGTCTATAAGAGGATTACCGAGGTCGTGGGTCAATCGCGCGGGGGCAAGAACCGCCAGTTAACGCGTGACCTGAAACGCATCGCTTAGAGCATTAGAGGCGGTGCCGCTGCTGAATCACTCGGCCATACGAAGCATGCGTTGTTCGCATCCCGTTCTTAATTATCCGATTAGCACTTTCTGCAGATCCCTCGACAACTGACATCGGCCGGCGGAAATAGTGCAGACAAGAAGTGTCCGTTTACAGAGATTATTAGAACAACTGTTCTCTCGCCTTTAAGTGTATTAAATGTTTTTTCTATTAGTGATAGCGTTCAGCAATCTTCAATAGTTTCCTAAGTATATAAGTGATAGATTATCAGTGGAAACGCTCATTAGAATTAATTACTGATACTCTCTTATCTCTCTGCAAGTATATTAACTCACAAATTGAATTGGTATACAATTTATAGAACTGATGATTGCAGTTGCTTATTCACACAGAGTAAAGTTGCCGAAATCGTACTACTTTTTAAGGTTCATTCACTTAGAAATTATGAAGAATATTCTTAAGCTTTTTACAGCGCAATAAACTGCACTTTTTTCTCTTTCTTATATAATTTTCACAATTTTTTTGCGCTATTATAATGTTTAAAATAAAGATTTTTTCAGTATGGAGCGATTTTCGTTGCTTAAAAAAAATCGCAACATATTCTTCATTTAAAACATTAAGCTAATGCACAAAATTTAAAAATAAAAAAAAAAGAAAAAATTGTATTTTATTATGCTGTTAAAAACTTAAGAATATATGTTGAAGAATATATGTCATAATTTCTGAAACATATGATAATTTCAAGAAGTAATTCAAGGAGTTTCTACGTGAAACGAAATAAACACTTCGTAGATTTACAATATACATTTTTACATAATAATGAATGAAATAAAGTACAAGAAATGGAAAAATATTAGATAATGTATGATTTAAGAAGGTAAATTGAAGAAGAAGATTGTGATGCGATTTAGGAAATTACATTATAGTGCGATTTAGGAAAATAGAGCATTTTTTAATTTTTTATTTATTTTATCTATAAAAAAACATAAAGCAAACTTTATTCCTATTAATTTAATTTTAATAATATTCTAATCACGACAAATAGTCAAGACTTAGTCTATTTAACTTATATTTTTTGTAATTCTACTATGAAATACGTTGAAAAATAGCAACGTTATCACGATTTTTTTATTTATATAAATAACAAAACTTCTGTTGCACTTCATATCACGAATATAACACAATAGCATTGTATGCTATAGTACCATGTAGTTCTTAAATAAGAAAGTATATAAATACAATAATTGAATTTTTAAGCGAGGTAGTACGATGTGTAAGAGCCGGATATCAGCAATTTTACGTTATAGATATTACTAAACACTTCATTTGACAGTATTTTTCTGCTATTTCTGTTTATAAATATTTCTTGGTGAAATTTTATTTAATATTGTTTATATTAAGCAAATTTTTTTAAAGTTAAGAACAGTAGAGATAAAAAAATTATATAATAACTTTAAGTAAAAAAAAAAGTAAAAATCAATTTTTTACTCCAAAATCTTGAAATCTTCAAAACTTTTTACTCGTATACATAATATATTTTCTTTAGACATCTGACGCCATATTATTATTTTAGAATTCAGTTTTTGTATTTATCTAAAAGATTTCTGTATAAAGATAGATATAAAGAATTAAAATACAATGACGAAGTAGTGGCTGTGGATATACTTAGATCCAATTTCGAAAAGACGTTATCAATTACCCTAACAGCATAAGACACCCTCAGGATGATTTGGAATAGGTCTTGAATATTCTGGGACATATACATATATTTATGATATTATATATATAATATATAGATATATACTTCGCTTTTATAAAAGAGAGATGTTTTTATGAACATAGTGGATAGAACTTTTTTTCCATCTCATCCAAAATACCATAATTTTAATTTTATTATTAAGACATTTTTGGACAACGATTAATTTTATTTTTGACACGATCAATTTACGATTAAAGTCTCTTTTGAAACGCTAAAACAAACAGACAAACCTACAATGTAATGATAATAAAATAACTTTTGGTTTACTATCCCATTTTTGCCTTGCATTTATGACAAAAAGAGCATCATTAAAAATCTGAATGTTAAATTGTCCTTCTTCGGTTTAAATAAACTGGACGGAAACATCAAAGCACAAAAAGACGTTCTTTTTCACGAGTCGAAAAAAAATGTTGTGTAGAAGTTAATTGTAAAAATTATAATGCTTTTTACAAACGAGTGAGATAGAAGAGTCGTAAGTTAAAGACTAGAATTAACAAACATAAAAATGACATTAATAAAAAAAGTGATAACTTACCTGTCATTTCTGAATATAGATTACAATTTGACTATGAATGTGATTGGATGAACATCAAAATTTTAGATTTTAATGAGAGATAAAAGGTTAGTGTCCGAAATGCTCAATATCAAAATGCAAGACAATGGTTTAAATTTGGTTGAAATTAGACACGGAGTTTTTGCACCATGCTTATACGAACATAATAAATAAATTTTAATTCTTCTGATTGTTATAACTCTATACTCAAGCGTCTATCTATATATATTGTTTTTCAATTCGATAATTTCTATTTCTCTGCCATTGTTGTTTCCATTCTTATAATATTTATTTCTTAACGTTCATTTATATATGTGACTCTGCATTGACACTGCGAATGTTATGTCTTACAGGAAATTCTGATTTTATCCGTTTTGTCAATTTTAATTTATTTTATTGTAATTATTGTGTAGTAGGTAAATCTCCAGAATCAGAAGAATTTGTTATCCTTTCTTTTTAGCAACTGTCCTTCTGAATGATATTTTGATTTAGCTCGCACTTATAGTTAAACAGCTAACTGACGATTACACACTCCAGATTTGATAATCTATGAAACTTTCTTGCTGCACTCGATTTCTTTGATGTACGACTATTGGATGGTTATCAAGAATTTTTATTATGCAAGACTGCTGAGAATGGCTCGAATTGAGTCGAAACTTTCAGTTTTATATTTATGTAAGAAATATATGTTTATAAGATAATCGCACCAATTATTAAGGTTCTTAATTGCCCATTTTTTCTTTATTTATTATTTGAAAATTTGTCCTGAGGTCTAGCAAATTAAACACCTAAAAATATTATATCTTATATATCTAAACAATGTTATAACATTCTAATTCAGAGTTTCTAAGAATATCCGTCCATAATATTGAGAATCTCTATTTGAATTTTTCTGATATTCTGGAACTGTTAAATGATGATGTCGTTTCTCGCGTGTAAAATTTAATCAAGTTCTCTATATAACTAAGTCTACATAACCGAAGCACAGACATATCATAATTTCTTTGTACATGATTTTCACATGCACTTAGTGTGAGACACGATTATATTTTTGTACCATCGAAGTTAATGAATATAATATTTTATGAAATATTTTAATCTTGCAATTTCGGCACACTTTATCCAAAAAACATTCTGAGGAACGTTTAAAAGACATAGGAACATTCTCTGGAGCTTAAGGTTCTTTTAAGATGTCCCTTGGAGACATGTGCTGTATAGAAAATAATGAAATTGTCCCAAAGATTACGGATAGATGTCTTTAGAACATCTTTGGATTATCAATTTCCATGTCCTGTGAAATGTGGGACATAAAGTAAGGTGCTCATTTGATAGTTCATAGGATACCTTCATAGGATTCCTCAGAACGTCTTTGTGCTATAAGAGTAAGGATCACAATAATGCAATCACGTTTCCATATTGATATTTAAAGGCAAATAAAAGATACATAAAGATAAAAGATATCAAATAACTCTAAAATAATATAATTATCAAACATTTTAATGATAAATATTGAGTTGGAAAGAAAATAATTGCATTTTTTTTAGCTCAAAGTTGTATATACAATATCTTCGTCAATAATGAATGAAATTTAAATTTTAAAAAAAGTTTTAAAGCTTGAAATCTCTATTTTTAAAAGCTTACCACATTTTTTAAGTTTATATGAGTTTAATAATTTTTACATACCAAAAACTACGAACTGAAAAAGACCCACCAGAAAATTTTCTTCTCACTTTGTGGGTTTGTAACATGTCCAAAACAAATTTGAGAAAATTTTTTACCTATCGTGAAAGTTTGATACTAAAAAAAAAAATATTCGTACGATTTTTGGTTACTGAGTTATCACGGATTAAATAAAAAGATCATTTTGACTTTAATTGTACATAACTCCGTTAAAAATTGTATCGCAATTAAAAAAAAAGAGATTAAGCTTCTTAAAGCTGAAACTTTACTCTATTAAGATATATTTATATTGGTTTGTAAAAAAGTAATTGCGATTTTTACTATTAGATGCCTTTTACTAATAGATGCCCCAAAAAAACAATTATTTTCTTGCTAACCCAATATAAAAAATATAATTTCTATATCCTTTTTGATGAAAAGGAATTTTTTATCGTAAAACCCTTTTTTGCTCTTATTTTTATTCTGTGAAATAAAAAAAAATCTGTTCTTTTCATCTCAGAAAACGCACACAGCATCTCATTTTCTAATTAAGGAGATTATTTATTTCGCATTATGGAAACTCTGATTCACCCGTTCAACATTTTTCTCCCTTACTAATCAATTAAATATCGTGTTTCTGTCTTAGAAATTTAGTCTTTTAATGATTTGGAATATATGTTCACGGTGCGGTATGTTGTATCTGTAAAATGATTGAGTGCGCATGCCCCCTTTGCTATGTACGTACGCAACCCATAATTAAAATAGCAACTAGATAACACCTAATAATACATATTAGAAGTATTAACGCGTAGATATGAGTGTTATTTTGCCGATACCGTCCGCACCAATAACGCAACAATAAAAGCATCGATGTTTGCGTGTTCATGATGTTTCCGGTTAAACGGTGTCCTCCGTTCCGCGCGCGAAAGGATCCCTTTCCTGTCATACATTCCATCCGTCACTTTGCATTTTTTTGCGATTACGTTTACTGGATTGAAGTAAAGCACAATGCTCTTTATTTCATTAACGAAAAATAAATAAAAGATAACTTTATTTTTAAAAAATAATATTTATTTTTGTAACGATTTTAATTTAATATTTTATCAGTTTTTCTTTGCCTTTTATTATCCCTTTTTCCAAGAAAATACAATAAACGGGTGCTTTATATTTTTATATAGCCGAAGCTGTAATAAATAACTTTCTCTAGAATGTCGACAGATTTTATAAAATATAAATTATAACGATTTCAAAATAATGGATAATTTAAAAGTGACATTTAATACAGAAACCCTCGCACGTTTTGCAAATTGTGTCAATTATCATGTCAATAAATTTCGTTATTCGACAACATCTAGTGAAACTCGATATTAGCATCTCTTAACGACGTTTATTTTTTATTTTAATCGCCACTCGTAAAAGTCTATTTACCGGAAACTCTATGCGGATGACTTGAGTTTCTGTTAAAAGAGCGATAAATTAACAAACATCGACATATAGTTTATAATGTACATTCAACCAAAGTAGAGACATTCGATAATTATGACGATTATAATCATACCGGAAGAATTAATTAAAATCGGACGAGCGAGAGTGTAAGGTTACCACGCGAGAAGATTCGTTTTACATAGATGAAATTTTGAGAGATTTAAAAGAACACACGAGATTATTATATTTTTTGCCTTATCCTTTAATTATCCTTTAATTAATGTACCCTATTTAATTAATCCTATTAACATTTACATCATATTTATAATGTAATTAATTTGATCTATAATATATAGTACAAAAAGAATCATTGACCGGAATAAAAAAAAACCAAATTATTAATTAATGATAATTAATAATTTTAACTAATAAAAGAAATTAAAATTTAAAAAATCAAGCATGTTATATTTCGTGTTTAATTTTATGATTTTCGATGATGGTGGGTCCAGGTTAATAGCACACAGCACTTACAAAGCGTTAACAAAGCGCTAAAAAAAGCGCACTAATAACTTTTTTAGCGCTTTGCAAACGCTGCTATTTGGGAAGGATTTAATTAAACATTTTGTGAAAATGTTATGACGCGCATGGGAGGTATAATTGTGAATCACTTCTGCCATGTACTTCGTACTATTTTTTCCTAAATGATTATGAAACCTCACTGATAAAGAAGTTGGTGATGACTCCAATCCCATTATCAGTTAATGATATCAGCAGCGCTATCGATTCTCAATGTGAACGATATAAGGCTTTAGCAGACTCAGGTAACGTTTTTCAACTGATAATAACACCGTGAGATTTCAACTTGGAAGTTCGCATGATATCGAAATTTTACTAGAAACACAATCTACGAAGTTTTTCGAGAATGCAATTTATCATTAAGACAATCTTTTTCTCTCACATGCCCGTAGTAACAGTTGCACACTGCGATGAATCATAGGCCTGTTCTTTTTGACTGAACTTATGTTACTAGTACATCTTTCTTCTTTTTCTCTCCAGGAGGAAACAAGAGAAAGAAAGATGAACTGCAAAAGTTCAGCCAAAAGAACAATTCTCTTATGTCCATTCAAATGTCCAGACATAGGTACATAGTACATATATACATGCATGCCAATGGATATTGTTTTCACAACTAAAGATGCTATTCATAATTATCCACGTTTGCGTTGGTATATCCAATATACTTGTGTATATCCAATAAATCGTAAAATATTTGTAGCGATTTTATCTTATATACTTTGGAATATTTTGGATCGTTTCTCATTGAATAGTTAATACGGATGTAAATATGCGAATAAAAATCATAAAAAATTAATATAAATGTACCTACATATACAATAAAAAACATTTTTTATTCTATCTTTATTAAATCTTTGTATTGAATATTTTTAACATATTCGAGTGTTAATTTCATATAATGTGATTATGTTGAATTTGATATTCTTGATTCTTATTAATTGAATTTTATATTAAATTAATATTCAACATTTTTTTAGTGTTAAAATAATACAATTTTTGAGTAAATAAACAAATAACATAAAAATAATGTATTTTATGTGTTTTAAATGCGTAAATTATTAAGATAAATGAATATATTAATAAAATGTTGAATGTTCATCACATTTAATCATATTTAATTCTGTGAAAATATTATGACTTACGAGAGATATAATTATAAATATTGTGTATTGTACTGTCAATAACATAAGAATGTTAATTTTACTGAAGAAATATTTCATAATTTGTTTCCAAATTACGTCAATATTATATATTAGGTGTAGTAAAAAGAAATCTATTATTTTTATTACACCTAATATTTCTTATGGTATTAATTTTTTATATAATATAAGTATTTGTGTCACTTTCTAATATTCATTATGTATATAAAATTAACATAAAAATTTGAATGGACCATTTAGGACATGTGAAATGTGAAAATTTATGTAAATTTGATACAAATTTTCTAACTGTATACTGTATATAGAAGGTGAAGACCAGAGTTCATCTGTGACCCGATTCTACCAATATTACTTTGACTTTAAGGGAAGCTTAAAATTTTTACTTTTTTTTTAAGAGAGAGAGAGAGAGAGAGAGAGAGAGAGAGAGAGTTTTATAAGTCTCGTTTAGAGTTAAAGTAACGTTATCGTACAATCGAGTCTGAAAGAATCATGTATAATTTAATAAAACTCTTTAGAGACATAATAAGATGTACGCTCGAGAATGACCCGTTGTGCGAAAACGTACTCCTTCCGAGAGCACTCTACACAACTTCAACAGAGCACCATTAGCAAACAAAAGTAACGGTTGGAAAATCTAGTACTCGCGGACCGCAACGTTATATGACTATGACGATACTGAACTTTACAGGGAACGAAACTATTTACATAATGGCACGAGAAGCTGCCTTGGGTGGTCTTCTTCTTTTTCTTCTTCTTAAAGCCCTTTTTTTATTTCCGACTCAATACAAAGAATAACAGTATCATGCAATAAAAAATGGATCAAAGATCCACTTATAATCTTTTTGGGGAGCAAAGGCTTCGCTTGTTCTAAACTTATATAATTACATTATAGTGTCGTATATCAATTCAAAATAAATACTCAAATAGACTCCTTTTGTATAATTCGCAATGACCTTAAGCCTTCTAATTTATCACACAGATAGAACAGCAAGTTTTTTAACTTTTAGACCGCCGGAAAACCGATATATCGGCTTGTCTTAATTTCATTATATAGTTAGCTTAAAACGCTATATTTGAGTTCAATTATACCATTCTGAATGTATTATACATGTAGACAAATCGCACTTCATCATAAAAAAAAATTATTTTATATACAAGCTATATAAAATTTCACAACAATAATGAGTGAAGAACCATAATATAAGTTTGTCATGGCTCATTCTGGAGAAAATTGATACATAAATTATAAATATAGTTTTTTTCATAACATATAATTGAAAAAAAATCAGTAAAACTAAAAAATAAAAAAAAAATAAAAATAAAAAAAAAATAAATAAAATTTTTAATAAAAAAATATCAAAAAACAGAAAAAATAAAAAAGAAAAAAGAGCTACTCAAACTTTTTACGTCCACATCATTAACTCTGGGTAAAGCCGAAGGAGAGTTCTATTCAAGATTTATTTTGTTTTACATGTAATAATGGCTTCGCATTCAAAATTATCATTTTCTGGTTTCACCATAGTATTTAGCGACCTCAAAAATCATTACATATGTATTATTTACAAATTTAAAAATTTTTAATTTTTTCCATAATCTTCCCCGCCAGAAAGCCGATATATCGGCTCCCGGGATGCACATATTTTTATTATTTTTCAATGAGATTTTAATAACCTTTAATGCCGACGATCTAAAGGTTAAGCATGACACAAATAGAATAGTCAACCACGTAGAAAACCGTATGTGAGGCGCGGATAGAATCGAACCCATAGATTATGAGTCCGTGGACCGAGGAACCACTCAATGCCTTGCCCAAATGGTCGACTCGCGATCTAAGGATCCGAGTTTGATTCCTCCTGCGATTCATATATCCTGCGGTTTTTCCACATTAAATATGGAGAACATCACTCTATCTGTGAAACTACAAGATAAATATTAGCGAATCTGCTTAAGGGACAATATTGCATTAGTTTATATTACTGATTAAGTCAAATGTGATTAAAAATATATAAAGACTTAAGACTTGGCCAGAAAAGACGAACTTCATATAAAAGGGATACTATTGATTGATACTAGTGATTTTTATATAAAGCGTGTCCTCTTCGAGGAGGATATACGCAAATTTATCGCATGGTATACACATGATGACTCTTCGTAGTGGGTCGGAAAACCAAACAAGGGATTTATTAAGAAGAACAAGAAGACTATTCACATGATATTTATCAGAATTCATCTGGAGCAAGCATGACAATGTATAGGATAAAGCATTAGGGAAATACGAGTTTATTCATTAGCAGTGAATTTTTCAAGGAATTGCAACTTTTTCGAGTAAAAAAGATGTATTTTCTGAAAAATACGCTATTGTATTCCAAGCAGAACAAAATATTATAATGACATCAAAATGATGTCAAAATGAATCTAAAATTATTAAGTCACTTTTTGATTAGTCACAATTCATTTTAATGGTTAATTGCGTTTAGAAAAAATAGCTTTACAACTGCAAGATTTTTTATTGATTAGTTCTTGCTCTTAGTTCCTTACTGATTCTAAAAAATTTATAAAACAATTTTCTGGTAAGAAAAAGTTAATAGAGAACGATTGAGAATGATAGGATTTTTATCAGTTTTTATCATTTTCCATTGTTGATCTCGCGAGCATCACGATTGATCGAATATGAATCCTATCATATTTCATCAGATTCTGTAAGATTTGTATACAAGATTCCTATAAAATCTGAATCAAATTAGTGAATTCACGTATCAGACTTCATATTCAAAAGGATTTTTCTATCGTTTTCTATCAACTTTTTTTACCAGGGAATTTAAATGTATATATTAAAAAATCTTACAACACACAGTTGTAAAACTTTTTCTTCTATTGAATACAATCAATATCATTTTGACATTCCCGGTTCTGCTTGGAATCTTCTTCACATTTTCTATCTCGAAAATTTATTTAAATGTAGGGCATTTCCATAAGTGTTATCTTAATGACGAAATCTCTAACACTAGACAATGAGACTCTAAATATTATATATAGTACGCTCAAGAAAAACATGTTTGACATCAGCAATGTGATTTAAAGATCTTAGCGGATGATCGTCTTTGTTCTCGTCTTAAGAACAAAGCCGGACTTTCTCTAGGAAGGCGTTCAACCTTTTAGAAATCTTTATTGCAATTTTTATGGATTATTACCTTGGCGATTATGATACCGCGGACAGTGATGCCGATCATCGGACTGAAACGAATCTCCACGCCGGATTCTATAATAAGTTTGGCGTCCTTTTCAATAAACAAATCCTCTCGCAGCAAGTAAGGACTCTTCGATCTCTCAAATACTTTTTGATTTCGAATAATGCGACCACCATGTTCCTCGAAAAGACCGCCATTATTCCAGCTGCTGTTTGCCTCGCTCTCGTTTACCGGTACTGTATAATAAATTGATGTTTGGTCGAATCTGTCATCTGGAAGAACTCCAGCCAGAACGGCCAGGATCGACAGCGAAATCCACAACCGTTGCATTCTTCGGTATATGCTTTCTATATCAGATAATTTAAATCGTCTTCTTTTTCTTCTTTCTCTCTGATTAGAGTAAAAAAATTTGGTTTCCCAGTTTAACGGAAATCCAGCTAGAATTCGATGAGACACTGAACTCTCTTACTGAACTCAGAGTTAGAATCCATCCACTGAATATATATATATATAGTCCTCAATTTATTATATATATATTAAATCTAAAATGGGAACATCACTTTTGAGAGATGGAACGTTCAAAAAGAATTGACGATTAGCGTAATTGACATTTTCGTAAGGAACTCAACGAGTAATTTTCACGCGATTTCTTGATACATTGGTTTACGACTTTCAAGGTAAGTGCGTATACTAGTTAAGTATTACGCAAACACACAAACCGAGATGCATTCGCGTTGACGAAGCTTCGCGAGAATCATCCGCTTATCGCCGAGCGATTCACGGACGCGTCATTCGTCGATCGGATTCATATATGAGTCAGAAGACGCCTTTCCTCTTCATGTCGCGCAACATCTGATACTTTCACTGGTCAAAGCGAGCTTTGGATGACAATTATCCGTTTCGAGAGACGCTTATTGCTCTTCCCGGTGCATTATCGTGACCGGCAGATCGTTTCTGGAGAACAATTGGAGAACTTTAACGAAACTATAAATGCTTCTCGAAACTTGCGATGTCTGACAGTAAATATTGCATGATATATAATAAGTTCTTAGAAGGAAGATTATTTATATTACACTATCTTTTGGATTTATTTCATCTTTTTCTTTTTATTCCTTTTACATCAGCAGTATTGTACAATAGCGATAAAGATTATTATTATTACTATTATTATTATTGTTATTATTATCATCAAATGAAAGAACAGAAAAGACAGTGAATCGAAAATTAATAAGCATTGTCGCTTTATTGTGATAAAGAAAAAAAGAGATTTAAAATGTTCTAAAAATATTACAAAATAATACTAAATCAAGTTTTTAAATTTGGCAGACGTAATTCGATAAATTTCGAGTCGATTTCTCCTTCGTAAAATTCTAATACGATCTCACTTTCCAATAATTTTTTTTTATTTTTGATAGTGTATTTTGTTAATCTTTCTCGCAAATGTTGTGATAATTAAAATAAATCATAAGATTTTATCATTTATGATTATCTTTAAAGTTTAATATTTTTCCTCTTTAATCGCTTGTAACATAAGGATTATAAATTCTTTTGATCAAAACTTGTGTGAATTCTTCATCGGAAGAAAATTTGAATAATAATAGTAAATCTCTCGTATACTTCTAACTCAAAAGACATTAAAGTCGAATTCCTCGCAGGGGCTTTGTGTTCTTTGTAACGATCCTCGATCGCATCGATCCGGCAACGTTGGCTGCTCGTTCAAATTCTCGTCGCAGTCTGATCATTCACCACTGGCTCGCCGCATACAACCTTTCATCAACATCTCGCCCTTCACGCACGTGTGTATGTCGCGTTAATCGAAGCGAAGCGAAGCAATGCGACGCGACGCGTAACGATGGACACAATGTGAAAACCGCTTCGTACTTAACGATGCTACCCAAGAAACGTCGCGAGATACGCACCGTTCGAATTCGAGCGATTTAAAATTCGAGCGTTAACCTCTGCTCGTTCAAATGCGAGGGAGCACGGCATCGACAGCAACGGCAACGGATTGTGCGCGTAACGCAGCCGTTACTCCGCTTGACGATTCCTCTCGTTTTCAGGTAAATCGCGCGAGCGCGGCCGTTCCTTTGCGTTTATATCTTGCATACGCGCCCGTTCGACTTCTCTGTCGTTCCTTTTCCAATTCTTTTTTTTTTTCAATTCCGTCAAGATCAAATTGATCGTACTCGATCTTGATGTGGATCCACGTTGATCTCCTTGAGTCATTGATGACGCTGATCGATCAATTATTCATTTAGTCTCGCGGATTCTCAAAAGCCTCTCGATCGCGGCGATCTAATGCCTTTGTCGATCGTCGATCACAGATACTCCAAATCTCTCTTCCATCTGGAGCTTCCTCGAATCGTGGGCGCGGTTTTGATCACTGTTTTATGCTTGCATATACGCGCACTTTTCATCGCGGTCACTCCCTTGTGCAACTCTCGTCACCGTCCCCTCACAGAGGCACTACGGCTACTACCGCGGTCGCCATGGTGCACTCACTGGTAGCGCGTTGACGCTACGCTACACCTACTACAGCCGAGACATAGAGCAGGTCACGTGACGTACCCGAGCGTATACGTCACGCAGGTTGTGAAACAGGTGAGTCCCTCCCAGCGTGATTGTACTGGCTCTCCTTGTTGTAGAGATTACTTCTCAACCGACTTTGGACTCTGATCGATTCCTTAATCCTGACATTTATGGTTTTCAAACAATTAATTTTTAAAGATTAAAGAGACTCCAACGAACTGAGCTTGCAGATGAATACCTAGTAAACATTAATTAAAAGTAACATAAATATTCATGTTAGTAATTCATATTCAATAATATAAATATAATATAGCACGTACAGGTTGTACATAGCAATGTTGTATGTTGCAATTAAAGTGTGAAATTATGACACTGATATTATGTTAAATTACTATATAGTATGTAGTTGGTGTTTACTGGGAAGGTGGGAGCCCAGATAACCAAGCGTGATTTAGCATATTGAGCAAACTGATATATTGTACGAATTGTCTTATATTAATTGACATACATTTACTGACATCAAAATAGAACACATTAAAAATGCAGCAATATAATTGCTTATGCATGTAATCAATTGACGAAAGTTCAAAAACAAACGATCGGTAATAGCGGTACGTTATGCTGTCGGCAAGATGACAGCAACATAACAAGAAATGATTAATCATTCCACCTTAAGCATTATAACAAAAATATGACGGCAACAAAGCATATATATATATATATATATATATATGACGATATCCATTTACTGTTGCGTATGTCTTCAAACTATGAAGTTTTTTAAGGAGGTTCTTTAGTAAAGTATCTAAAATTTGGGATGCTTCAACCAAGGCACCACCCAAAATTACAAATATTTGCATAATTTGAATAAAATATTAAAACTACGTGTATGTCTTATTGAAAAAGTATGGAACATACGATAGTAAATCAAGAGCTACATCTCCAACGAGAAAAAGATGAGATTTTGTTTACTTTTCGAGTTTAAATTTATATGCAAGTTTATTCATATAAATATCTTTTTAGAATGATCGTTGACCCATTACTTTTTTGTGAAAATTTGTTAAAATTCATTAAAATCGTAATTTTTTAAACTCTTATAATCTCGTTTTTGAGAACAGTCTATGCCCGTATATCACATAATATCAGTAATATCGCAGCAATATTGTAATATATTAGAAATATTACATATTACAGTGTAATATCATAGAAATATTACTATTATATTATATGTTGATAAATAATATTGAAATATCACAGTAATATTTTGTGATATGTCACAATAGTATTACTGAAATTTATCACAATAATATTGTGGCAATAAAATGTATTAAGGAGCAGAGTGATATATTATAGATTATAATAACGTTAAGAACTAATAGATAATTAATAACGTTTCTATGATGTCTACTTAACATTAAAGATGTCATTAAGACGTTAATTATTAAGTTATTACAAAATTATACGTATGCACACATGTAGACTAAAGACAGCTATAAAACTAACATTACTCTGATATTAAAACTTTAATTAATATATATACATTTATCATATCTATATATATGATTATATATTACTTTCAGTTAACTATCTGTATTGAAAATTTGATTCCCGTTACGTATACTACAGATTTTCAGTACTGATAGTCAACTGACAGTACTGAATATATGAACGTGGTCTGATAATACTATGGTGGCGGTTGATTATTCTATCATAAATATATACTTACATTGCTGGTTACAAATAAAAATAAAAATAAATATAAATAAAATGTGCTTATTGCTTCATTTATAATTACAGATGACTAGTTACTATCGAAAAGGAAAAAATGTTGACAAAGTTGTAAACAAAATAACGAGCCTAATTTTTACTAATTCTTTAGCATACAGCTATTGCAGTAACATATAAAATATTATAGCTTTATAAGCATGCATATTTATTTATGGAGCAATATAATAAAAAATTATAAATTTAATAATGTATTAGCCAAATACTTATGTTAATAATAAATTTATAGTAAATTTATTATTAATTAGTTAATAGTAAATTTATATCAATTGTCGATAATGTCAGCGTTCTTCAATTACCTCCGAGTCCTTTTTATACCATCGAAAATTTGCTCAAGGTTGACGGTCTTTAATAGTATCTCATCGGTGCCAATGAACATGTAGGAACTGTAAACTTATTGGTTACTGCTACTCATATTTTGCAGCGCGGCAAGTGCTTCCGCGTTCAGTGTGCGGAAGCCAATAGAAATTATAGTGTTTGTTGAAACATTTGTTGCCGCACGACAAGATTTTTCAAACTTTATAATCAACTCTCATAATTTTTTTTTAAATATATGAATTTAAAAAATTCTTTGAATATATGGCAAAGAAAAAATTAAATTCTTTAAAATATAATATGTTCTTGCGTGAGACATAGAAATTTACATGTATACACATACACACATGTTACTTTTAAAAATGCTATATTAATCTAAAATTATAAAAAAGCAATCGGGAGATGCCATATTAGATGTTTAATATAGTCAAATGTGAAACTACACAGTTAAATATGTAAGAAATTCACTAGATATATATTGTACAACAGAGATACCAACAGGGTCAGGGTTGTGTGATTCAGTGGCAGAGCGAAAGTCTACCAACTCGGAGGAGAGAATAGGCCTGGGATCGAGACGAGCTCTGATATTTTTCTCTGTTGTCGTCAGTTGTTAACAAATATATTAAATACAGAAAATTTTATAACAAAAAATATGTTTACGTTTATGAAAGTAGTACGTTTGATATGGCGTCTCCCGACTGCTTTTTTATAATTTTAGATTAATATAGTATAAATAGAAAAATATTTTACATCTTTATCTTTTGTTGCATGCGCACGCTCTCTATATCTTCCTTTTCTCTATTACATATGCGTCCATAAGGTTTATTATATTAATTCTTTATAATTAATATTATTTAAATTTTCTTTAAGCTTTCAATTTAAAAAACTCTTTTTTGTCTTTAAAATGATTTTATTTAATATTTAATTTTTAATTTTTGTTTCTGCTTGTTTTATTTCATACTTTTAAAAGCAACGTATGTGTATGTGAATTTCTATATCTCATTCAAAAACATTTTATATTTTAAAGAGTTTAATTTTTTATCTTTATTTTATCTTTATTTTTTAAAAAATTGGTTATTTTTTAAGTTTCTTGTCTTCATTAGTTTCTGAGTTTCATTTCGTTTCTTTTTAAAATTGTATTTCTTTATTTTATTTTTAATTAT
>NW_011626920.1:2227762-2258849 GCF_000204515.1 Acromyrmex echinatior
AATTTAAAAATTAAAAAAATTTTTTTATTTCATACTTTTAAAAGCAACATATGTGTACGCATATGTGAATTTCTATCTCACGCAAAAACGTTTTTGCTTTTATGTTTTAAAGAATAATTTTTTATCTTTAATCTTTATTTAAAAAAATTTTTTTTACTTTCTAAGTTGCTTGTCTTTATTAGTTTTCATTTTTGAGTTTTAAAATTATATATTTTTTTATTTTACTTTTAATTATATGTATTTTTAATTAAAAAATTTTTTCATTTAAATTTGTTTTTTAAAATTTCCATCTATGTTGTAATTAACTTCTGGCAGCATTCGAGAGCAAAAAATTTTTTTTAAATTTTAATTTTTTTAAATTCTGAATTCAATTTATGATCAGAGAAACTTGAGACAGGACGGCCCAAAACCTGTAACCACAAAATGCTGCCGCACTTTGAAAAAGAACTAACTCGAGCGCCGCAATTAATGCTTGCAACACCACATGCTTCCGCCCTCTGAAGAAGTGGATATTAACTACACAACAATAACCACCTTTTTGCGGTGCTCCTAATGAAAATAGATAGTTGAAATCGCTAAAATAACTAAAATCTATTAAATTAATAAAGATTTCAACAATTTCAACGATTTATTGTCGGGAGCATTACAAAAAATTATTTATTTGCAAACTTAACGGTTTCCCGCCAATTGTCCTTCGCTATTAGTTAGTCATCGCCGGCGCCCAGACACGCTCGGCGCCACATTGGGCAGCCATAACGTAGCTTCAAGCATATGGCGTTGCAAGCCTAGTTGCGGCGCTCGAGTTCTTTTTTCCGGTTTTCCTTTCTCTCTCTCTCTCTTTCTCTCTCTCTCTCTCTCCCCCTCCCTCCCCCCCTCATTCTCTCTCTCTCTAGTGTCATGGTGTTCTGCGTGCGGACTTTTTGTAAGCCTCAGCGATAGATTTTAAATTAATGCTCAGTAAGATTAATCACCTCTTTATGTTTATTGCGAGATCAGTTACTGCTCATGTCATTAAGTAATTGCTAGAGCGTCAGATAAATGCTTATATGTAGATTTTCTTAATTTCTCGTAACCTAGCAATGCGATATCCGAGCCGTCATACGGACGCAATCACGTATTTACTTTTGTAATCTACGTTCTAAACATTTAAGTTTGTATTAAACCGCCTTCTGGCATATGAGTCAGAATCAATGAGTAACATTTATTTGCAAACTTAATGATTTCCCGCCAATTGTCCTTCGCCGTTAGTTAGTCATCACCGATACCCAGACACGCTCGGCGCCACATTGGATACAGCAGCCACAACATAGCCACAAGCATTTTACGAGTACAGATTTTGGGCCGTTCTGTCCATTATGTCCTTTCTCAGGTTTCTCTCTGCTTATGACATTTGCTAACTATAACTAAGAATTACTAAAGTTCTCTATTGACAATACATCTCATTGATTAATTGATTTAGTTCCTACATCCAGATTTAGCCGACATCCAATCAAAGAACGTGCGTACAACAAGAACTCATTTCTAACCAATAGAAAGCTCATGTAAACAAAACTTTTATTTATTAACAATACAATTATTGATAATTATGTGCTATAAACCAAGCTTGGTCAATAACAAGTCTGTACCCAAAAGTTGATAAGAATATACATTGCAGTTATGGAGATATGCAATAACAACCGATCGGCCTCGGTGAAATGCATACTCCCCTGACTTTTCGTCAATCTTTAGTTGATAGTAGTCGGTCGTAAAAATGAAATAGAATGCGTGAAGTTTGTTATTATTTCCATTTCATTAGTTAAGAATACGTACAAAATAAACGTATCTGTATAAAGTGTAAAATATATATAATATTTGCTAAAAAATGGAAAATATATGTCTACATACGTAAAATTAAAAAAATTAATATATATTGGGTCATCTAAAAAGTATCCACGGTTTTTTGTCACTAGATGGTGTTGATGGTCGTCATTTTATATACCTGCATATAAAATTTGTAATTAAGTATAAAATATAATAATTATAATATAAAATATATACTGATTAGTTCTTTTTCTGTATTTTCTTATTTATATTACAAATTGTATTTCAAATTATTGGGTCATCTAAAAAGTATCCGTGGTTTTTTGTCACTAGATGTTGACCATCAACACCATCTAGTGACAAAAAACCGCGGATACGTTTTAGATGTCCCAATATATTCAATAATAATAAAAGAACTATTTTTAATAATGTTGGTTGGATGTGAAATTGGAATTAAGTATGCCTGATGAGGAATAATTACAAACGATAACTACAATATTATGTTCAATGTACGTTTTAATATCAAAAAAAGACAACAAGTAATAATACAATATCGAGTTCGGTGTACAGAGTAATGGCGCAAGAGAAAATAAGAAGTTGAGCGGTATCTCGAAGAACTCAAGATAGCGATCATCTCGACTGTCGCTGAAACGTACAATCGAGATGGCGTCACGATAAATAGTCGTGCGAGGTGACTGGGAAATTTAATTCCTTGTTCTAATAAATAATAGTTGCAAATACATTGTGCTGTAACATTGCAACATTACTTGCTGAAGGCGACCATTTTTATGATCCCTGATAGCAAAATCTACGGAGACAGATTTTGAGCAGACCTATGTGGAGGATTCTTAATATCTCATTAGCGCAACGAGTGTAGAAAGCTTAAGGATTTTGTAGGTAGCGAGTTGCCTAGCAGCGTCTAAAAAAATGAAAATTAATAACAACAGATCGATTAAGGCGTTCATCCTGTACGGTCATATTAATTTGTGCTCGTGTAATAAAAATTATTAATTATCAGTTACAAGAGAAGTCTCGATCATTATTTCTTATATCATATCACACGACAAGCGTGGGCTTGCTAGAGAATCTGACTTATCAATTGAGTCACATATTCCCACACCTGGTATCAATTTTTGATTGCAGAAAGGCAACAAATTGTACGAAGAGTTCCTATTATCAGACAGTGTCAGTAAACTGCTGTCAAAAATATGACAAAGCATGCTGACATGTTATTCCAGCAAATTGGTGACAGAAATCGATCAGAGTTTGTTGCATAACCTGATAGCAGATTGCAAGCAGAAACAGAGCAGAGTCTGCTGATATAACTTAACAGCAGATTGGCAGCAGAAATCGAGCAAGATCTATTATTTTTATGTACGGTCCCTCTATAGGCAAATCTTCTAGAAATTCTCAAGCTTTTTCAGAGTATGTTTTCTGAACCTCCGAATTTTTTGGACTATTTTATAACTTTTTGTGTATTTTAAAATGTGAAGCTAATCAATAATTTTTTAGCAATAAAACTGTATTGAATGTTTTCAGTTTTTACATTAGTAGATATATATAAATATATAACATAATAATTATTATATATAATTATAAAATTTACATTTTTAAAAGATAAAAAAGCTAAAAAAATTTAAGAATACATGCTCCTCTAACCCTGCTTAAAACTTTCGATTAAAACCAATTGGGAAAATTGAAATCGGATTAATGCATCGAAAATTCTGATATTTTCCTATTCATTTTTCAAATCCGAATGAATCGGAGCAGACACAATGGGACTGTATTGGCATATACTTATGATGCCGGATAGACATAGTGCGTTCTTGCGCATATTTATCTGCTGCAGCCAATTAGAACTTGATCTTTTTTTGGCATTTTTCGGCGGATTTTGTTTCAATATGCCTGCTACGACAGTAAAAGTCAGTTTCACACATAGTAAATAATCACTTATTTACAGTAAATAATTACTTAGTTATTATTTTTTTTGTTATTATTTATTATTTTTCACTTAATATTTCGCTTAATATATTTTGTAATCATTCCAAATCATATGACAACTAAGCACTCAATAAGCTCTTATTTTATTATTTGTTTATTTGTTTAGTCTATATTTTTAGATTTAATCGAATATGCCAATTACACAGGTGCAAGAGCTCATTGAGCGCTTAGTGAGCGGTCATGCTTCTGGATGCATTTATTGAGTCTGCTCCGGTTCATTCCTTGCTTCTGAGGGTCGATTGTGGATTTTGAAAGGAGATGAAAATTACAAAAGTGAGCAAAGTTTACTAGGTATTGACTAATTAAATTATGAATACTTTAGTGAATTTGTTCACTTTTGTAATATTCACCTTATTTGAAGATACAATCGACCCCTTGGATGCATTCAGTACAATTATCACTTACTAAGAGCTCTTGCATCTAATTGGCATATTCCGATAGATCTAAAAACATGGTAGAATTAGACAAGATATTGTATTCCCGAAAATACGCAGTAGCAAAATAATGGCACCCACTATAGGCGGCGACTCCAATTATTAAAAGAATGCTAATAAATTTTATGCATTCTGGTATAAGATCTCTGATCTCATGATTATGTAAAAATTGCACTACATTCTTCAAGCAATACAGTGGCATTTTTCGTATTATACAATTTCTAAATTTCTCTCCGATCAAATATCATACAGATATGAAATTCAGTATATGGAATTCTATATATTGAATCATTCAGTGTATAGAGTATTCCATATTAACCATACACTGAATGATTCAATATATAGAATTCCACTGTTACATCCCAATAAAATCCTCTTATTCTTTATAAATATTCTTCATAGATATACGATTTATACTTTACTTTTTATCTTATCGCTAGGTTAATATTTCCCTATTTTATCTTTATTTCGAAACCGAAAATTCCTTTTCTCTTTTATATATAGAGGATATATTCAGTTTCTTTATTTAAACATTCAAACTAACAGATAGATCACGTTATATACTTTTATGCGTCATACAAATTATCTGCATTATATACTTTTATGCGTCATACAAATTATTCTAAAGAATGTCTAAGAATATCACATGATCTTTCTCAAAGAAGCCCTCCTATAAAATAACAAATATAAAAGTGTACATTAACATTAATAATAATGTATATTATATTAGCGTTTAACGATTAAGTAATTAGCAGTAAAATAGAAATCTTCCTGAATGCGAGAACGAATATCTTTTTTCCCTTTTTCTTTTTCTAATAAAGTTAAATTAATTTTAAACATATGAATGTAGTAAATTCGCCTGGCATAAAGGATATTAAGGAAAATTAGTAATCAATTGTAACAGAACAGTTCTGGTGACCTAGATTATGCTCATTTTTCTTCTCGAAGAAATATTATTTCTTTGAAACCTGTTAGGAATTCTTTTTTATATTACTAGGAAGGCTTGTACAGAGCTGGATTTTGCAAATTGATTCTTAAAAATTTTTTTAAATAAAATTATGTACACCTTAATTGCATTATAGTACACATCGGGTGAGATATCAGAACAAATTTTTATTATGCTTTTTTTACAAAAAAAAAAAAATAGTTCTGTACGAGCCTTCAGGAGCCTTTTCTGATTACGAATATCACAATTAAAACGCGATTCGTGTTATATTTTAACCATAATTTCAGCATAAAAGTTTGCATTTTATAAGTGCAGATCTAGGTCAGTTATGTTCATTTTTTTTCTTGAAATAATATTTCCTTATGAAATTTATTGGGATTTCTTTGTTATATTGCAGAGAAGGTTCGTACAGAACCAGATTTTGCAAAGTGATTCTTGAAAATTTTTATTAATAAAATCATATATCAATTGCACTATAGTACACATCGAGTGAGATATTAGAACAAATTTTTATTTTTCTCTTTTTACAAAAAAATCGCTCTGTACGAACCTTCAGGAGCCTTTCTAGATACTACTTTTTTGTAACGTTAATTATGACCTTATACAGGTCGAAATGTTTGTTCAATTATATGAAATTCAGTTTTATATTATCTCTCTCTCTCTCTCTCTCTCTCTCTCCCTCTCTCTCTCTCTCTGTCTCTGGTTTAGCATTAAAATAATTTGGCTCATAGCCCCTTTTTTAATTGATTTGTAAACATTTAACGACTGTATGTAATTAAAAATAATTTTCGATTTATGTTAAAAAAAGTAATGGGTATATATATTTATTATTTCTTTTAATATAAAAGAAAATTATTTTTAATTACACACAACTGAATTAACTTTGCCTCACACAAAATCCTATTTTTATGCACTGGAAATACAAATAATATCATATATCAATTTTCAAATAGAGTGCTAAAATGTCGCCAGACAAGATGGCTAACCCGCCGCGCGGATTTCAGTCCCCTCGCACGCAAGTTAACTTTACGCCCGTATAGATATTCATACGTCCATTAACACAGACTTCTATATATACTATCAGAGAGAAATCTGAGAGAGGACATGACGGCCCAAAATATGTAACCGCAAAATACTGCCGCGTACTACTACCTTCTGATAAAGTGGATGTAACCATCAACACCATCTAGTGACAAAAAACCGCGGATACTTTTTAGATGACCCAATAACAACGTCCACTTTTCTCAGGGTACATAGTCCCATTTTTTAAGACTAGAGATAATAAATCGATATTTGGTTCGTATAATCGTGCTATATATGTGCACTCACTGGTGTGTCACTAATACACACCAGCCGTTTGGAAATACTCATGTGTACTCGGCGTGCACTAGTGTGAAATCATTCGGAAATGTTGAGAAAGTCACACCGAGTGTTACTAAACCATTCGTGAGAAAAACAAGGGGAGTCAGTGTGTGCTATAGCCGCAGCACAGACTTGCATAACGTATAATGCATAGTGCATAAGGGAATCGACCAATCGAAATTATATAAGCAGTATTAATTATTATTATTTTATTATTTCGACAAATTGAAATAATATAAGCAGCGTTAGTCTAAACAAATATAAGATTTATATATATTTACATTTGTTTTTTGAGATTGTAGAGCTAGAATTTTAATCTAACTTCTATACATGAAACTTTATCATTTCATTCTTCGATCTTTGCCATTATAATTCAAAGCTATTTTTGTAACTTCTGTATTTACAATAATTACATCGCATTCTTGGATAAAAAAATTTTGAGCAGTTATATTAATCTAAAAATTTGTCTAAGTTTTACTATTTTTTTATTTATTTATATTTATTATTCTTATCTAACTTTCTTTTTAACTGTTCTAAGACAGTAAGCCTCTCAGAAATTAATATCAGATATCGATCTTTGGATGATGAACCAACATCCAGGATCTAAAGTTTTATATCACTTATGTTAATTTTCTTTAAGGATTTACAATAATAAGACCTGTTACAATCAGAATATGGTTGTCAAACCTGTTATGCTGAATCTACAATGAGTCGATAGTCGGAAGTCTTAGTCGGTAAAGTTAACTAATAGCCAACTTGTATTGGGTCATCTAAAAAGTATCTGCGGTACTTTGTCTGTACTAGATATATGACCATCAACACACATCTAGTGACAAAAAACCGCGGATACTTTTTAGATGACCCAATAAGACTAACGCTGATTGATCAAATTCATCGATTAAGATTAATAGGTCTTCTATAATGAGCCATAAGTCATAAATCAGAAATCAGAAACTAAAAATAGTTTTTAACACTAATTTCTATCAAAAATTGACTACTGTGATTGGTTTATTTCTAACTTATGACTTATAATTTATGACCTATGGCTTATTGTAGAAGGCCCATAAGACTACCGACTTATTGTAGAATCAGTATTATATTAATTTGAATTTTCACGATGAAAAATTTTATCACTGTCTAAAGTCGATACAGCAACATATTATGTGCTTTCCAATAAGCGACATGATGCAATGATCATGTAATCTTTGTTTAACATTGGCAAACAACAAGAATGTAATGATCCATTGTGTCATTTGTGTCGCTTGTTGGAAGGCACACATAATTACTCAGTATGATAGTGAAATGTTTAATAGGAGCCGGTAATAGGAGAAGGAATGACTTATATTTCTTTCTTTTTACAATTATATATCGCCAATGTTCTTTTTTAAACTGGAAACACAATGAAAAGCACAGGCAATAGGAACAGGGAATAAAAGATTTCAACCAGAACCCAGAAAGTGTTCATTCTATTATTCATGGTTTCTGATAAGTTGAAATTTCTGCCCGTGCTTTTTATTGTGTTTCCAGCTTTACAATCATTCCACCGCCTTTCTTCAACGGTGAATTATTCCAAGGTTAGGATTAAACGTAAGCGGTGAGGTAGCATTGAGATGACACACACGCCACACGGAAGCCGTTCGGAACACTCTCTACCCAAAGGCACACGATATCCCCATTACTTCTCCATTAAAGTCACTGAAACACACCAACGAATGATGTTTCCGAACGCAGCGTAAGGAATCAGGAATAAAGAATAAACGATTTCAACCTATTAGAAACCATGTATTCCGATGTATCTGATTTCTGATAGGTTAAAATCATTTATTCTTTATTCCTAATTTCCTATTCCTTCTATTGTGCGCAGGGTTTAACTCCTTAGGACTAGAGAATCCTATAATCAGAGTGGCGCCATACGGGTATCATTTGTGATTGATCTGCCATGTTTTAGTCATTTCCTTCAATTTTTTAAACGCAAATTTTGAATTCATGCTAAAAAATTGTGACAAATTAAAAAATGATAATAAATAAATATTGTATATAATATACATAATATTGTATATAAAATAATAAAACTTTTACAAATATTATTTATTATAAAATTTCATTTATTTTGTACTATTGCTATTTGATTTAGACTCACAATGCAATGATATATAATATAATTGAAAAGATTACGACAAAAAGAGAAAGAATTAAATTCGTAACCATGTGATGATTATACATACACTTAGTGCCAAGACACTATCGTGTCTTCAGATATTATAATTAATCTGTGTATATTTTATGTTAAGTTATTTAATATTTTAAATACATTATTTATAAAGAATAAATTACTTTATCTCACATACGGATGAATTTTTTGACGGTGTCCAATTTTTATATTTGCCATTTATACTCTTTAATCAATTCATTCGGCGTTTTGTGTCTTTCGAAATTATTTTCATAACATATTCTTTTTTTAATGAATTGTTACAAAGCGGTATTATACATCCAACCATATTTCTAAAATAATTTCGATAACCTTTTTTTATCAATGTATCTTTACGTATCTATGTCGTTCAATACTATTGTACCTAACCCTAAAACTGACAGTCTGTTGGACTGAGACTGTATATCTCTTTCTCTCTCGCAGAATTTCGCTAAAACATGGCGTCATTTCTCGTATATACTCGTTACGAATATACCCAAAGGAATGTAGTATGGCTGTTTTGCATCAATTGTTCACATGCTAAATGTATTGTATAACCTTATGAAAATGGTGTGATCTCATATCGAAAAATTTTGTTTTTTTTTTTTGGAAGAGAAAGATTTTAAGTAAAAAGGTAAAGATATTGGAAAGACAATTGAATATTAATAAACGTGTATAAAAGATGCGATCTTATTCAATTTCTTATAAATTAGAATAATTTACAATAGGATTATGAAAATAAATATTTGGTGATTTTAATACTGTTAAATAGGTTAACCTGTCAAAATAGTACGCTGATATATGTATATGTACAGATATATTGGGTCATCTAAAAAGTATCCACGGTTTTTTGTCACTAGATGTGTGTTGATGGTCATATATCTAGTGACAAAGTACCGCGGATACTTTTTAGATGACCCAATATGTTACGCAGTCACGCGCAGAGGTTCTCGACGCATGCGTATAATGTTACATCAAAATTGAGGATCACTTTTTCAAACAAGTTAACAGTCTAGTAGTATATATAGAAGTCTGTGGTCTTAATTCTTATTAGAGGAACTCTAGGGTCTCTAGACGCAGGTGCCAATGACGCCAATTTTCTCGCGACGTAATCCCTGAATGGAGCAATCGAGTTGATGGCGAGGTTAATCACCTACAAGAGAACTTTAAGAATGACAATAAAGTGAATAGTTGTGTGTGGAAAAGACATATAGGTACGTTTTTTAATATTATCGATAATTATTGATATAAATAATTAAGTTGATAAATAGTTGAACAGTATTTGAAAGGCTCAACCTTGGTAAATGTTTTTTTAGAATTTTTCATATAATGTTTTAGATTTTCTCTATAAGTTCAGAATTTTTCATAATTCCATCAATTCGAAAGCAAGAGTGTATCTTTTAATTATATATCCTGATTTTATATGGTGTAACACTATTAGCTGAAAATAAATTAAATATATCTCTTTTCTTTTGACAGGTTCTGATCACTATAGCACAAAATGTGACACTTAAGTTGTTAATTGAAAGCATTAGAGTGTACAAAATGGAGAAAGTTATACCAATGAGTTGGCTGAATCAAATACTATTAATTTGTAGTATAGCAGCTGCAATATTATCCTTGATTGTACAAGGGTGGATAGATCTCACACCTCTGCCAATATACATTTCTGTCTCTTGGGCAGTATTTATTACAATTATATCTATATGGCTGAGTTGTTATTTGCTACGTCTCACGCTAAAAGCCAACAGTCCGATTCCTTTAAGATTTATAAACAAGTGGATATACAAAAGACTAGTGAATCAGTTAAGTTCAGAATTTTCTGTAAACAAAGATGAAAGTATAGAGGTCATTTACAAGAGTCAAAGTGAGAACCAAAAGAACTTGAATTCTGCACAAGAAGATAATGTTACATGCAATAATGATGCAACGTTTGATAAAGAAAGCCCTTTAACAAGAAAAAAAAAGCTGAATGTAACAGAAATAACACGAGAGATTAATACAAAGTATGTAGAAATGTGGTATAAAAATATAAGTAATGATAGATCATTTCCTGATGAAGCACAGGATTTATTGAGCAAGTTCTTGACCAGGCTTGTTTGGAAAACCAGTCTCATAGATAAGATAAAAGTTATTAATAAATTGGCAAATGTGTTATTGTTGCACTTAAAGGAATATCATAGGTACGAATATATTCATCTCAAGAATTATCTTTACAAATCCAGCAAAGTTAATTATTTATTCATATCAGTATATATCCACATTTCCACAGAGCATTACGTAGAGTTGAAAAGGGTACTGCAGCTAGCATGGAGGAAGCTTATAAATATTTACACCCTGGATCTCGCAGTACGTCGACGTTGGAGCACATGTTATATCGTTTAGTTACTGTTCTGGCACAAGAGTTTTTACAATGGGAATTAACTAGTTCATTACCATGCAAACTTTTGTTATCTATTTTAGCAAAGAGACTTTTAATAACAATAGATACAATAAGCTGCCCAGATTGGTTGATTGAGAATATGTTAATATTATTGGAAGCTCCGTCAAACGAAGTTAATAGTGTCATTGCTCCAGTTAAACAAAATATCAATGTAAATTCTAATAGTACTATTATTATATAGTAATGTGTATGTGTGTGTGTGTGTGTGTGTGTGTGTGTGTGTGTGTGTGTGTGTGTATAAAACACAATAATGATTACATACAATAATTTAATTTTTTAGGGTACCATAAGTGTTGCTTTGAGTGATGGTATTACATCCGTGACAGCGGCTGTGATCCCACAGCAATTGCCAAAATCTGTATCTAAGTCTAGTCCAACTGCAACTACTAGTGAAAACAAGAATGCAGTTTTAATGGTAACTCCAGAAAGACCAACTCTATGTTTGGAAGGTCTCTCTATAGAACATAGAGGTCTGTGGGGAGGAAGCATAACTGACACAGATCTGGAATTAGATGAAGATAAGATATCACCGGTGTACGAAGAGCCGACGGATTTCGCTACGACTATCGCTAGGCTTAGAAATCTGTTGCAACAGAAATCTACAGCAACCACACCATTGTTAGTAATGATGTTTAATCTCAATTACATTGCTACATAGATCTGTAAATTTCAGACACGTTGAAGAAAAATCCTATGTGATATATGAAGGAAGCCAATTTATGAATTTATCAATTCCTTGGACTGAGTTCCATACTGCAACAGACGGCTCGCAGCAATTATACTATTGTATACAGTTTGATGATGTTGAACAACGTGGAGTAGATTTATTTGAAACAACCACTGCTACAGTCAAAAGGCAATACGCTGATTTTGTTCAATTGCACATCAGTTTAGAAGAAGTAAGGTTTTTGCAACTAAAAAATATTTTAAAGTTATATAAAAATAAATTAATACAAATAAATTCAAAGCTACAATTTAAATTTAATAACTATATTTTGTTCGCAAAATTCCAGATTCCATCATTAGTAAATATCATGTCGGAATTGGTATTGCCTGAGGGTGGCCGGATCGAACTGGAGATATATTTGAAAACGTTATGTACGCGATTGGCGAACGAATGTCCGCCACAACTGCGTCACTTTCTTCGACCTAGTAGTAGCGCGGGCAAGAAAGCCGATGCGGTAGCGCCTCGTTTGGATCGATTTCTAGCCAAGACCGTGACTGGCGTTTTTAATACGTTGAAAACTGTTGTGCCAGGATTCGAACTAGATCAAGAAGAAGAGGCTTCCCCTCTACCTACTTTGATGCCCTTATCTGATATACCCTGGAGATTTGTCGAAGATATAAAATCGGTAATGTAGAACTTATATGTATAAATTATATATGTATATATTTTTTAGAAAAACAGGTATAGTTGGAATTAAATATAATTAGCAGTTGGGTAATGCTAAGTTAAAAAGATAAAAGTTAAATTAAAAAGTTAAAAAGTTAATTAATTTTAACTTAATTTAGTTACATTATAGATTCTTAACTTTTTAATTTAGTTACATTTTATCAGTAACTATTAATTCGAATTTTTTGAAGTCAATCCTTAGATATATATAATGCTAATGAGTATATAATTTAGTAATTTTATATTATATAATCGTTACTTATGAACAAAAAATAACCAGATGTTTTAAATAAATAAGCTGTAAGAAAGGGAAAATACGAAAAATCATGTAAAATAATAAAAAATAATCATCTTTTTCTTTTTTTTTGGTTATTCGAACCAAATTTAATTCTTAACTTTTTAATTACTTTTTTTATTAACTTAACTTTTCAATTAATTCAATTAATTTTATTATGAATTAACTTATATTTTAATTAAGTTAAATTTTCAAGGCTGTTAACTTCAACTTAACTTAGCTAAAAAAAGTTAACTTAATAATATTGGGTCATCTAAAAAGTATCCGCGGTTTTTTGTCACTAGATGTGTGTTGATAGTCATATATCTAGTGACAAAGTACCGCGGATACTTTTTAGATGACCCAATAACTTAATAATTTAACTTAATAACCCTGATAATTAGGAACTTTAATGTTTTACAATGTCTTCAAAAATCAATAAAATTCTTATATTAGAATATAAAATATTTTGATAAGAAGTAACACATGCGTTAAATCTAATTCAAATTTTTATTTTAAATCTAATCGAAATTTTGTTTTTTAATTTTTGATTGTTTTATCTTTTATATATTATGTTATCCTAAAGATCGTTAGATATACATACGAAATACGTATGTATATACATACACTACATTAGCACACACACACACACACACACACACACACACACACACACACACCACGCGCGCGCGCGCGCATATGACACGCGTAATTATCCATAATGTAGACCAATACGAATATAAAGTTAATATATTTTGGCCACGTTGCACAGTGAGATAAAATATGAATCTAGCAGGACAAAACTTAAAAAAACTTAATATTTTTTTAATGAATCAATCAGTGTAGCAAAATATAGTTTATACTTGTATAACAAATTGCATTATAATATAGCCAATAAAATATTTCTGATTGTCATAATAATGCTCGTAGAACAGTTTTTCAGAGTAACTTTTACTGAAAAATATATTTTACATCTTTACAAAATAAAGAATTTTCTGTGCATCCGAACAGCTGATGACGGTTTTGATGGGTTTTTTTACATCTTTCACTGATAGATTCTTTCGAGCCTCATCTTATATATGTGTCTATTTTTATCCTTGAAAACTAAATTTGCAATTTATTACTTCAGTTCGATTTACGTCTTCTAAATTATAACTCTTATATATGTATAACATATAAAATTAATATTTCAAAATATCTATTCTTCATAGAAAAGTCTAGCTTGTGAACTACAGCAACTGATCACGGAAAGGACAGAGTATTTTACAGTAGACACAGCTTATGAAGCAGTTGACTCGATAGAAGCCAGTGGAGATTCAGAGTTACTGGATTGCTGGTGGGAGACGATTAATACTTCATATGATGGTAGCTATGATAATATTGCTAATAATATTATTTTTTTGTTGTATGAAATAAAATAATATAAAATTGTATTTTGTAATTACAATAATAAAAGATTAATATTATATTTTTTAGATGAAGTAGATGAATTAGATTCGAATTTAACACTGACATGTACGATGATAGATTTAGTTTGTGAACTTCTAACAGGCATTGCTAGTAATAACACTCTGCAGCAAGAAGCAGTCGTTAGATGGACTAAGTTGCTATTTGGGAACATTTCAGAGCCAATCCTACAGGTTTATATTCAAAAGAATATTACATTTCTTTATAATTATTATATTTGTTAATTTTATGGTTATTTACAGAAAATAATTCTTTGGTTATTTGATTCTCTGAGCGGCTCTTCCTTAATTTGGGATGCATCACATAACAACACAAGTCAGAACGATATACAGTTGAAAGACAAGTTGTTACATATACTAGAGGAAAAGATATCGTACAATATAAAATTGACATTCGGCGAGGACGATATACACAACGCTCTGAACTATTTGTTAAGTTCATATAAAATCAAAAAGATCAACGTAGATTTAAATATGCAAATGTTGGATGCACTAGTATCGGAATTATTGATTTCCTGTAAAACAAATCACGACGCCACAAGGAATTAATTTCGATGTTTATTAAGTTCTTTAAATAGAAGATTGTGATAATTAGTGAGATTCGCACACTTTTATTCTCTCGATAATGCGTCTGTGGGGGAGTCATTAAGATACTTGTATCAAAATAATTATATAAAAAAATGTATGTGCCATATGTAAAACATATCGCTCCCATGCTTCAAAGATGACAAAACTTAAAAAAGATAATTTCCGAATATAAATGAATTAAATAAACATTATCCTATCATTATCTAATCATCAAAAATACACGACCTAACTGTTGTATGTTCACATCGCGGTCTAATATGATATTATAATATTGAACTTTTTTTTTAATTTCATTAAAAATTATTACCAAGGATAGTATTTTAAAAAATGTGAAATGAAAATGACAAAAATGACATTTCATCATATTAAAAATATATTCTTTCTGCCGATATTATTTGATTCAATAATTTTCTATCAAGTTGAAAAATAGTTTCTTTTCTTTTCTTAATTTTTTTTAATCATGTGACTTTTAAAATAAGAGCGATATGTTGACCGTTTATGTTTTGTGAAAAACCCGACAGATTTTTTAAAAACGAAGACTGTACCTGATCATATATTTACAATAAGATATGCCAAGATATTTTTTCCAGAGAATAATGGCTTCTTTCAATTGAATGGTGATGAGTCATTCTTGGGAAGGCACTATATGCATTTCTGGACTTACTAAGGCCTTTATTCTGTAACTCTTAATGACAATAACAATATCGTTGCATTATTGGTGCGCAGCTTTTTTACCATGTACTACACAAAAACAATGTAATGATATTGTTACTGTCATTAAGAGTTACAGAATAGAGTCTCAAGTATAGCATTTATATTTAATAACTAAGTTTTGTACAAAGGAATTGTGTGCTCCCGTAAAACATATGGTGCATGTTATACAACCTTTCTAAACTATTATATTCGCAACCCTATTATATTCAAAAGATTGTGAAGAGTTTTATGTGTACACATACATACACACATACAAAATATAGATATACACATGAGCTTAATATTTAATAATTTATTTTATAAAATAATAAGATTAACATTACAAATGAATTAATTTTTCTTGGGTACATCATTTGTAGCCTTCTGCTTCTCTAGTTGTGCTCTGAAATTTAATTACAACACTGTAAATTTTGTGTACACTTTGCAGTTTTGTACAGATTTTAAGTAGATGATCTAAAGATATATACAAATTGCTAAGAGGAATGCTCAAAATCAGTGTTGGGAAAGTTACTTTTTAAAAGTAACATGTTACTATTATTTAATTAACGACAAAGGATCATTACTTTTCATTACTTTTTTTGTAATTTTTTTGTAATTTAACAGTAGACCTACCTAGAAGGCCTTACTCATCGATTTTGATGAATTAGGTGTTATTCGACATGTTTTTGCACGAAATGAATGAATCTGGCAGAAAAATAAGTGTCGCTCGGTGAACCGAGATATTAATGATTAAAGTTGATGATTATTGAGATAAGGAAATCTGTCAGATTCATTCATTTCGTGCAAAAATACATCGAATGGCCTCAATTTCATCAAAATCAATGACTAAGCCTGTTTTTTGCATAATTACACTTTTTAAATGTCAAAACAGGCTTCTAAGACAAAATGCTAAAACAGAATATAAATTAAATATAAGATATTTAGAAAGATATTTATCTTTGAACATTTTCATCTTTTATTAATATTGCACATACTTATGTTTAATTCTACGGTATTTTATTATATAATAGATATTTTAGTTTTTAGTAGTCTTATGTTAAAGCGAGAATAGTAATGAAAAATTGACAAAAAGTTTTATGTTATTTAGTACCTATAATCTTATTGTCCGTGATGGCTATGACCTATAAAAAATTAATGATACAAGTTATAACGATATAAGTAACGAAACTTTTTCATTACTAATAAAAAAATGGCGTTATCAAATCGTTACCAAAAAAAAAAGTAACGAAAATGTAACGTCATTATAACACGTTACTTCCCAATCCTGCTCAAACACTCTAAAAATTTTTATTTTTACAGTTATATTTTTTATTAGTATAGTATAGTGTATATTATTAGGTATACAAATGAATAGTCAAAATTTTTCAGCTAAATTCGAGATTTATTTTAAAAGAAAGTAAAACAAATTTTTAAATTAAAATATTTGCTGTTGCTTTCTATAACTTTAAGCCATCTTTCAGGCAGCTGATGAATTCCATCTCGGAAAAATGCTTTTTCAAGCGGATTAATTGGCGTTGGTAGCAGCCCGTCGTAACTGTTAAAACTGGGTAAAACAAATCGCTTGAATCAAGAATTAGAACAGAAATGCCTGTATGCTGGCAAAGGAGAATGTTCTGCAAAATTACATGACAACGCCAGGGCCACACTGCTTTCAAGACACTATAAAAGACTCTATAATGAATCTTGGCTGGGACATCTTGCAGTACCCAGCGTATTCACCAAACTAATTGTTCCAATCGATTATCATTTGTTCCGGTCAATACAATATGCTGATACTCACTTCCAATCAATGGATGAGATCTGAAAATAGCTTCACGACTTTATCGAGTCCAAAGACATTGCATTTTTCCGAGATGGAATTTAACAGCCTGAAAAATGATTTAAAGTTATAGAAAGCAACGGCGAATACTTTGATTGAAAATTTGTTTTACTTTTTTTTAAAATAAATCTCGAATTTAGCTAAAAAGTTTAGAGTATTTGTACACCTAATATATGCTGGTATTCATAAGCTGTTCTTATTTCCAGATTGTCTTAAGTAATATCTTAAGATAATCTTACAATTAGTTTATGATGTCTTAGGGCTTCTTTTTTTTCTCTTTTACTAACACTAATTAACGCTAATTGATGGTAAATTCACTACGATTGCCAACATGAGAACTGAACACAGAAGAAGAGGAAGGAAATGTTCTGATATATTAAACTGTTGTTGGTACTTCTGGCGAGTTGATCGTCGATTAATTTAGCCAGAAGTTGGTGAAAGAGGCCCATAGACTTAAGATAATTTTAAATATAAAAACTGGATATTATGAATATTGGCCATAAAATTTTACATTATTACGAGACAGAAGAATGTAAAAATAAGGAACTTTAATGCTGATTCTATAATGATTCGGTAGTCTTAAGTCTTAACCAGTTTTAATCTAAATAGGTGACTATGATTTTTTGCATCTACTTAATTATTGATTATACAACAAATCATTTAGCTTGACTAATGAGAAGGAATAAAGTCGAATTTGGTCAGTCTTAAGAAAATTTGTCTTAGTACAAGTTGGCTGTTGGTCAACTTCATTGATTCATCAATAATGTTAATTCTACAATGAGTCGATAGTCCGAAGTCTTAGTCTTAATCGGTCTTAGGCTTAAGTTGGCCAACTTCATTGATCAATTTCACTAATAAAACTTAGCATGACCAATTACCAACTTATTGTAGAATCAGCATAAGACTTAAGATTCAACTTAATACTTTTAGGCAATATTTCATATTTTCCATTACAAAACAGATTTAAAAAAACCATATTGTAACAGGATTCTCTAAACGTTTTATCGATGATTGTCGCTATTATTACCCTGGTGAAAATTTTTCTTAGAATTTCTCATATAATTTTTCAGAATTTCTCTATAATTTTTAATTTTCTCACATTTTTTATACGAATTGGAACATTTCTCAGAAAATCTATATTTTTTTCTCAAAATTTTTCATATATATTAATTATGAAATATCGTAAGATTTTTAAGATATGTAAGTATAATATTTTGATGAAATGTTATAAAATCTAAAAAATTTAAAATGCTTTTTAAAAATTATAGGATGAGAAATTTTAGAATATTTCAGAATTCACTTGTATGAAAAAAAAGATGTAAATTTTCTGAGTATTTCTGAAAAATGTTCCAATTCGTATAAAAATTGAGAAAAATTTTCACCATAATTAGCGACAGCCAATGACAGGATACTGAAAGAAAACGCGGTTGTCATTAGCTGTTTCTAGTTAACGATAGCGACAATTGTAGATAAAATATTTAGAAAAAAAGTCTTGCAATTAGATCACTTCATCCATCTGTTTAAAGGTCAAAAGAGCATATCTTGATAATATATTATTAGGTGTTGGAATTAATTCGTAGCGTTTTACAAGTGATGGGAAGTACTTTCATTAATGTATTTTTTAATGCTCATGTGAAATAAATAACATTCTTTCATTAAAAAACGCTACGAATTAATTCCAACACCTAATACATTTAACATTTTTTATTTATCAAGCATTATGTTGTCCCTCTTTGTCTTATATATATGTGGAATTTGTTCAATAAACGAATTTATGGCAAAACAATACCTCAGCTGTTGATTGAAGTCATCTTCAACATCATCATCGTCCCAATTGTCCTCCCAGACACTAATATCATCGCTGTCTTCATCCTTTGCGGTCCAATCTAGTAAATAAATATATTTTTCAAATCTGATTTGTTAATGTGTTTGATGAATCAGTGATTTCGATGTTATGTTACATAAATATATATCAATTCAAAAAACTACCTTCCGCGGGAAATTCTTCAAACTCATCATCTTCTTCGAGCAATCCGAGATCGACTTTCGTCTTATCATTTTTGTTGTCGGTCATGCTTACAAATTTCTTGAACTTTAAAATTATGTCCGTTACGCCTTAGGCTTGACTGTTTATAGCTTCTTCTTTGTGTTTAATGACCCTGGTTCTCGTTGACGAGACTGTTTATAACATGGCATGATGCAAGTAAACATGATGTGCTCACAATAGAGATAGAAAACTATCGACAGCGACTATCGATAATCTCGATAACTAAATGGCTTCTGTACACTGGACGCGGAAACGTTTGTCGAGCGACAAAATGTGATGCAGTAGCCAATAAGCTTACAGCTCCTAATGTATTCATTGGCTACCGTTTCATTTTACAGCGCGGCAAGCATTTCCAGTGTGCATTTGTTGAGCCATCTTAATGTGACATGTCGATAATTTTCTTTTGCTATAGAGAGTCATACGATAGTCGCGTAAAATATAGCATGAACTAGAGAGTAGAGTAGAGACTTTAGGATCACACTAGCATAAATATTGAGTCATCTAAAAAGTATCCGCAGTTTTTTGTCACTAAATGTGTCACTTGATGGTCATATATCTAGTGACAAAGTACCGCGGATACTTTTTAGATGATCCAATATCTAGCATAAATATCTAGGGCAGGGTTGCGTTCAGGAATTGTTCCCAAATAACTCTAAACCGGAAAGCACAGACTCTTAGAGTGAAATCAGACGGTGCGGAATACGACTGCGGAATAAAGAATGCGTCATAGACGCAATCAATCAGCGTTATTCGGAATAACGCAAAATAATGTTGATTGGTTACTTTTATGACGCATTCTCTATTCCACAGTCGTTTTCCGCACTATGTGATTCACCCTTAGGGACTCCGCACAATGAAAGGAACAGAGAACAGAGAATAAAAATTTCAACCTATCAGAAACTGTATATTCCACAATACATGATTTTTAATAAGTTGAAATTCTTATTTTTTGTTCTCTGTTCCCTGTTCGTTTTATTGTGCGGAGCCCCTACATAACGGATAACACATAAGGCATAAGAAATCCAACCAATTCTTTATTTTATGGAAAGGAAGGAGACGAAGAATTTTGATTAGTATGGCCATTCTCTAATAAGTTATTAGTCATAAATCAGAAGTTAGAAATTGGAAATTAACGACTGTGATTGGTCAATTTCCAGCTTCTAACTTCTTATTTATGATTAATGGTTTATTGTAGAACGCATTTTTCTTATTTATGATTAATGGTTTATTGTAGAACGCATTGTATGCGTGGTACATTTTCTTATGCATAATGTATTATGCATTATGCAAAAGTCTGTGTTTTCCGCTTAAGCTATAGATTACGTTACATTATACGTTATATTATAGCAAAAATGCATCCTAGAGTTATCTAAGCGTAATTCCTGAATGTAGTCCTACGTTTCAAAACGTAACTATAATTAGAATGCTATTTTATTTGTGCGTTTTTGTCGTACGACAAATGTGTATAGAACAGAAAGGTTTTCAGATCTTATAGCCTAATAACAGGTTTGAAAAATTTGTCGTACGACAAAAACGCACAAATGAAATATCACCCTCAGGGTGCCATCCCATGGAGCGAAAATTGGCAATAGAATAAACTCGCGGAATCAACACGACGAATCACAACCATTTCGTTTTCTATTTTATGCTTTTCCTAAATCCTTTATGTCTCATTGAGTGGAATAAACAGAACATGCGGAATAATATAAAATCGTACTTTTTATATTATTTACAATACTTGTAATAATAAAAATAATATTTTAATGTAATATAATAATGTATATATAACAAATTAAAAATTAAAACTTCTTTAGCATTAAAATATTTTTAACATAATCGTAAAATCTCATGATTGGCTGAAACTTGATTCCGCTTCCGCGTTTTCCGCCCAATGGGACATAAGGAAAAGAACATAAACGGAATCGCAGGCTGCTGATTAATATCTACATTCATATTTACTGTAATCATCGAATTAACATTTTGCTATTGTGTCCAATATTAGTATTAATGAAGAAGACAAAAAAGAAATATCCAATATTAGTATTAATGAAAAAGACAAAAAAGAGTATGTAACCAATCGCATTATATGGACAATGTACATATAATATACATTTACAGCATATAATATTGAAATTATGTGCAACTTTTATTCATTCTGCAAATTGTAACAGTGGCCTAGTTTAAACCTGTTACAATCGAATGACAGGGGAATGCTCGACTGTAATTGGTTCTTACATTCTGATCCGGTTTAAACCCTCGATGGAAACTAGGCCAGTGAAATTATAGCGAAAATAGCGAAACGACTGCGATTCGTGTTGATTCCGCGAGTTCCGTTTCGTTGCCAATTTCTACTTTATGGGACAACTTCATGGCTTCTGCACACTGGACGCGGAAACGCTTGCCGCGCGGCAAAATGTGATAAGGTAGCCAATAAGAGTGAAATCACACGATCCGGAAACTGCGGAATACAGAACGCGTCATTAAAGCAACCAATCAGCGCTATTCCACACTTTTCCATCACGCAAGTTTTGTGTATTATGTTCACATGATGCGTCAAAGATGTATTCAGGGTAAATATAATTTAAAAACTACTAACTTCATGTTAATAATTTGCTTATTAAAATGAAATATAATTTTTCAAATTGTAAAAATAATTATTACTGTTTTAGTATTTAATGTTTTACAATTAATATTTACAATTTTACAATTAATCTCATAACAATTTTTTGAACTACTTTAACGTATTTACTATCATTTTTCTGCATCGTATGAACATAGCACACAGAACTTGCGTGATGGAAAAGTGCGGAAAAGGGCACATTGAAATCGCACGTAATGCATCATTATTTTTTTTATCTTGATATTTATATTTATGCACTCAGATTTTGTCATTTTGCTTCATTCATCTCGATATTGCAATTCCATCACATCAATCAGCATCAAATTATTTTAACCTCTCAAAATACGACGAAATTTATTACAAGAACAATGATGCATTCTCTGTTCCGCAGTTCTATTCCGCACTGTGTGATTTCACCCTAAGCTTATAGCTCCTAATGTGTTCATTAGTTACCGCGTCTTATTTTGCCGCGCGGCAAGCGTTTCCGTGTCCAGTGTGCAAGAGCATAATGGCTCCTGCACACAGAACGCGGCAATGCTTGCCGCGCGATGGAAGTTGACGCGATAGCCAAATAACATCTTGCTTGTCTAAAAGTAATATATATACAGGGTTGGCCATATTCGACGGAAAGATGTGGCAAATCTCCTTGAACCCTATTAAATGATTTTTAAAATGAACAGCAAAAAATGTGTTTTTTTCCCATGATTGAAAAAAAAACATCTTTCCGTCGAATATGGCCAACCCTGTATAATTTCTACCGCGCGACAAAAGTTTAACTCAATGCAACTTTTGTCGCGCGGCGGAAATAATATTACATCATTTCTAGAAGTTTTGCAAGGTGAGGCCAACTTGAGAACATAGATTTAATGCGATAACTTCCGCTGTGCGGCAAGTGTTGTCGCGTTCTGTGTGCAGGAGCCATTATTGGTTAGTGCGACAACTTCCACCGCGTTGCGAGGATTGCCACGTTTTGTGTGTAGGAGTCATTAGGCTGGCCTATGAGCGGAAATTTACAGCGGAACGGAATAGTGCGACCAATCACAATCGTAGAAAAGAAAACAGAGTAATGACTGCAGAGTTGTGATTGGTTGCACTGTTCCGTTCTGCTGTAAATTTCTGCTCCATGGGACGCCTAATTCTAGATATATTGGGTCATCTAAAAAGTATCCGTGGTTTTTTGTCACTAGATGTGTGTTGATGGTCATATATCTAGTGACAAAGTACCGCGGATACTTTTTAGATGACCCATATAAAAAAAGTATAACCGATTTAGGTTAGTAGCAAAATTAGATAACGTATTAAAAATCATCAGATAGATTATGGAATTCGCCAATTATCTATTCGTTAGCCATTTTTAATAATAATGAATGAATTTTACCAAGCTTCGGTTAACTTAACCCTTTTATAACTTTGTTGGATTTCAACTAAAGCTGATGTCGGAGAACATAATATATAAAATCTGATAGAATTGAAGTTTTTGGCGGTTTTAGCCTATAATGTAATATTAATAATAATTTAAAAATTTCCGTACTATCGATATATCGATATTTTATTAAAAAAAACTACCGCATAGTCGATAATAACCACTATCGGTAATTTTTCATCTTTCGATTGCGTTCGAAAACATCACACAAGTCTCCCCGCATCGTTTTATCCTTGTTGTTCACTCAATGTAAGGCTGGTGTTCGAGAGCGAGGCAAAACGAGAGCGATAGAAAGAGAATTTGAGTGAGGTGTTTTTAGCTAAAGTTCGACTTACGTGAATCTTCGATTACAAGTCGAATGCGGCGGTTTTCTAGCGGAGCGTCTCACAGGCGATTGCACTTATTGCGAAGGATTAACTCTGACTGAAAAAAGGCGAAGAAGGAGGATCACAGCTCGATTCGGTCTTTTATCTCTTTTGTAAAATAAAGGCTTTCTTTTTCAATCGCCTATGAAATTCTTGAAAAATTATAAAAATTGAGGTGACCCCATGATTCGGGTTGCGATTGACAATTCTCGATCGCGACGGCCAAGCGGTACGCTACTGCCATGCGCGTCCACCAAATCAGGAATTCTGATTGGGGTATCGTATGTATTGGGTCATCTAAAAAGTATCCGCGGTTTTTAGATGATCCAATATGTTACGCGTTTCGCGTCACGCGAGCGCGTGTGCGCTGAGACCGATCTGAATTTGATTGCCGTTTTAGCGGTTGGTTTTTTGTACGATATGCGGCCTTGATTATATTTTTTGACTTTACCAACTAAGCGATTGTCAAGTTTGTTTTTTGGAAACTTCTAGAAACGTTTGAAATTGTTCCAAAAGCTTCCAATCCACATGTCGCACGTACACCAAATCTGCGGAAACTGATTTTTCGGATGCATCTCGAACAGATGGGTTTTCACTTGACGCTACGACGTTTTGAAAATGTTGCCGACTTTGACTGAGCATTGAACCTCTCGCAGCTGTCCCGTGATTTTGGACGACTCGTTCGTCCCTTTTAGCGTCAAAAGAGGACGTGATCAAAATTGACGCTTGATATTTGTCAATTTTGATTACGTGACCTGTTTTAATGTTAAAAATGAGCGTCGTCAAGTGAAAACCCAAGGCTTCTGCACACTGGACGCAAAAACGCTTGTCGCGCAGCAAAATACGACGCGGTAACTAATGAATATGTAGGAGCTGTAAGCTTATTGGCCACTTCATTTTGCCGCGCGGTAAAGCATTCAAGGTGCAGAAGCCATTAAACAAGAATAACCTGCTGCAAATTCTTATGGGAAATTTTCTTATGGATTTGTCTAATCATGGGTATCCGTGGCAAATTCGATTGGTTCCCATGGGAAGAGGCTTCTATCTTGCTGTAAACTCCCATAAGTTTTTTCACAGGTTCCTATAGAGGACTATAAGATTCTGGCTGTGTTCTATAGAAGTTCTGACTGAAAATATCTATAGTTTTCGTTATGTGTACTATAGATTTTTAATACTGACAGTAAGTTTTGGAACACAGCCTCTGTAAGAACTGTAAACAATTAATGACAACAAAGAAAAATGTCAGGGCGTTTCTCGTCTCGTACCCAGGCCTGATCTCTCCTTCGAATTGGTAGATTTCCGAGTAGGATAATAGTGGGAATTCTAACTCAGTATGTGTTAGTGCGGAGTTCCGAAAAACCACCGGGGCGAACGCGTTTCGGGTGTTACAAGTTTACATATTTTTGAAAGTGTTGCCGACTTTGACTGAGCATTGAACCTCTCGCAGCTGTCCCGTGATTTTGGACGACTCGTCCTCACGCGCGTTCGTGCGGTGTGAGGACGCCGTAGACGCAGGCGCCCGACGTTCGTACGGGTTTCACCATTTTCGCAGCCATTGCATCATTTTTTGCATCATTTTTTTTCTCGCTTTTGTATATCCCATTAAGAAGAAGAAAAAGACTGGTGAAGTTTATCTCGTCAACGAGGACCAGGGCCATTAATTACTAAAGAAGAAGAATGTGTTAGTGCGTATATGTATACGATGTGTATGTGTGCGCGCGCGCGCGCGCGTGTGTGTGCATGTGAAGGAGTTAGGGAGGGGGAAGTGCCTCACAGAGGCGTGCAGGGTCCGAGGGAGGAGGGAAGCGCCAGGGGTCCGTGTTAGAGGGGAAGGGAGTTTCGATCCTTCTCTTTCTCTCTCTCTCTCTCTCTCTCTCTCTCTAACCTATTGTCCTCTCACTCCTATCCATTGTAGGATGCAATTCTATCTCTTCCACCCGTTGCAATCCTACACTAATTATTTGCGATCTCTCTTGTTCTCAAACGATGTTTGAGAAAATGCGCTTTGAAAAAAAAAGAAAACATGTAAATAGATCTTATCCTGTTTAATTAGAACGTAATAGTTCATGGCTTGAGATATTTTATTTTCTCTCTAACTTATAATTAGCTATCTGAACTCTGTTGAAGCTCTCTGAACGACTGATGCGATAAAGTTGCTTGGAGCTCTTCTTTTAAATAGTGTTCCCTTCCATATTTTTTTACACATCCTAAAATAGAAGAGATTTTTTTTATATACATTATATTTTGAAGAACAATTGCGACGTGATCCAAGGATATCAAAGTGACACATATCATAAGAATGCACTCTAACGATATCGAAATCTCTTTTATCTAAGGGATCGGCGCCAATGACGATAAAGTCTGTCTGCTCCTATTCTCTTTTAAAAAATGAATTTTGGGAAAAGAAATCAAAACATATTTAAAAAGAAATCTTATTTTTAAACATATTTAAAAAGAAATTTTATTTTAAACATATTTAAAAAGAATACTTCATTTTTTAAACTTGATACATTTTTTTTAGCCATTGCGACCACCAGTTGTATATCTTAAATACATTTTGTAACGCACAATTCTTAACATGTTTTCCGCATCGTACAATATTAGTAATATCCAGATTACGTAGAGAATCTATATCTTCGTAACCAGCATCCAGGATCTCAATGGTCAAGTCGTCGCTATTGGGTATATCAGCCAGCTATTCGCATTTTTAAATCTTTTAACGTATACGAGGGCCTTATCATCATTCTCTGCCACACTAATTACAGTCATTGTAATCAGTCGTTTCACCATGCTGTACGGAATCATCCTGTCATTCCTGAAGGGATACGGGGAGGGAGGGAGAGGGAGAGAGAGAGGGAGAGGGGAGTGAAAGAGAGAGAGAGGGGGGTCAACAGACAGAGAGAAAGAGGAAATACGACGGAAGAGGAAGGCGTTCCTGAGGAGGAGGAAGGCGCTCCTGAGGAAGAGGAAGAAGGCAGAAAAATCAGGGAAATGAGGTCAGGGATTTTAATTATTTTAGTTTCGAAATTTTTAGCTGTTATACAGGGTCCATTATAAAAGTAATGCGCATTTTCTGGGAAAAATAGATTTATTGATCGTAGCGGTACAAATGCTCAAAATTCTTCAAAATATTCTCCCCCTGAATCAATACACTTGCGGAGACGTGTCTGTCACGCCTGGAAGGCACGCTGAAATTCCTCGATGGGAATGTCTCTTAGGAACGTTGTAACATGCTTTTGGATGTTTTCCACGGACTCCCAATGCTTTCCTTTCAGTTCTCTCTTCAGACGGGGAAACAAAAAAAAGATTCGTCTCCGGTTACGACAGAGTTAAGAAAGTCCGGTTCATTTTGAATCAAATCCAATAATTCTTGACAGCGCGAAACTCGAAATTCTTTCTGGTCTGCCGTCAACACTTTCGGCACAAGCTTCGCGCAGACCTTGCGCATTTGCAGATTCTCCGTCACTATCCCATGTACCGCAAATGTGGACATGTTTAGGGTGTCAGCGATGTACTGGATGCTCAATCGACGGTCGGAACGCAAAACTTCGCACACGATTTACGTTTTCGTCGGTTCTGGCCGTTGTTGGGCGTCCAGAACGGGGTTCGTCGGCGACCTCCTCCCGGCCCTCCTTGAACGCCTTGTGCCACCTCCCGGACTGTGACCTTGAAATGCAGTCGTCCTTGAAGGCCTCTTGAAGCATCTGGAATGTTTCGATTGCATTCTTTCCAAGTCGCACGCAAAACTTGATGGCGTATCGCTGTTCAAGCGAACGCTCCATCGCGCCGTGTTACAAAGTCGAAAAACACACTTCACGCGGAGGCACGTCTTTCCACTCAGACTGCTCGGAGCAAAACGCGAAATTTATGCTTACGCGTTACATCTCCGAATCAGACGATTGCATAAGATTTCCGCTTGATTCGGCGGATTTAACGCATTCAGCGGGATTATTATTTTGTCCGACACGTGACAACTCACGAAGACATTTGGCGTCTTGTGAGTTAAGTATCACAAAGTGCCAGTGGTCTCGATATTTCCTCAGGCGCAGAATTTCAACGTACGCGTTTTCAATGTCACGGCATCGAGAGGTCATGGACATGCTGCTGGTGAATAAACTTACGCGGAAAGTTAGGAAATGTCCGATTATAACAATCTTCAATTCTAATAATTTATGCTTCCCTTTCTTTTTGTATGCGCTCAAATTTACGTGAGCGCGGAACTTTACGAGTGGGGGAACTTCATCGTCGGTAAGAAGCGATAAGACACAAAAATTCGGTCTTGCAACGTAACTTTGCGCAAGATTTGATACGAAAGGCTGATGTCATCATATTAGACGGTTGTGGGATTCGGGAAATCGAAGCTTTCTCACCACATCTAATGTCATGATTATTGTTTATAATTTTAATACGAGGGGTATCCAGAAAATAAGTTCCGTTTGTATTATACGTTTAGTAAGGTCGATGTATGAGCGAGCTGGCAACACAGCATTGAAGAGGGGAAGCTACCGAATAGAATGAGCGGTGTTCGGCGTCAGTAGCTCGTGAAACACGGTCAGGAGAGGTTATCAAAATGGAGTCCTCCACTTCGCGTCCCGCCACCTCCATTCCGATTCCTTCTCGAGTTGTTTTGCGCGGCATCATTCAGTTTCTTTTTGCTCAAGATTTTAAATCGGTTGATATTCACAAACAGCTTGTTTCTGTACATGGAGAGAGTGTGATGAGTGAATCTATGGTGCGGAGATGGGTCCGAGAATTTAAGGCAGGAAGACATTCGCTTGAAGACGAAAGTGGGAGAGGCAGACCCTCCCTTATCACGGATGAGTTGACGACAAAAATTGAAAATGCGATTCGCAATGATCGTCGTTTAACTTTAGATGAACTCCACAACCTTTTTCCAGAGATATCCCGAAGTCTTATCCATGAGATCGTTTCAGAAAAACTCGAATTTCGCAAGGTTTGCGCCCGTTGGGTTCCCAGAGAACTGACTCCTCTACACAAGGCCACACGAGTGACTGCAGGTAAAGAATTTTTGGACCGTTACAGGGATGAGGGAAATGACTTCCTTAAATCTATAGTCACTGGAGACGAGACCTGGGTCGCCCATTACACACCAGAAAACGGACGTGGCAAAGAATATAGGCCTTTATTCAATAGAGTTGATGTGCTTACCGTGCTAGGACGTGAGCCCTTGTAACGTCATATACGAGGCAAATCAATAAATATCCGTGTTTCAAGATAGGCAACGTTGCTGATGCAAGTTGGTTGATTACCATCGTGTATTACCAAACGACGCCATACAAAATTTCAGAATGATTCATGTAATAGTCTTGATTTGACAGCAATTCGTAGTGAGCGTGTTTGATGTTTTCCGATACAATGGAAAAAGAGCAATCGATCTGTGATTCGTTTCTTATTTTTGGATGGAAAAACGTGCGAAGAAATAAAAACGAAGTTGAATGCTGTCTATCTATGGAAACTCTTCACCATCTATGACAATCGTCAGATATTGGTTCAATGAATTCAAACGTGGTCGTTCGTCTGTTTTTGATGAGGAGCGCCTAGGCCGCCCGACAGACGTGGTTACTGAGGAAATCATTGAAAAAGTCCACGACATGATTCTCGCTGATCGCCGAATGAAAGTGCATGAAGTAGCAGAGGCTATAGGCATGTCATACGGAACGGCATTCAATATTTTGCATGATAGCTTGGGAATGAAAAATCGGGCTGTCGGCCCGATGGGTGCCGCGATCAGGACAATGCACCGGCTCACTCCTCCGCAGTCGCCACAGCCAAATGGTCGAATTGCGCTACGAATTGCTGCCACATCCACCGTACTCTCCGGATTTAGCCTCCTGTGACTTCTTCTTTCCAAACTTGAAAAAATGGCTCGGTGGAAAGAAATTCACGTCGAATGTGGAGGTTATCGCTGAAATAGAGGCCTATTTTGCAGAGTTCGATAAATCGTATTTTTCTGAAGGGTTAAAAAAATGGCAGAAGCGTTGGAAAAAGTATATTCTCCTAAAAAGAAATTATGTTGAAAAATAAAAAAAATTTTTGAAAAGCTTGCGTCTTTATTACTAACACAGGTACTTATTGATTTGCCCTCGTATATATCGATTTTAAATTTAAAAGCAGCTACGGGAAGTAGGAGATATTAGGGAGATATTACGTTCTGTGTAATATCGGTTACTGCGTAGAGAGGGGAATGTCGTTATTCGAGTAAGTGTCCGCGTTACAACAACATGCGAACAGCAGGATATAATAAATACCGTTAGGAGCGAAATATGTAAATGTTCGTTCTTCGGGAATGCGTGTTTTGAACATTATTGCGCGATAAAATCGACAAGAAAACGGCACAGAGTATTTGCAGCGTGAAGTAAGGTAATAAGAGGGATTCTAACACGAGTCCTCTGAGGGGTGAGGGGCAGGGAAGTATCCCTGTGGCACGGGAAGGGGAGGAGGTGATGTCACAGGGGGAGGGGAGGATGCGGATGACGTCTCTAGATGAGGGGGAGGTAGATGATGTCACAGGGAAGGAGGAGAAAAATGATGTTACAGTGGGTGACGTTGCGGGGATGACGTTGCGATGCGGGGGACGAGAATGTTCCGGGTGCAGGAAATTACGTAGCGAAGGTGTGCGGAAACTTGCGCTCGCATCGCGATGATGATGTCACGCGGGGTCAATGGCCACCGAGCGCGATTCGCCACCGCTGGGTGGGGTCTGCCGCCACCAGTCCCCGCCACTGGGCGTGGTCCTGTGGCGTTGCGAGCGTTAGTTGCGGCGCTGCGAACGTTAGCTGCGGCGCTGCGCGCGTCCGTCGCGACGCTGATACGGTCGTTCTTTCCATGACTCTCCCCATTCTCTCTCCGGCGTTATGGCGTGCCGCGTGCAGACCTCGTGTAAGTCTCTGCTATAGTCAGTAAGTTAGAACTCGGACGCTAAAGCTCCGAATTACTTTGTGTATTCCGCGAGGCCGATACCGATCATTATTCATGTCCGCGATAATTATTAGCGTCGTCAGATAAATTCTTAGAGTGTATTTTCATAGTTCTAGTATTGTAACTCCGCGACACGATGCCGGTATCCGAGCCGACTTACACGCGCAATCACGTCTCTACTTTCTAATCAACATTTGTATTCAGTATTTAGTTAATTAGGCATTAAGTGTGTATTAAAACGCCTCATGGCATAAAATCAGAAGCA
>NW_011626920.1:2262973-2289133 GCF_000204515.1 Acromyrmex echinatior
ATAAGTGCTCGCACGTTTTCTGCAAAGTTGAAGGCAACAGACGCCCTCTGGACCAACTATATACCGGACCGCATAAAGTGCTAGAGCGCATCTCGGACCAAGTCTTCGCCATTGAAATAGACGGCAAATCCAGCAACATCACGGTCGGCAGACTTAAGCCCGCGTACGTACTAATCCAAGACTCGGAAACTCTTCCGTCCACTGCATCTTCGTCTTCAACTGACATTCCAGTGCAAGGTGAACCAAAGACATATCCTAGTCCAGCAGCAAAGCGAAAGACTGTTAGATTTAAGATGTAATTCGCGCAACATTACGCTAAGCAAACCAATATGTACAACTTTTGTTTGTTTCATCTATTCTTATGTTTGTTATTCTCATTCTAGCGATATCTTAGCCAGTATTTCTTTCTTTAACGTTTACACTAGGAGGGGAGTACTGTGGCGTTGCGAGCGTTAGTTGCGGCGCTGCGAACGTTAGCTGCGGCGCTGCGCGCGTCCGTCGCGACGCTGATACGGTCGTTCTTTCCATGACTCTCCCCATTCTCTCTCCGGCGTTATGGCGTGCCGCGTGCAGACCTCGTGTAAGTCTCTGCGATAGTCAGTAAGTTAGAACTCGGACGCTAAAGCTCCGAATTACTTTGTGTATTCCGCGAGGCCGATACCGATCATTATTCATGTCCGCGATAATTATTAGCGTCGTCAGATAAATTCTTAGAGTGTATTTTCATAGTTCTAGTATTGTAACTCCGCGACACGATGCCGGTATCCGAGCCGACTTACACGCGCAATCACGTCTCTACTTTCTAATCAACATTTGTATTCAGTATTTAGTTAATTAGGCATTAAGTGTGTATTAAAACGCCTCATGGCATAAAATCAGAAGCAGTGCGTAGCGCTCATTCTCAACCTAACTTTTTCCCGCCATACGTCCTTCGCCGTGGTTGGTAACCACCGGCGCCATATTGCATAGCACGCGATCCAATAGCCACAGTCCATTGCCGGTCCTCGTCGCCACCTCCGAATGTGATCCCCACCGTGCGCTATACTTACCATGTATACTTACCATCTCTTATGCGTTGCTATTTTCTTCTTACGTAATCTTTCCTGCAGCGTCTAGTCAATGCGATTATTCATGAAATATTTTTTATATTCTATCAAATTATAACTATTATTATTTTAGAATACTCGATGATGTGATCGCGCGTAATCATGTCGCGTGATGACGCGCGCGTAATACGATGCCGCAAAGAAGGAACAATTAATTGCAGACACGGAGATATTTTTATTTTAGACATTTATTTGTCATGTAATGCATTATATATAATATTATCTACAGCATATACTATCATTTCGTATTCAATATATGAATTTTTATCTTACCCAAAATATCTATAGTATCACTTTTGTTATTTATTTGATGCAAATGAGTCGCAAAATATTTAAATTTATCGCTTACAATATTGGCATAAATCGAAATATATTTGACATATTGTTCGAATTCAAACATAAAAAAGTATAGTCGATTTCATATATAAACACTTGTCATATAATTTCACATTGTCAACATCACGTATTTTAACAACTTCAATGACAAGGTTTAGTATCATTTCACTTTCGATGATATAGATGACTGTATCAATCGCTAGATATCTGCCCGTTTCTCGATGAACGTAGCATGCGGCAAGATGATGCGATTACCTCGGGTATTGCCAATTGCAATTTCTATGTAAGATATTGATCTCACATCCTGATCTCCAGAAATTTGTAAGCTGTCAGTGTCAACGTTAATAGTCTTGTCAAAATGGTATGAAAAGACGCGCTGTAATGAAAAAAAAACAAATGAATAAGCAATATATAGAGAAAAAAATCTTCACAAACAAATATAATTGAAATACTTACTTGCTCGACTTACGTTGAACGTATGAATTCACTCCAGCTCTGGAGATCACTGCAAAACGAATCTGTCTAAGCGACTGATGTAGTATCGTTGCTCCAATCTTTATTTAAATCTTATCCCCTCCAACAATTTTTTGTAACAAAAGATTTTTAGAGACATCTGGTAATGACATTAATGTAATCTGACACTGCAAATTGCAGTGTCAGCAAATTTACAAGTTTTAATAGAGCTTTGTCAGCGTAATATAGGATTTCTTTCAAGGACATTTAACATGTATCGCAATAACAATGACAATGTAATATGATATAAATGCGACATTGCCAAATAATATATATGTGTGCGAGAGCGAATCAGAGCGAGAGAGATGACGTGAAATTTTAGAGTGATGCGGCGTTTGTCTAACAATGTTTCTCGCTAGTTCAAATCCGGCTCGAAGGATCAGAAAATGTGCGAGAATGCACGGCGCGGAAAGGTTCGAGTGAGAGAACGGCACACGGTTGATATGATACACGACAGTAAAGAGAACTTCGTTTCTTTTTAATTTAACAAAAGAATTTTCTTTAATATAATCAGTTACAGAGTCAAAAAATATAATTAATTAAATATTAGATTAACAAAATATCAAATGCGGTCACCTTTTCCAAAATTGTATTTGGAATCGCGGTGAAGGAAAATCTCGGCGATTTTCTCGGCACTTTTGAAAAGATTCGCTTTATAGCGGTTTTCACTAAGCGGTTGGCACGGCGGTTTTACGAAGCGGTATAGTAGCGAGACTATGATTCTGAGAACTCGAAGAACTTTTAGAAGTAAGAACTCTAAGAAGTCTAAGAACTCTAAGCGGTGTAAACGGTATAAGCGGTGTAAACTATTTAAGCAATCTGCCCTGAGAACCGGCGAGATCGAAGCATTTATTGCTTTCGTTTTGTCTGGGCTTTCTTCTTGAGAGAAATCCAATTAAATTTTGCCACAATCGTAATTATCACGTGACATTGGTTGTACAAAATTGATTGGCGCTTTCGATTCTTTTCCAGCGACGTTCAACGTAACAGTCATGCGCGACAGAAAATCCGTACGCGGGATTGGTGACAGCGCGTGACGTATTCGTCGGAGCGCGGCGCTCGCGTGCGCGAATTGAATTGTTCTAGAACTTTCGATGGTCCGTTGCCGGTGCCTGTTTGCGTGTACCGAATTGTTTTGAAAAGATTAAAGAACAATGAATCTCTGACTTTGACGAGGCTTAATGTCAAGCTCGAGATGAAATCACGAGCTCGCCTTGTGCGTGCGTTCAATAACAATTACTGTTGGTCGACCGAAAGAATTCTTACCTTTTTTTTCGAATTACCGATCTCAAACAATATGTATAATATGATATAATTGAGATGCGACGTTATGCAACGACCAAATAGTGCAATATCAGCTAATATACAGTTGCTTTGTTAGCGTAATTTAAGATTTCTCAAAAATGATAATCATTAATATAATTTGATATAAATGCGACGTTGCCAAATATGCAATATCAGCTAATATATAACTGCTTTATTAGCATAATATAACAAATTTTTTCAAGGACATTAACATGTTTTGGCGATGATATCATCAATATAATTTGATACAACACCTGCAAAAATGCAACATTTGCAATTTCAAATTATAGCTATTTTGTTAGTAATTTAAGATTTTTTCAGGGCATGAGATGTCTAGGCGATGACATCATTAATAAAAGTAGCGCACATAATGATATAAAAATGACAAGATTTAGATACATCGCGTCATTAGTCAATTTGACAGCGCAAGTGACAACATGGAGCGTGATTTGATTGAGCAAGCTACCCTAGCTAATACAAGAGAAGAGTACGTCGCGTGGAAACAACGATGCGACAAGTTTATCGAATCTGTGGAGAAGCAGAACCGTATCAAACGCCTGCGATTATCAATTGATAATAGACAATCACGTATCGCTTGGCTCGAGAGTCTGAAGGAATCTGCGTATGAAAGATTCATACATGTGAGCGCCAGATACGGACTCCGTTGGCGCGAAATCGAAACGGCGTTCGAAAGCCATATTCTGACGGGCGCGGTGATAAATTTTATTAACATATTAGGTGTTGGAATTAATTCGTAGCGTTTTTAATGAAAGAATGTTATTTATTTCACATGAGCATTAAAAAATACATTAATGAAAGTACTTCCCATCACTTGTAAAACGCTACGAATTAATTCCAACACCTAATAATATTCTTGAAGCTTCTACGGGCTTACTATAGAAAGATTATGCGTTTCCTCCATGATTCATTCTTGAAATGCTAACGTTTCGTGAACCTTGTAGTCCATTTCATCAGAGCAGCAGCCTGATACTGAGTATTCCTCGAAGACACGAGTGAAATTGTGTTCGAGTATGTGTAATGCAACGATATAACTCTATAAAAATAAACACTGTTTTTAATGGTGAGTGCGGGCGATAAACGCGGGAACAAGAATATCGCCAATCGGAACTATAAACTATATCGATAAACTAATCGATGCATCGATTTGCGCTACTGGTATGTATCGCGCGTCTATCCTAACATCACTGGAAGAGTTTCATGAATACGATAGGGGATGAACATTGTCACATGAACATTGTATATTGAATTTAACGGTGACCGCGAACAAGCATCCCCCTTCTGCGCGTGGGATGTCATATCAAACTCTCGCGAGAAATTATACTAAAGAGAGCAGAAATCAACGTGTAAACACCGCGGACAATGCGTGTTTACGTGTGGTGGTTCGCATGGTGTGTTGTTGTCGCTCTACACCTGTGTCTAACCTGCTCTACACCTAACTCTAACCAGAGAGCCTTAGGTTGTTCGCTGGGCCAGATGGAGTTGTCCTTGTGCCAAGAGAGGCCTGATCACCAGAGTGGATGGTTAATGAACTCCTGATGTTATCCCCCGAGAGGCACAATCGGGTTGTCCTTTCCGGGAACATAATACCATTGCTCTTCCGGAAGCGCCTCCTGTATCATGTACACGCAGTTGGCTGCATACGTTTTCCATCGAGAGACGTAGCCCTGAATTCAGTATAGAGTGATTCTGGAGTCGGACCAAAGAGTGACTGGAGCTGTGGACAGGTTCAGAGCAGTGCGCGTGTGTGCGACTAATTTTGTTAGCATGGCGGCGACGCACAGTTCCAATCACTGCAAGGACACTGGCTTAATCGGAGCGATCTTGCTTTTTGCCGCTAGCAAGAGAACATTGATACTGTTAGCGCGAGTGACACGAAGATACATCACGGCTGCGTACTCTTGTTTGGACGCATCGGCGAATCCGTACTCTACTCTCGCGTTCTCGGCACCTGTGTTTAACCAGCGGTTGATTCGAAGATGTTCAAGCTTTGGGAGTTCCTCTAGGAAGCGACTCCACTGGCGTCTACTTGAAAGAGCGGAGCGTCCCAGTCCAGCCTTTGCAACCACGCTGACTAAAGCAGAATTTTGGCGCCCCTGTGAAGCTAGCTCCCCATTATCAAAAAAAATAATTTTTTTGAGAATTCTGAATAGATTTCCAATAATTCCAGAGTTTCTGATAGATTTAAGAAATAGTTTTGGCCATTAAAGCCATAAAAACACGATTTAAAAAATGGGGGGCTAATTTCATGCAGCCCCTCATTTCCAAAAAAAAAATCATTTTTTTAAAGAGTTCTGAATAGATTTGAATAGTTCCAGAGTTCCTGATAGGTTTAAGAAATAGTTCATTCGAAAAAGTAAAAAAAAATGTCATTGAAAAACTCGAAATTGACACCTAAAAAACAGTTATATCTATGAAAGTATAATTTTTACACAATTTCCTCATTAAGATATTTTATAAAACTCTGCGGGGGCTACTTTTTCAAATTGTACGGATTTTTGCCATTAGGATTTTCGACAGAACTCTCGACAGAACTATCAGAACTCTTAAAAAAACTTTTTACTCTTCTAAATTAGAAAATGGATACCTATAATCGCTCGTAACTTTTTCAGTTCAAATTTTACGGATTTTTGCCATTAGGATTTTCAATATTTTTGCCTGTTTACTCTTTATGGAGTAACACCCTTTCGAAGTAAATCGGTTTTTCTCTTTCGAAGCAGATACTTCCAAAATTGTAAGAAATAGTAAAAAAATGTTTGAAATGATAATTACATAATTTCAGAAATAATTTACAATAAAAGAAAAAAATTTTTTAAAATTTGTTTATTTGTTTATTTCCATTACTTGACTTCTTTTTTAATTAATTTTAATTTTTCTTATGATAATGAAAAGTATTTTAAGGTGAATTCAATCGTGTGTGATAAAGTTACTTTCCAATGTATCATTTTTAAGATAAGAGAGAAATAATTAAAAACATCTCATTCACACACGATTTAATTCATCTTATAATAATATTTCTTTTTATCATAAAGAAAATCAAAATTAAAAAAGAAGAGTCAAGTGATGAGAATAAATTTAAAAATGTTTAGTAATGGTTACGTATAACAAAAAGATTTATTAACAACCATCCCAATATACTTATCACAAACGCCGATAAGGGTAGTGTTACTTTGGACAAATAGTGTTACTTTGGATAGAAGCGTGATCAGTTTATTGACAAACATATCGTAGAACAAACATATCGTAGATTGCTTACAACTGATGGTGTTATACCTAGAACTTACGGTTTGACTAAAATACATAAGGATGGTAACCCATTAAGAGTGATTGTGTCATCTGTTAACAGTCCATTATATTATCTTTCTTTTTTTTTGCATAATTTAATTAGTGATAGTATACCAAAAGCTCCTAGTTACATTAAGGACAAGTCTCCATTTGGTTGAGCATTTAAATGGTGCTGTTTTTGATCCTGAATATGTTTTGGCTTCGTTGGATGTAATATCCTTTTCACTAATATTCCTGTTGAGCTAGCATTAAATAGCGTCGATAGGAAATGGGTTTACATCTCGGCGAGGATAAACATCTCAAAAAACGAGTTTATTATTGCTGTTAAATTTATTTTAGATTCCTTTTTTGCCTTTAATAATAGAACTTACAGACAGGTGTTCGGCACTCCGATGGGTTCACCGTAATCTCCAATAATCTCCGACATTGTAATGCAAGATCTAGAAGAAACAGCACAAAAAATTGTCAGTACAATCTTTGTTTTATTTTAGATATGTAGACGATGTTCTTCTCACGGTTCCATTTGATACTGACACTTTAAATATTTATAACTCTTTACATACGAGATTGCAGTTTACTTTGGAGGTTAGTACAAGTGGCAGATTAAGTTTTCTTGATATAATGCTTGTTATAGATAATCAGAAAATTATATTTGACATTTATCATAAAAAGACGTTTTCCAGAAGGTTCCTTAATTTCTATTCAAATCATCTTCTTTGCCATAAAAAAGGTACTGTCATCAGTTTCATTGACAAAATTATTCTATTATCACATCCACGATTCCAACAAAAAAATTTGACAGATGTTATTCATACTTTTTTAAATAACTGTTATCCTTTTCCCTTTATTTTTTCTACAATTGAACATAGATTAAAGTTTTATAATAATAAATACATAATAAATATATTACACATAATTCACGTGAGAAAGACAAATATTTTACGATTCCTTATGTCAAATTTATTTCTGAAAGTTTCCTTCCTATCTCTAGTATGTTTCATTGTAAATTAGCCTTTTGTATTCCCAACACATTAAAAAGTTTTGTAAAAAGAGGAAAAGATAAGCTTGATTTCCTATCCAATCAGAATGTTGTTTATAAGATTTCCTGTGATGATTGTGAGGCGAGTTATGTTGGTCAGACAAAAAGAAAATTGAGTACGAGATTACGCGAACATATCTCTGACATTAGGAAGAATACGGGTTTTCCTACTGTCATAACTGATCATCGAATTAATTTCGATCATAATTTTAAATGGAACGTGAAAATTTTAGACTGTGAATCTTCTTATAATAAGAGATTGTCTGAAATGATTCATATTAAAAGACAGAAACAGGGTCTTAATAATAGACAAAATGATACCGAATCTTTACCTGAATCCTACTCACAGATCATTCAATCTCTTTCTCTTTCTTAACTGCATTCTTTTCCTAACCATTTCTTCTTTCCCCTTACTTTCTCTCCCCTCTATTTTATTTTTTCCTTCTTATGTTCCCCTTCCTTTTTAGTTTACCATTTCAACCTTCCTGTCTTTATATGTGTACTTTACTTTATCTCTTAACTTCCTAGAGAGATGATCAATTTTTAATTCTTATCGCATTGTCTAATCGATAACACATTATTTTGACATACGTAATAAGATATTTATTTTCAACTTATCTGTACTAAACTCAATATATTGTATATATTATATAATGAATGACGGCATTTTACACTTTCTCTATTACATTAATAAATCAACATTAATAACTTTTATGTACATGTTTTATAATATCAAAAATAATTTTTTGCCTCTTTTTTTTAATTTAAATTTATTACTTGCTTTATACTTTTCTTTTTATTATTTGCGACTCGATTTGTACTCTTATTATTTTTATTTTTATTCCTCGTAATTTATTATTACATTTTGTACTTGCTAACAGAAACATGTTCGTCTTTATTTTACATACACAATCCGGAGGCACACATTGTTGTCAATTATTGTTACAACTTTTGTATAATTTTCTTTTTATTTTGGAGCGAGATTTATAGTTGATACTGCGTCTGAGAGCGAATTTTTAATTAATTTTTATATACAGGGTGGACCATCTATTGGTACGTTTTTAAAAATGCGATCAAATGAGCATACATTGATATTTTTTATTAATTTTTTTTTTGTTGTGAAGCTAAAAGTATCCGCGTCAAGAATGAAAAACGATTTCGTTCATGTGGCTCCCTCTACTGGCCTTACAGTATGCCATTCGGTCACCCCAATTATTAATGACATTTTGGACTACCTCGGCGCCAATTTCACTCAAAACAGTCGTAATATTGTTTTTCAAAGCTGGAATTGTCTCACACTTTGGGCCACAGCCTCAATATTCTCGGGTGTGCGCACTGTCCGAGCTCTGGGACCACTTCTGTCATCCACTAACATCCCTTTCTCACGAACTTTCCTCACCAATTTGCGTATAGCTCCTTCGGTGGGTGCTCTATCACGACCCATATTTCTTTTCAAAATTCGTACAGTTTCGGCGACACAGCACTGACTTTGAAAATAAGTTTTTAAAATTTCAAAACGCTCTTCAAGAGAAAACATGTTGTTTCGTGCCGCGGACGGTATGACTAATAAACTGTCAAAATTTCGGGTCTGTAGCTCGTTCGGTGTTGCCATACGACGAAATTCAAAAACGTACCAATAGATGGCCCACCCTGTATTTTATCTATGTAACATTTCCATTGTTATCTTTGCGTCATATTGAAAATAATCCAACAGGGATTGAAAAATTGTTTGTGTTTGTTTACTTGCTGACGGTCAAATTAAATTTCATATTTTTTAATTTCATGACATGTTTTATTTTATTTTTTAACTATACTTTATTCAATACAAATTTGTTATTTTATGATGATTGTTTTAGGCTCGTAACCCTTTGTCTTTTTATTTATTTAAAAATGTTTTTAAATTTCTTTTCTTTTTTTAGTGTAAAGTACTTTTGAAACTATGCAACCATGCAACTTTCATTTCAAAAATTTTTTGCTCTTACAGTTTCGGAGATTTTCAAAAGAGAAAAACTGATTTAATTCGAAGAAGTGTTTCACTTTTTAAAAGTGTAAACGGGCACGTATAAAAAAATTGTGTATTTTTATCTGTGAGACAACTTATCGAAATCAACAGTTGGATTCCTTTCCTTGTACGTATATTTGTATACATATAATAGTATTTATACAATACATAAAGTACTTATAAAGTATTTATATACATATAATCTTTCGTTTTAAATGTGCATCATTTATTGTATTTTATAGCATTTGAAATGCTGTAATTCATGTTTTAACATCAAATTAACATTATTTGTTTGTTGGACATTTTAGATAAAAAGCGTTCAATTATTCTGAGTGTGTGGTTGTCATACAAACAGAATATGTAGGTTTGAAATTTTTATTTGATTAGTATTGTATCGCATTACTATTTATAATACATTTTGTGATTATTTTTGTCGGGTGTATGAATGAAAAGTTAGAGTGTTTCCATAAAATTAGAGTGCTTTCCATAAAAAAAAAGACATAGGTAACACAATGTAATATAGTGAATCATTATCTTGTTGTTTGAAAATGTTAAACAAAGATGACAATCACTGTCGTTTGCTGGAAAGCATTATTATTGTGTGCCTCTGATTTAAGAAATTTTTTCCAGTCGATCAGTCATTCGCGTACTACAAAGCTACCGACACCGCGACGCCGCGCCGCCGCCGTTGCGCCGCTCGTCAACTTAGATTCGACGCGGACGCAGCGACACGATGATTGAAACAGTAACGCGTGATTGAGTAGAAACAACATAAAACTTTAGTCGTGTTTAGTAGCATTACGATACACGGAACAATTGTATTGCCATTGTTTGATCAAATATTTATAGTCAATGTTAAGTTTATTAAGTATTCTATAACTATTGATAAATTTTAAATCTGTTTTTCATTTGCTGTATAAACTGCTTTTTATGCACACATTATAAGTTAATATATCTTGAATAACTAAACAATTCCTTGGGTGAGTTTAGTTTAATTACAGTCTTAAATGTTTTTATAGGAACTTTTATTGATATCCTGTTTCATAACAGTTTTTTTATTTAGGTTCAATATATAGTACAATATACGACGCAGAAAACTCTTGTCTTTGTTAATTTCTGATGAATATCGAGCAATTGATGATAATGGAAATATATATCGTCCTTCCCATGAGATATATAAAAAAATTAAAAAAAAATGTTTGAACATATCCACAAAACATATATACCAAATCCTTCGAACTTGCAAAAAAATGTATACTACTGTTTTGAATGCATTTGACGTTAAAAATAAGACAAAAAATTCCACGGATATATCGAACTATTCCCTTATAGAAAATGTAACAGATGCATCTAAAGATACTGAAAAATCTTTTCAATTGGTTATTTCAAGAGATAAATGGAATAAAATAAAGAAAAAAATACAGTTACTTATAATAATCGTAAGTATATGGTTCTTAAACCTGGAAAATGAAGCGATTTATTTGCGGAAAAAATTTATTAACAGGCTAGAATTGAATGTACAATATCTTTCAAACATGAAGATTTATGTACGTAGCAACGCTAAGCACTACGCTGTATTTAATGGAAAATGCAAAGAATGCAGTGCAGTTATATATGGATTTTTGTTAAAAAAAAACCACAAAAATCTAATGACGCGATGTTTGAATGTAAAGTCACAAATTTTCAATCAAATTTTATACATTCAAAAAAACGTCAATTAAAAGGTTACCTTAGAGAAAAAGTTGCTATCGAATTAGTAGATGGATGAAAATGTGCCTCTGAATGGAGGAACGAAGAAGCGACTCGTTTAATGGAAATTGGAGATTCTGTTCCGCCTATAATCTACTATTCTGCCTTTTAAGAAAAGCTAAACAAGAGTTGTTAGATAAACATCTCTAAATACAAACTACGATCCTATAAAGAACTTGCAAAATACGAAACATTCAATACTTCGAGGCACTATCCGAAACATCGATTATGATCTATTTTATTATTTCTATTGGACTGAAAAACAACGCGTATTATTAAAAATGCCTATAAGATAAAAATTGTTTTCTTGCAATCGATGCAACTGGGGGAATAGTCAATAAACTATTTCTTCCAAATGGAAAGAAATCCTCATATTTATTCCTTTATTAATATATGTGCGTCACAAGCAAAGGTTATAGTTTTCCCGCATTTTAAATGATTTCTTCAAAACAACACGCATCACAAATTTCATTTTTCTTGCTTGAGATATTAAGAAGCGGCGCGTCGATATCGCCACTTGTAGAAAGCGACTTCGGAAAAGCAATTTTATTGGCTGTTGCCCGAATTTTTGGAAATTGTCGAGATTTGCAAAACTGTTTAGAAATTTGCTTTAATATAATGTTTCCCAAATGTACGTCGACATTGCCCGATTGTTATATCTGATTAGATGTTAGTCACGTTGTATTGGTAGGCTCACTGGCCATGTTTGAAAAAAAAAGCGTTAAAAATACGTCAGTTCTTTTTAAGATGTATTTGTCTATCAATCCGATAAATTAGCTGAAATCGAATCGCTGTTGAAATCAATGCTAGTAGTTGCGTTAAGCGAGGAAATTGGTGAAAACAAAAAAAATAAATTTTTAGATCTGAAGTTTATCTCTGATTCGCGAATAATCACATTAAAGGTTTAACAGTTGATAATAATATACCAGATAACGAATGTTTCTTGCACAACGCTGATGATAACGAAACATCAGAAAGTTGGTCAGAATGAGCAACAATTGTTTACAATCGGAAAAAATTGCATCGCGATCAATAGAAGGGACGATTGTAAATGCTTTTTATGATGTAGAAGTAGCACAAAAAATTAAATCATTGATGGGTTCCTTATCACTTTGGATGGATATAATGATGAGATATTTTAAGATCGGAGACAAAACAGCTACGTCTTCTTTCGTAGAAGCTGAATTTTCTACATTGAAATGTATTATAAAATTTTTAAAAATCGGTTACCAATGCGCGTAGACAAATTTATATTACAACATATAAAGTACGTTGATGGATAAACTCCTTTTAGCAAATGCTGAACGTCGTATTATGGATAAGAAAAATATTCGAACAGATTTAAATAAAACAACAAATGAATTTCTAAAGCTAAGAACTACCCCTTCTAATGAAAATGAAAAAAATAGGAAATACACTTCATATGAGTTGCGATGAAGTACATACAGAAGCATATAATATCTCCGTCATTTGACATTACGCCACAGTCACCACATTTTGCAGATTTTATAAATTCTAGAGATCAACTATCACTCTCTTTAGAAATATTATCTAAATTATCACTTGCAAATGACAATGAAGAAGTTAATGTAAATTCTTTAAATCAAGTCGAAATTTGGAGAGGAAAAGCGACACAGGATACTCTCAAACTGTATCGATGAAACATCACAAGCCAAATTATTTGGATTCCGATTAGAGTACTGATATAAAAAGAGCAGTAGGATTGTCATTAATTCGCAATGGCAATGTGTGTAATCCAGTAATTATAGATAAATAAACTATAGTTGTCCATGAAACGTGTGCTTTCGATTCTACATTGCAGATTGTAATGGTTGGACTCGCATTATATGAATCATATAATACTAAAACAATTAACAATGTAAATCATATTTCAATTTAATCATATTTCAATCATGATTTAATTAGCACGAAAAATTTAAAAAAAAAACAAAATTCAAGCAAGCGAAAGTATGTAGAAAGAGCTCAAATATTGAAATTTAGGACTTTTTGAAAAAAGAAACACGTACCGACAAATACAATCGTTAAACGTAAACAGTAACGCGGCATATCTTATCGAATACCTATTTCGAGACAGTTCTAGTTATACAGCAACTACAATATGTTCAGAATGTTCCCATGTTTTTTGACTAAAAAATCCAATACTGATAATGTTAATTTTATTATTTATTAAAACATGGATTTCAGATGTTACAAGATGCAATTAATGACATATGGAAAAAAAACGAAAGCTTATGTGTAAAAAATGCAAATGCACTCAATCCGAAACCGATGTTGTATGGATATCAAATAATTATTGATACTAGTGTTATCACCGATAAAAATTATTAAAAAATTTAAAATTCGGAAATTATAATGTATTATAACTTAAAATTATTACCCAAAGTCGTAATTGATCAACAAAAATATGGTTTTGCAAGACTTGTGTCCTACAAATCATATAATCCGGAAACGAACGACGGTCATTATACGGCTTTTATTCATGATTGATTAAAGTGGCAAAAATATGACGATATTGATACCAAGAAAACATATGTATCTGAAAACGAAATTGTAATCTCATGTATTGTTCTCATGTATTGTTGATGTATATTCTCAGAATAAAATATATATAAGTATTAAACTCCCTCAGATTAAAGCTTCTATTTACAGTAAGCTTCTATTTGCAATAATTATTTATCACTTTCTACTGTTTAGATATAAAGCAGCTGAATCGAAGGTCCCTAATTTATTTTAACTTTTAAAAATTTTACTTATATATATGGAGATATATTGAAATAAACTAAATCAAAAGATTATTTCATTCACTTATAAAAATAAAATATTGTTTATATAAAATATTTATGAATAAACGAAAAAAATTTTTTAAACTTTGCCATTGAGGCTTATTACATGCACATGAATATAATAAAATACTAATAAAAAATAAATGGAAAGGAACAAAAAAAATAAACATCTTTTTAAATCAGTTTTAATTATTAATTATAATTATTAATTATAAAAAGAAAATTACTTAGGACTTTCCTTAAGACTAGAGCAAAAAATTTTTTGGAGAGTTTCGACAGTTCTGTCGAGAGTTCTGAATAGCCCCCCCTCAGAGTTCTGTCAAAAATCCTGATGATAAAAATCCGTAGAATTTAAACTGAAAAAGTTACGAGCGATTATAGGTGTCCATTTTTTAATTTAGAAGAGCAAAAAATTTTTCGAAGAGTTCTGACAGTTCTGTCAAGAGTTCTGGATAGCCCCCCCCCCTCCCCCAGAGTTCTATCGAAAATCCTTATGACAAAAATCCGTAAAATTTGAACTTGAGCGAAAAATTTTTTGAAGAGTTTTAATAGTTCTGTCGAGAGTTCTGGGTAGCCCTTGCAGAGTTCTATAAAATATCTTAATGAGAAAATTGTGTAAAAATTATACTTTCAAAGTTATATGACTGTTTGTTAGATGTCAATTTCGAGTTTTTCAATGACGTTTTTTTTTTACTTTTTCGAATGGAACTATTTCTTAAATCTATCAGGAACTCTGGAACTATTCAAAATCTATTCGGAACTCTAACAAAAAATGATTTTTTTCGAAAATTAGGGGTTGCGAAATTAGCCCCCCATTTTTTATATCACGTTTTTATGGCTTTAATGACCAGAACTATTTCTTAAACCTATTAGGAACTTTGAAACTATTGGAAATCTATTCAGAACTCTCAAAAAAATTATTTTTTTTAATAATGGGGGGCTAGCTTCACAGGGGTCGGATCACCACCGGTGTCATCCGAGCGGATCAAACAAATGTACGGTCTTCGAGAGAACCTTCCTTTGAATTTTTCAACAGTGCCTTTGAATTGAGAATGTGAAAGTGTCGTCGACCGGGTATCACTGCAAGCTTAGTATTACGTGACTCTCGTGTTCCCACGAATCCGTGAGACAGTGATCCGGAGGAATACCGAAGAGAATTTCAGGATGGTTGGCGACCCATTTTTTCAGCGGGAACCCGCCCGCCATTCACAGCTGATGGAGCTCGGTTTGTGTCGCGAGTGCCTTGTCTTTAGTGTACGCTCCGGTCACAATGTCGTCGACGTAGCAGTCATGTCTCAATACGGAGGAGCCTCGCGGAAATCTTACGTTTTCATCGTCGGCGAGCTGACGAAGTGTGCAGATGGTGAGAAATGGCGCACACCACCGTATATCAGTATTTAACTGATACTCGCGAACCAGATCGCTGACTGAGTGACGCCAGAGAATTTGGTAATTTCTATCCTCAGGCGCCACAAAAATTTTACGGTACATTTTTTCAATGTCCGTCACGAACGCGTATCGATGCCATCTCCAGCGTATCGACACATCGGCAAACGACGGCAACAAGTTAGCGTCGACTAACAGCTAGTGTTCAGTGACTTACCGGATCTTGTACTCTGAGACCCGTTGAATACCACCCTGAGTTTGGTCGACGCGCTCGATTCTCGGAACACTCCGTGGTGAGGTAAGTAGCATTTTGGTTGTAATTCCGATGACCTTGGCACTAATTCCATGTGATTCAATTCTTCGTACTCTTTTAGGAAGGCGTGGTACAAATGTCCGAACCGAACGTCACGTTCGCACCATCGCTCCATGACGATGACCGTTGCTCGATTGATTGGCGGATGTCACCGAGTGCTGTTGGCGATGGCAAATGGTAGTTTTTGGGTTTTGTGTATGTACAATATGCGATTTTGATTACACTCTTGATTTTAACAAAGAAAGGTCAAGTTCATTTGAAAACTCCTAGAATTTTAAATGATATAGCTTTTAAATGATATAGATTTCTAAACGTTTCTAAACTACATGCCATACATACATTACTTCCGAAACATCGACTTTACGGATGCTAATCTCGAACGCTGAGCCTACCTATAAATCAGGGTAATACAGTCATTAATACTTATAAGATATATTGGACAATCTTTCGGAAACATTTCTTGCCAGCGTAAATTAAATCGCAATTATTAATTCCATGTCATTTTAACCGGTACAACAGTAGATTTACTGGAGAGACTCTGCTATGAGCGAGCTCTACCAGATGAATGGACAGAAGTATCAGGTAATATAATACTTAATCTATGATTATTTTCCTTTTCAAACTGCCTCAAAAAGTAGAAGAAGTCTAGATGAATAAAATAAAGAATTAAAAGACTTCTACCCTCACGACCCTGATACTCCCGATATTCCCTGGCGATTAAGATAATTTATGTATGAGACGACTTTTAGTAAATTTTACATTTTATAAAGTTTAATCAATTGATTTATTTCCCGCTATCCACATTTTGTTGGCCTTGGACACCTCAGCTACCGATAATTGACTTTCGCTCTCATCTTGAGATATTGTCGGCCCGGTAGGTAGTCTCGAAAAGAGAACAACCGACTTGTCTTGCGGCCGAGGAACGTAGGGAAGATTGGGACTCAGAGTATCGCGCATACAAAACGCAAACAGCGATCCGTGATTAATTCTTGTTATTGTTTCGGCAATCGTCGCGATTTCATTTGTTCGTGGTTTGTGAGACGTAACAGCGTTCATGTTTGACGAAATTCGATATGAACTCAATGGTGCAGAGATTGAAATATTGTAATAGAAATATTGGAATAAGCAGTACTCTAAAGAGCTATGCATCGTTTTCAAGTGACAATACAATGATTAATACTGGACTTATTCCGTCTAACTATAATGCAAAAAGTTTAATGACATCTAATGGGTATTTTAACTTTTGCGTGTCGCTCAGCATATTGGGCTTTTACGAGGATTACAAACATGTGGTAATCGTCACGAATTAATTTTGTGCGCAATAGTAATTACATTGTAGAAGATCCAGCGACTGAACTGACGCTTGAATTCAAAATACAATGTCGAATGTTATGTTGAATGAAGTCAATCAATTATCAGGGCAAGTCAATAAATTTTTAGAAAAACATAGTAAAACACATTTTTTTTAATCGATTCGTTTTTATTTCTCAACATAGTCTCTTTTCAGCTCGATACACTCGATCCAACGATTCTCCAACTTTTTCAAGCTGCCCGAATAATGTGATTTGTCCAACCCTTCAAAATAAGCGTCTGTTTCGGCGATGAGCTGCTCTCTGGTGATGAATCTCTTTCCTCCGAATCATTTCTTCAGGTTTGGAAACAAGAAATAGTCGCAGGGAGCTAAATCTGGCGAATATGCTGGATGAGGAAGCAATTCGTAGCGGAATTCATTGAATTTAGTCATCGGTACTGGGCACGTATAAATCTGTGCATTGTCTTGATGGAAGAGCACTTTCTTTTTCGCCAAATGGAGACGTTTTTTCTTTAAAATGTTGTTGAAACGGTCCAATAAGGCAGCGTAGTAATCGCCATTGATCGTTTGCTTCGACGGAAGGTAATTGATATGAATTATACTGCGTGCATCCCAAAAAACTGTGGCCATCATTTTTTCGGCCGATTTCACGGTCTTCGCCTTCTTCGGAGCTAGTTTACTCGGTGAAGTCCATTGTTTTGACTGTTCCTTCGTCTCGGGTGTGAAGTAATGGATCCATGTTTCGTCCACAATAATGAATCGACACAGAAATTCATCTGGATTACGTTGAAACATCTCCAAACATTGTTTTGAAATCGTCACACGATCGCGCTTATGGTCCACAGTGAGCAAACGCGACACCCATCTTGCCGATAGTTTTTTCATACTCCATTGTTCGTGAAAAATTGAAATCACTGTGCCATGCGATGTGCCTGTGGCCTCAATAAGCTCGCGCACTTTCACTCGTCAAAACAATATCGTGGACTTTATCGATGATTTTTGGCAGCCTCAATTGGACATCCCGAACAAGGTGCATCACATGTGGATGTACGATCACGTTTAAATTCATTCACCCAATTGTATACAGTCGCAAACACTGGTGCAGATGTGATAAACATTATCCAATTCGGCTTTGATTTCTTTCGGTGTTAAGCCTTTCATGTAGATGATCACAAAACTCGTTTTTTTCATTTTGCAAAAAATACAAAGGTTGTTCGCTTTAATCGTCTACAGAAATGAAACCATGCGATGAATTCTGCTCAAAATTTGACAGTAATCAGCTGAAAGATGCTACTTGTCAAAAAGTAATGTGACATGACACTGCCCTCTGATAGATTTTCTAAGAACTTATTGACTTGCCCTCGTATTCATGCTGCGTATCTTGAAAAGCGGATGATATCTAAGTATGAGTTTCCGTTCGTGAGATTTGTATGAGTATCCCTTATTGCAAAGCACGTGGGATATCAAGACTGCGACTTACCTAGAAAAACCTAAATATGTCTTGGCTCTGCAAAATGCTAAAAAAAACATCATGAAAGCAAAAACTTACTTCGATCATTATAAATTACCAACCAACGTGAAATTTTATCTAAACTCTGAATTTTATTCGTACGATGATCTGAATTTAGATTTTGACAAATACAAAACGGTCTGTCGTATATGATATGTATGTCTTATTACCAAATGTTTCCATACGTCTTATTATCAAATTCCTCGGGAAAATCACGAAACATTATTTAACATGAAAAACTTTCTTCATGATTATACTCACGTTATCATTGACTGCTCCCGACAAAACGAATCCATCAAAAGCGGTACCGTGGATGTGCGATTAGAATTTGAATTCAAGGAGAATGTACCGCGAATACTATTGGGAATACAAATAAATTTCCGCCGTTTTTTATCAAAAATTAAGCATTTATTGTGAAAGAACGGTACATAATATTTTATTGAAAGTATTGTCCATCGCTAGCCACTACTTTTTCCCATCTTTCTGGTAGCATGCGGATACCGTGTTGATAGAATGCTTCATCTTTTAAGGCTATCCAATTATCGATCCCATTTTTGATATCTTTATATGATGTGAAGTGTCATGCGTCATCGAAATAGATGGTAATCGGAAGGGGCAATGTCTGGTGAATACGGCGGGTGGGGTAGAACTTCCCAATTGAGTGTTTCTATGTAGGTTTTGACCGGCGCCGCAACATGTGGTCGAGCATTATCATGCAGGAGAATAATTTTGTCATGCCTGGAGTAGTAGTGGGTGCGTTTTTTCTTGAGTGCTCGGCTCAATCTCATCAATTGTGTTCGGTAGAGAGCCCCAGTAACGGTTTCGTTCGGAGCAATACTCATAATACATGATACCAAGCTGATCCCACCAAATACACAACATGAGTTTTTTTCCATGAATATTTGGCTGTCGATGTTGAAGCATGGCCAAGTGATCCCTATGATTTCCTCTTCTTTGGGTTAGTAGTGGATTCATTTTTCATCACCAGTGACTATACGATGCAAAAAACCCTTTCGTTTATGCTTGACAAGTAGCATTTCACATATGAAAAATCGGCGTTCAACGTTTCTCGGCTTCAGTTCATATAGAATCCAATTCCCTTGCTTTTGAATCATTCCCAATGATTTCAAACGATGTGAAATTGCTTGTTGAGTCGCTCCTAATGTAAGTGTAAGTTCTTTTTGCGTTTGGCACGAATCTTCATCCAATAATGCTTCCAATTCCAGTGTCTTCGTACACTTTCGACCTTCCGCTACGTTCTTTGTCTTCGACGTCAAATTCACCGTTCTTAAACTTTTGAAACCACTCACGACAACTTCTCTCACTTAAGGCAGTCTCACCATATGTTTCTACAAGCAATCGATGAGCCTCAGTTGCAGATTTCTTCAAATTAAAGAAGTAAATCAAAAGTTCCCGCAAATGACACTTATTCGGCTCAAAACTCAACATTTTCGCACAAAAAAAATATATGATGCTGATACAAAATATCACTAGTATTTCAAGGTTATGTTGTTGACAGATGTCCAACCTTACGATATAACGTTTTACATCAGACAATTTTAACCATAGCTTGCTAGTGGCGCAGTCTTTTGTCAAACGGCGGAAACTTATTTGTACTCCCAATACAAGGTCCATTATGAAAGTAATGCGCATGATTTTATTATGACGCGAATATCCATCGCAGCGGGGTAAAATGGGTCGGGAAATGTGGTGGGGGGTCTGCCCTTCCAAGGCAGCCAGTCGCCAGTTTGCTCCGAGCAGTCTGAGTGGAAAGACGTGCCTCCGCGTGAAGTGTGTTTTTCGACTTTGTAACACGGCGCGATGGAGCGTTCGCTTGAACAGCGATACGCCATCAAGTTTTGCGTGCGACTTGGAAAGAATGCAATCGAAACATTCCAGATGCTTCAAGAGGCCTTCAAGGACGACTGCATTTCAAGGTCACAGTCCGGGAGGTGGCACAAGGCGTTCAAGGAGGGCCGGGAGGAGGTCGCCGACGAACCCCGTTCTGGACGCCCAACAACGGCCAGAACCGACGAAAACGTAAATCGTGTGTGCGAAGTTTTGCGTTCCGACCGTCGATTGAGCATCCAGTACATCGCTGACACCCTAAACATGTCCACATTTGCGGTACATGGGATAGTGACGGAGAATCTGCAAATGCGCAAGGTCTGCGCGAAGCTTGTGCCGAAAGTGTTGACGGCAGACCAGAAAGAACTTCGAGTTTCGCGCTGTCAAGAATTATTGGATTTGATTCAAAATGAGCCGGACTTTCTTAACTCTGTCGTAACCGGAGACGAATCTTGGATGTTCGAGTACGACCCAGAATCGAAAAGGCAGAGCAGCGAGTGGCACTCAAAATCATCCCCCCGCCCCAAGAAAGCGCGAATGAGCAAGTCTCGCATCAAAACGACGCTCATTGTCTTTTTTGACGTCCGAGGAATCGTCCATTTTGAGTTTGTATCGCAGGGAGAAACTGTCAACTCAGCCTTCTACCTGGAGGTGCTCAAGAGATTGAAACGCCGGTTCGCGCGCGTGAGGGCTGACATCAAAGACGCGATCAAGCTCCACCATGACAATGCCCCCAGCCACACGACCTTCATTGTTGCCAACCGGGCTACCTGGCCCGGAGCAACACCCCAGTGGTCCCCCAGCCCTCTTACAGTCCCGACTTGGCTCTGTGCGACTTTTTTTTGTTTCCCCGTCTGAAGAGAGAGCTGAAAGAAAAGCATTGGGAGTCCGTGGAAAACATCCAAAAGCATGTTACAACGTTCCTAAGAGACATTCCCGTCGAGGAGTTTCAGCGTGTCTTTCAGGCGTGGCAGAGACGTCTCCGCAAGTGTATTGATTCAGGGGGAGAGTATTTTGAAGAATTTTGAGCATTTGTACCGCTACTATCAATAAATCCATTTTTCCCAGAAAATGCGCATTACTTTTATAATGGACCCTGTACATCCTATTGTCTCAGCGTACACGATCGCGTGATCGAAAATAGCCCAATGTCCAACGTAGTACGCAAGAATACGTAACTTATCATTGCTGAAAAAAAAAATACTCTCTCCCTTTTTTTAGTACAACAGATAAAAACCAAGCTTCTTTGTGATTGAGCAATCTTGAAAAATCGTTTATCATAATTATATCAACGTTTGTGGATCTGCAAGGAATTATTGTTGGAAAAAACTTTATTGTGAAGGAAGTGGCGGTTGAGAAAAGGAGTCATTCTTTCTCAATACATTTTTACGTCCTATGCTACGGAATTTCTTGACAAAGCCAGAAAAGTATTGCGCTCCCTGGCTGAGTGCTTATCATCATGGATTGCAATGGAAAGACGAGATGATCCCGTACAGTATGACGAAACGCCTAATTAAAATGGTTGTAATTGGTGCGGAAGAGAGTTAACAATAAGGCTCTCGCATACGTTAAAGAATGTAAAAAACGCGAATGATTGGGTGATACATTCGATAGCGACAACTTGACTGTTGAGATCTCGTTAATTACGAAGATATAGATTCTTTACATAATTTAGATGTTACTAATAGTATGCAATATGTAAAACATGTTAAGAATTATGTGTTACAGAATGTATTTAAGATATTTGGTCGCAACAATTGGTCGCAACGTCAAAAGAAATATATCAAATTTAAAATAAAATACGAGATTTTTTAAAAAATATGTTTTAAATTTTTTTCCCCTTTCCTTTCCTTGTACTTAAGAATTAGTTAATAATAACTCTTCAGTAGTACGATTCAATAAGTATAATTGAATTAATCGATAAGAAAGCGCGCTTAGCCATTTGTATTACATTGATAAAAAAAGATATTATCATAATTACTAGGTTATATTATTAAAAATTCATAAAAATATTATAATTAGTTTCTAAGTTGTATCATTAAAAATCGTAAATACTATATCTATTTAATTAAATCACATGCAAGAAGAAAAGAACGTGGGAGAGAGCGCAATAGGAGGAAGAGAGCGCGAATAATAAGTCTAGAACTGCAACGGATGAAAGAGAGAAAGGACAATAGGTTAAAAAGAGAACGCAATGGATGAGAGAGAAGAAACGAACCCTTCCTCTCTCTACCCTTCCCAACGTATGTGAGACACTTCCCTTCCCTTCCCTCTACACGCGCGCGCACACACACACACACACACACACACACACACACACACACACACACACACACACACACACACACACACATCGTATACGCACTAACACATAGTGGATTAAAATCGGCCTATTCTACTTACTAATAGCGTTATGTCACAGTATACAATAGCGCAACTCTATTCATTATGTGAAGCCAAAATCATAGCGCGCATGCGCAAGTTGAGACATTACATATGGTAATGCCATCTGAACTTTTCTCTCACTTATATTCTTTGTGTTTTCGATCTTTTTCTTAACCGTTGAAGTGTTTGTGTAGCAATTGGCAGTAACGGTAGTAGTTCATATGCTTTTATGTCGGTGATGTCTTGCAAATTGTTTTAGATATTGATAGTGAAGTGAAAAAAAAGTAAAGTGAAGTGGATTATTGTGAAGTGAAGTGCAATGAAGTGAAATAAAGTGAAGTCAAGTGAAAAGAATAAAGAAAGTGATAATTATTCTTAAAGAGAATTGTAGATCTATATATATGTATAGTACAGATTTTCAATTCTCTTGCAGAAAACACTTTGATCTTAGCTCTGTTTCAGATATAAAAAGAAAATAGATTGCACATATCAAGAAAATGAGTGGAAAAAAATTAAATATTGTTCAATAAATGGATGTCCTGGAAATCTTGAATTAGAAGGAAGACATGTATTTAAATTTCCTAAAGAATATGATATACCATATATTATATAAATATTTTCAATTTTTCAATATTATTTGTATAAATGCGCGTTTAATATTTGTTTACATTATAAATAAATTATTTTAACAGATAGTTGCAATGGATACGAGGAAGTTGGAGACTGGATTTAGAAGAAAAGGTCCTGAATATTCTTTTAGAAATTGTTAATTATGCTCTCTAAAAATATTTTCTCATTTTGAAGAGAAATTAATAAAAGAAAAGTTCTTCATCCAGATACCATAACCATAAAATTTGGAAAAGAAATTTGACATTATCTAAAATAAGGTAATTTTATAATTATATTTTTATGACTATCAATTTCAGTTTACTTTAGATTACTTTTAGTTTCATTTTTTATTGTTTTTGAATGTCATAATTAGTTAGGACAATTATATATAAAATGATTTATCCAAATTTTTTCAAAGTTTTCTGATCATGTTGAAATTTGTCCTATCAAAATTAAAATCGTTACTAAAATTTTTTTTATTCAAGATACACGGGTTATCTCTTTGTAGGAGATTGAATTTTAGTCTTTAGGACATTGCGCCCATTTTCAAATACTGGTGAATTCCATTATAGACTAATCCGATTTGAAAAAATCAAGTGCAAAAGACAAAAAATTCAAGCCCTTGTAAATAAACATCATTTTGCAAGTTGATCAAATCATAATGTAAAGTAATCAGTTAATATAAAAATCAAATTGACATTATTTTGGCTTTTTGTTTTCCTTGAATAAAACATTCTTCAAAAATATTATTTAAGCATCTTTTAGACATAATGTATGTGTACTTCTGATTAGTATTAATGTAATGAATCACATAATTTGAAATTTTTTTGCAATGAAATAGAAACAGATACAGAAGCTGAAAAGGAGAGAGAAATTCAAATGGATGTTGAAATTGTGAAACCGTAAGTTTTACTGTCTATTACTTTAAACATAATATTAAATATTATAGGGAGTAATTTTCACCATACAATTGCTCACTGAGACAATCACAGTAATTTTCACCTAGAAAGTTTAAAAAATTTTTTTTAATGCTGTGATTGGCTGGTGTAATTAATCTAATTGTAATTTATACAACTGATCTACACTTAATATATTGGACATTGAAAATACAGGATTATAAATTAATAAAAGTAGGAGAAACTGTACAGTTAGTTTAATAATTATTATTAAATTATTATTATTAAAAAATAGAATTTATTATTAAAAAATAAAGATTTTATTTAATAAAGATTATTATTAAACAATAAATGCATATTATTTATATTTTTATACATTTATTATTCTTGATTTTATAACTATAATTAGTACTTATCTGGTTTTTGTTGTATTTTTGTTTTCTTCATTTTTAATGGATTTTGTATTTATTTAGAAATGTTACGTCCAAACCTTTGAAAATTTGGTCAAGAAGACAATGAGGGAGAATGGAGAGGGTATGGAAGGATGGCTAGACTCAATCTCAGAGGTATACGTGCAAAGGCGAACACCTGTGAGTCGTACGCATCTTTTCGGTCCCGGAATACGGGTCAACGTCTCGAAGAGACGCTATGACACCTGTTCCGATGGACAGCGAACGGTTCTATTTTCAAGGAATTTAATTCTTTTGACCCGGGACCTCGTGAAATTTCAGGTGTTTAAAGGGAAAAGAATGCGAGAGGTGATTCAAATAAATGGCAGCTAGGAAAATATAAATGATTTACATTTATTAAAAAAAAAGAAAATTAGATTTATATAGGATATTTATACGCATTTTTATATAAAATGAAAAAACTTATTATTATACGTGTAATTACAATCGATTTGTTTAATATGATTGAATAAGAATTTAGTTATGGAGTGCGTGCGTGCGTGCGTGCGCGCGCGCGCGCGCGCGTGTGTGTGTGTGTGTGTGTGGGGTGTGTGTGTATGTGTGTATGTGAGAAGAGGAAACAAGATTATTGGGTATTGGAGGAAAGTGGTGCAGGAGCATATTTCGGGATGAGGTGCTTGTATAGGATACGTTGTAAGGGGTGGGGTTTCCAGGGATGTAGACTGCAACTATTCTGTTCCTTTCATTGGAGGAGAAAGAATACAGAGTCTAAAGAGTCGATCGGTACGGGATCCGGCTGATAAGAAAGAGTTGGGAATTGGTTTAAGAGAGGAGGGAGAGGAAATCCTTCTTCTAGAGGAGGAAAGGGAGGGAATCGTTCCTCGAGAGGAGGAGAGGAATAATTCAGGATTTCTTGGATGGCGGGATCGATGACAGGGAGAGAGGTGAGGTCTAATAGTTATGTCTGATCCGAGACTGGCGAGTATGAGACCTCAAGATAGCAGTCGTCAGTCGGTTATGGCGGGACGGTGGCTTGACTATGCGGACGACCTATTCCGCCTACTCCTTCTGACGTAAGGGGTTCATCCCCGTTTTTTAATTGACGTATTAGCGCGCACTATAACCGAAGGATAAAAAAAAATATATATTTTCGTTAGAAGCGCGTATAAGTGTGTATATATATGTTTGTTTTTATGCGGGGAAACGTGTAGATGAATCGGAAGGAATGGCAGGGCGACTTACTGATTAGCTGGCGAGTCCATGAGATCTCGAGTAGCTATCGGTTGAAATGAACGAGGAGGCTCGCTATCCACGGAAGCGCGCCAGGAGGGCAG